>JAWDJN010000020.1:975634-1575634 GCA_037788925.1 Mytilus galloprovincialis
ATCAAGAGACAGATGATAATGTTGAAAAACCTATATCATATTTTTCTAAGAAATTAGATAAACATCAGAAAAATTATTCAACTATTGAAAAAGAGTGTTTTGCAATGTTGTCAGCACTTCAACATTTTGATGTATATTTGAATCCCACTGTATATCCTATTCTTGTTTATACTGATCATAATCCTCTCACCTTCATGCATAAAATGAGAAACAAGAATCAGAGGTTGACTAGGTGGAGTTTATTGTTACAGGAATATGATGTAATTGTAAAACATATTAAGGGTAAAGATAATGTAATAGCTGATGCTTTATCTAGAGCTTATTAAATCACTTTGTATATATTATGTATTTTTGTTCATATTATTCATGATAAGTTTTTGTTACACTAAAACTTCTTTTAAGGGGGGAGGTGTTATGATATTGTAATTATTATGTTTATTTATGTTGGCCTAATTTGTGTTGTATGGCCTGATAGTTGTTTACCAAATAATCTTATAACTGTGCAGTTTATGAATGATTGGAACTTTCTAGAATGATCCTTATAAAAGATGCGTAATTTAAACTTCTACGTTATTCCAGAAACTTCCGTTGTAACTTTCCAGGATTTTCCACAATGTTCCATTATAGAGTGTTCCAGAATTTTCCATGACAACACTATATATATAGACACTAAAGTTAAACTCTCATAATTAAACTTGGACATAGACATTGATAGACATTAGTATTCACAACATTTGGATTGACACTTTTATTCTACAAACAACATCATACTGGATTGTGACATTAGTAGTGAACGTAATATTCAAATTGGATTCCGAAAGATTTCCGGATACAGATAAAGATAACAGATTGGACTCATATTTTGACAGTTAAGTTAACAGTAATATTTGTGTAATACCTTTTGTAAACTTTTGTATATTAAATATTGTTAAATTTTACTATTGATTTGTGTCTTTTGTTGGCTACAATTTAAAGGCGATTTCTGGCCGTAACAATATGTTGTTGGTGCTGGAAAAAATAGAAAATAAGTCAGTAAGCAGAAGCAAAGTTAAAAACTATTTAGTTTACACAAATAACTATAGTATGTTAAATTTCACTATTCACAAATTAGCAAATTCACTACATAGCTGGTGCTGGCAAACTAGCCATTTCTATAGAAATAGGCTATTTTTCTGGTTTGAATAAGGATATTTTAATCAGAGCCGGAAAAATAGCGACTGCAGTTAAATTAATATGTTCCTGTTAGAACAGATATTGTTACATCCTGTAATCCGCTAAAGGAATAAATACTGTAATATTTCTTCCTGTAGTAAAATATTCAAAAATATTTATTCCTCTTGAAACTAATTTATAAAGAAAATTTGTTCCATGGCAGTATCGTCGCTAATGAGATAGTAATAAAAAAAAGAATGAGGAATTAACGAGGAATAAAGGTGACACGGTAGTATTTTATTACATTAAGTCGAAGTATTTGAACATTATGATTGAACAAAAAATACAGTACAAAATGTATCTACTGAATATATTTCCCCAAACTGAGGCATGAATCAGGTGTAGAACAATAGATACAAGTAAAAATGGTTTTTTTTTAATTTCTTATATTCACTGCACGATAAAAGACATAAAAGCACTAGTGGCCTTAGGTTTATAAAGATAGCAAAAAAAGTAAACGGTCATCATACAAGTTATTTTCTGAACATTAAAATGACAGTACTTCAGTTAACTGTGTATGTAGAATTTTGTGCAGTGGCAGAAAGTGATGAAAATTCTAAAAAGGTTATCCAAGGCTCCGTGTTGAAGGCCGTACATTGACCTATAGTGGTTTACTTTTTTAAATTGTTATTTGGATGGAGAGTTGTCTCATTGGCACTCACACCACATCTTCCTATATCTATCATTATCGTTAGGGACCAGGAAATACTACCGTGCCACATTAAAGAGGAGCCAAACTGAAGTGAGGTAAACTTTTAAAAGATATTTCCTTTACATTTTCAGTTCTATTGGTGCTTTCGTAGGACTTATAATAGGCTCAATAATCTTCTTGGCATTTGTAATTAGTGTTATTGTGGCAATCTGTGCTTCCTGCACAAAGACAGCTGGACAAAGAGGAAGGGTCGTGCATCCAAACAATGGAATAGCAGTGATACATGCTGATACAAATAGTACGTATATATTATTGTGTTCCACGTAAAATGCTAACCCAATCAAACTACCACGGAAAATTGCAATTATAAAGCGTGTGCTCTTGTACTTCGACCCTCAATTTAGATATTATTAGTTACATAGTGTGTTAGTGACATAACATGATATATACGGGGGTCAGTAAATTCCATATGGGGTGAGTGCGAAGTACTATTACACGGTACAGGGCAATCAAAAACGTATATAATTAGAAGAAAAAAAACGGTCGACAACCGGGAATATTTTAAAACGAAAATAATAATTCCAACATTTACTGAATATGTTACCATGTTAGTTACTGCAAACTTTAATGCATTCTGATATGTATAAAGTATGTATGGAGTAAATCACTCTTGACCAACTTTGTTGAGACTATTTTGATGAAATTGAGCGGTTATGAAATTTCAGCTCAAGTAAAGCTTGTTGAAAGAACATACACATTAATTTGAGTCAGGCGTTTGCTCGACGAAGACGAAGTCTCTATGGTTTTCAAGTACTTTTGATATTCATATTAACAAATTGGGGTCTTATTCTTTATATCAAATGGCAGACTCCATTATTATGGTAAATTATGTACAAGTACAAATGATGTAAAAGAAGTAAACGATTTTAGAGTGACTATAGTATATTGATTTTTATTGATTTTTTTACTTTTATTAAGGACTTTGCAAGATCCAAAATGATAGTTATGAATACCTTGATACTAAAAAATAAATAAAAAAGAAACAATATTTGCAATTCCAAAATAAATGGTCGATTCTTAGTATATATATGTTGATTTTTAATTCCAGTTGGTGGACAACAAATGTACGCCACACCGAGTGCCCCGCCACCTTACATGTTTGGAGGCTATAGAATGGGATATCAAACTTCATCTGTATTAATGCCACCACCGCCACCAAGTTATACGGCTTTGGATCAGACCAGACCGCCACCACCACCAACTTATTCATCTTTAAATTCGTCAATCCCACCACCAACGTTACCACCAATACAACAAAGAAATAATTGATATACAACATTATGTTTCCCTGACAACAGTAAACTGATCATAAAACCATTGGTTCATATGAACTTGCCAATGGTTTTTCGAACATTGCTACTAAATCCTAATTTTTCTGTATATTTAGTGTCATCGGCCATGAACTTGGTTTGTCGAACATACGTACCAACACCTCATTCTTGTAAATTCAGTGTCATCGGTCTAAAGTTGGTTTACCGAACATTCGTACTAACAACTCATTCCTGTTAATCGGCCATGATCTTGGTTTGTCGAACATACGTACCAACACCTCATTCTTGTATAGAAAGTGTCATCGGTCTAAACTTGGTTTACCGAACATTCGTACTAACAACTCATTCCTGTTAATCGGCCATGATCTTGGTTTGTTGAACATACATACCAACTTGTTAACAACACCTCATTCTTGAATAGTCAGTGTCAGTTTTCTACAGAGCTAGTGTATGTGTGTGTGTGCAAGTGTTATATGCCACCAACCCTACCGACTATAATTATTTGTACATTTAAAATGTGGCCCTAAAGCATGAAATAAAGGCAACTGAACATAAAGCAAGCGGCAATCAAACAAAACATTTGAAAAGACAAACAAACTATTGTCAATCAAACGCAGACCGTTTACTGAACAGAGTGAACGAAATACAATGTAGTTTACTTTGTAATATTCATTTTTCAGTATCCTGGGCCTTTTTCACAATCCAAACACCTCACGTCCTAAGTATCCAGGTGGTCTCAATTATAAGACGAACTACTGTATCACTAGAATATCAACTCAGGTTAATAGATTGAGTCCCGCATGTGCCAGGTAACATCGGCTCTAAATGTTGATTGAATAGGATTGTCAGTTTTCCTACCGAAGGAAGGTTCTCGGGTGATTACTCCACCATTATAAACTGACCACCAAAAGATAGCACAATAATGATGAAAGTGGCGTTAATCACCAATCATGCAATCAATCAATCAGTCGATCAACATAAACATCAACCAAATCATTCCTCAATCAATTTATTGTGATATTTCACGTTTTGATAAAAGTGTGCATTGTATACATTCAGTATTAAAGTTTTGAAGTTTTTATAGTTACGTTTGTGTCATCATCTGATGGGCGGGGCTTATCTGTTGATTTGCATACGGACAGTCAATTTGAAGACTGGAGGATTGCTGTGATAGTATACAATATACAACATAAATGCATATTTATAAAGAGAAGATGTGGTATGATTGCCAATGAGACAACTCTCCACAAGAGACCAAAATGACACAGAAATTAACAACTATAGGTCACCGTACGGCCTTCGACAATGAGCAAAACCCATACCGCATAGTCAGCTATAAAAGGCCCCGAAATGACAATGTAAAACAATTCCAACGAGAAAACTAACGGCCTTATGTATGTATACTGTATATTAATGTTTGTGTAAAAACAGAACAAAATAATGTTCAAGGACAATTAATAACTCATAAAAGGAATTAATTGACAGTTATGGTCATGTTGACTTATTTGAAGATCTTATTGAGAAAAATATCTTGGTATTTTATGATATCTGTAAAAAAAAATGAAATGGATAAAAATCAATTCGTGCATATTGATCTATTTGCAGATCTTATTTTGCTGAACAAATTCGATTCTTATACTTTCTCTCCATCTACTATTGCTTCTTCCAAGGACAAGAATTCCCATCAGTGATAAAATTGACAATTCGTCCAGGGTTTTGAAATTGCTCATTTTAAATGTCTATTTTGGTCTAGTTGTTCAAGTAAACCAGCAAAAAACTCAAGAGCCTGAATTGCTCACCTGTAATATTTTGCTTATATTATTCAGCAATGATTATTTTTGCTTTTCAATATATATTCAAGATAATAACCGAAAACTGCAAAATTATCTTAAATGATAAATTAAGGGGTAATACACATTAAAATTAGTAAGGTCATATTATAGGGAGCATATATACTAAGTATCAAGTTGGTTATACTTCAACTTCATCAACAAGAGTGCACACACTGAAATGTCTCGCCTTCTTTACTAATCATTGATATTATGTTGATAAAACTAAACTTTAACACTGAACCATGAAAATGAGGCCAAGGTCAGATGACACCTGCCAGTTAGACATGTACACTTTACAATCATTTCATACACCAAATATAGTAGATCTATTGCATACAGTATAAGAAAAAAAAGACCAAAACACAAAAACTTAACATTGACCACTGAACCATGCAAATGAGGTCAAGGTCAGATGACACCTGCCAGTTGGACATGTACACCTTAGTCCTTCCATACACCGAATATACAAGATCTATTGCTTATAGTATCTGCGATATGGACTTGACCACCAAAACTTAACCTTGTTCACTGATCCATGAAATAAGGTCAAGGTCAAGTGAAAACTGTCTGACGGGCATGTGGACCATGCAAGGTATGCACATAACTAACTATAGTTATCCTATAACTTATAATAAGCTAAGGGAGAATTTTACATTACAAAAGATCAAGTAGTCACTGAACCATGTAAATGAGGTCAAAGACATTGGACATGTGACTGATGGAAACTTCCTAACATGAGGCATTTATATACAAAGTATGAAGCATCCAGGTCTTCCACCTTCTAAAATATAAAGCTTTTAAGAAGTTAACTAACACTGCCGCTGCCGGATCACTATCCCTATGTCAAGCTTTCTGCAACAAAAACTATATTGACCAAAAAATTTAACATGAAAGGGGACAGACAGATGGACGGACGAACGAATGGACGCACAGACCAGAAACATAATCCTCAAAAATGGGGCATACGAACTGCATTTTACCCCTGAGTTCTATTTTTAGCCATGGCGGTCAAATTTGTTGATGGATCAAAACTTCGGATACAATTTATAAACTAAATACCCTAAGGAACATTCAGTTAAAGTTTGAAGGTATTTGGTCAAGTAGTTTCAGAGGAAAAGATTCCTGAAATAGTGTATGTGAACGACAGACGACGGACTCTAAGTGATGACAAAAGCTCACTTGGGGACTTTGGGCTCAGTGAGCTAAAAACCAAGACATTCTATTGGCAAACTCCCCATTATTCTGATTTTTCTGATAATATCGCAAAAGATAGACCCTAACCTGCTTATCATTTTTACCCCAGTCGGATTTGCTTTCATTGCTTTAGTTTTTGAGATGAAAACCAAAAACTGCTTTAACCAATGTTAGCAGCAGTTATATAAAAAAAGATATGGTATGGCTAATGAGACAACTCTACATAAGAGACCAAATAAACTCATCATAGATACCAGAATTAAAATTTTATATTTACGCCAAACGAGTGTTTCGTCTACTTAAGATTCATCAGTGACGCTCGAATAAAAAAAAATTTAAAAGACCGAAAAAAGTATGAAGTTGAAGAGCATTGAGGACCAAAACTTCCTAAAAGTTTGGCCAAATACAGCTAAGGTAATCTATTCCTGAGGTAGAAAAGCCTTAGTATGACACAGAAATTAACAACTATAGGTCACCGTACTGCCTTTAACAATAAGCAAAGCCCATACAGCAGTCAGCTATAAAAGGCCCCGAAATGACAATGTAAAACAATTCAAACGAGAAAACTAATGGCTTAAATTATGTACAAATGTAAAAATGAATGATTCATGTTAGATAAAATATTGAATACCCTAAGGAACATTTAGGGAAAATTTGGCTCAAGTAGTTTCAGATATTTTTATACCCCTCCCCCTTTCATTGGTTCCTTTGTCTGTCCTGCTTCAAGTTAAAGTTTTTGGCCAAGGTAGTTTTTGATGAAGTTTTGATGAGCAAGTCACTGAATCCTTGTTAAAACACTTATCAGGTGACCTGTGATGAGGTTTAATTTTTGCTTCTATCCAAAATATTTGTATATGTGAACGGTCCAATCATCCAATGTTCTCACTTTTTATCTGGTTCAACCAATTCTGCAGAAATCACCTTTCAGATCTGAAATGTTTGTTTCTCTAGATGCCATTAACTGCAGACAAAGAATGAATAGATATGAAATATGTGTTGTCCCTAACATTTAAACTATTGCAAATTCAGAAATTAATGCAGGTATTTATTATTGCGATTTTGAGCAAAATCGTGTTTAATTCATATAAAATATTATAAAATGGAAGTTTTAATTATTTCGTTTACAACTCAGTCGCATTTTTCGCACAAATAAAAACCTCCCAATAATTTCTGAATTTACACTTCACAACACCCTTTATTTAAAAAGAAAACAAGATTTTCTCTTAATATATTTATTATTATTACTTGGTATAAAGAAGACAATAACAGATTGTAACATTTATAAACTGTAGGCAGTGTCAATACATCAAAAGCTGTCTTACAAATACCAGGTCATGGTAGCAACATCTTAAATATCAGAGCTTTTACAGATAGCAACATAGTAAAAACAACTTACCAAGATAGTAAAAATAGTCAGTTCCAGACCTTATCAAGATAGTAAAAATAGTCTATTCTAGAGATTATAAAGATGGTAAAAAAAGTCATTTCAAGAGTTTATTAAGATAGTAAAAATATTTAATTCAAGAGCTTTTAAAGGTAGCTATATAGTAAAAACATGATTGGTTGTCCAGCAAATACCAGAGGTTCACGTGGTAGCAAGGGCATTTACCATATTTGTAGCTCCATAAAGCGAAAGGGCGAGGTGAGGGGACAAAGCAATCAGCCCCTAAATCTGCCTCTGATCAACATAGTCAATATAAGGACATTTAATGGTTACAAAATCTTTAATACCAGAGCTTATGGAGGTAGTGATATAGTAAAAACATAGTGGGCTGTTCTTAAAAATAACAGAGCTTCTCATGGATAGCCACAGTAGGCACAGTAGGCAAATTCCACAGCTTCTCATGGGCTTTTAAGACAAATTCAGTATATTGTGATGTTGTTTCTAAGATTGATTTCAAAAAGTATTTCCTTATTTAGCTTCTAACAGAAATGCAGAAACTATGTCCAAGAATGATGCTTCCCTACTTCACTTTTACAATTCAACAGACAGTTAAAGTTAAGAAATAATTCATGGGGGATGGAATATATCGAGATTTTACCATGGGTTAGCCCTGTATGACAAATATTTTACCCTGAGCGATGGTGTATTTTCCCGTAAAATGCTCATATTCTTACGTCATCGTTCTATGACGTCGGGTATCTCATTCATAAAAAAGCATATGACGTGGGAGTACGATTGGAACAGCTTGACAATGTATTCATATTTTACCACGAGTATGTACTCAAAGCGTTTGAAGGATGTCATGTTAGAATGATTTATAACAATTTTTCAACTTAGACAAACCACTATCTGTCAATAACTAATTCTAAGTAAACCAAATGACATGACACGTGGATTTGACACAGGGAGATGACACAGGGAAAATAAAGTGAGGTAAAAGTATGTATCATTTATGTTGGACCTCCAGAAACCATGGAAACACGCTTGAATACTTTAGCTGTAAATAGATAGTAACCTGAGTAAATTATAACCTTTAACCTTACAAAATATGGTTCACCTTGAGATGGTTCATCTTGAGAATATTTTGTCAGACACATATAAAACATTTCAGAGGAGTATAGTTTTTTTTGACTGCATACAGAAGATTAGATTACCTAAGTACCTAAACATGTGCTAAACAAAAATTTATAACATAAACTACATAATTTGCAACAAATGTCAAAAAATATAAATGGACTAAGTAACCATGCTGCATTAACGTAAAACATATACTACTGTTGCATTCTCACAAGACTCACAGCCATAATGGTGAGCAATGATTCTAACCCAACTATTTCACACATTAAAATAGTTTTATGATGACTACACCAGTTATTTATAACAGATAGTATTTGACATTCATAACGTATATTATAAAAGACAAAAAGTCATATTCAAAAATAATTACATTCATACTCAACATGATGTTTGCTGTATAACCCTAACCCTATAAAGATTAATGTCTCATAATTTAATATTTGATTTAGAGATTATTTTTCAAAAAGTTTGCAAAATCAGAGGTCCTAAATTGGGGGTATTTTTATTTCTGTATTCTCAATGAGGTATATCTATTTCTTCTGGGTAATTTGCTAATTTAAAAACAAATTCTCTTTGTAAATGCAATCCTTTCCTGTGTATATTTAAATATCTTAGATAGTCATAACATCTTGATCTGCATAACAATTGTGGCCTACTTAAAGTAAGATCTAAGATAAACATATCCTTGTAAAACAGGTGTATTTTCTATGAGATACACACATTCTTGTAAAACAGGTGTATTTTCTATGCGATACACACATCCTTGTAAAACAGATGTATTATCTATGAGATACACACATCCTTGTAAAACAGGTGTATTATCTATGAGATACACACATCCTTGTAAAACATGTGTATTATCTATGAGATACACACATCCTTGTAAAACAGGTGTATTATCTATAAGATACACACATCCTTGTAAAACAGGTGTATTATCTATGAGATACACACATCCTTGTAAAACATGTGTATTTTCTATGAGATACACTCATTCTTGTAAAACAGCTGTAAACCAGATTATCATATTCTATGAGATACACGATGATAAACAGACAACTAAATATGGAGATACACAATGTAACAATGCAGCAAACTGAAGCAGTCTTCAAATGTTATAAATAAAAATGTCAAGTAAATGCTGTAGTTATGTCCCTTGATAAAGGGAGATCACCACAATCCTGATGATTTTCCTCCTGGAGGGTTTAATGACCTAGTTGTTGACCTTCTTGGTGATTTCTCATCAATTTGTTGACCTGAAAAAAACAAAAATAAATGCAGAAATTCTAAAATATACTAATGTTGCCTTTTTAAGATAATTCTTAAATATTTCTAATTTCTTGTTCTTATGGTTACAAGGTTCTGGTGTTTACACTTTTTTGTCTACACATTTTGATAAAAATCTTTAGAAAATGATAGAATTTGTTTCAGTTGGAGAAGGAAGTAAAATGACAAAAATATTGAACTCCAATGAAAGTTCAAATGGAAAGTTCCTTATCACATGTATTAAATATCAAAAGCTCAAAGACAACCAATGAACAAAAAATAACTATTAAACTCCTGAATTGATACAGACATTTCCTAATGCAGAATATGAAGGGAGAGTTGGTTGATATTTTTCAAAAAATCTATTTTAATTAATACAGCCTATCCAAAAAATGCTAAGTTCTGTGCAATGTTTTTGTGAATGGGTTGCTGTGTGATTGATAGATTCCTATATCCCACATGTAGGACTCTGAACCGCCATGGTTACACTGAGGTCGATCCCATATATATATGTAGGACTCTGAACCGCCATGGTTACACTGAGGTCGATCCCATATATATATGTAGGACTCTGAACCGCCATGGTTACACTGAGGTCGATCCCATATATATATGTAGGACTCTGAACCGCCATGGTTATATTGAGGTCAATCCCATATATATATGTAGGACTCTGAACAGCGATGGTTACACTGAGGTCGAATGGTGGACTCTGAAATGTGTTTTTCATCAGGCTGAACTACGATGGTGGCATTATGACGCTAGCTTGTTGGAAAAGTGCGATGGTGGTAACGCTGAAGTACGATCAAGAAGCAGTTTTGCAGGTTTTTAAGATGATGATGATGAGAGGCTTATAAAATTTAAATACAACGACAAATGTGAGGATTGGTGGATAGCTATAGGATATAACGTAAACTTCTGTTGAGATTATTTTCTCGAATCTACAAAAGGTTCTTTTTAGCGATTGGTGAACCGTGATATTCTCTAAATACAAACGGGTCCGCAGACAAACTCTCCGTATAATAAATTAATAATTAATAATATTACGGTAGGTAAAAAGAGGATATTATAAGAGGAAAAAGTTAAGATAAAATATTCATGCTAAATTATGTTAAGTCCTACATATATATATAGTCAGTATATCCATTGAGAAACACCACTTATATACTGTGGATTGCATAGGTTCCTATATCCCATATATATATATATATATAGTCAATATCCATTGAGAAACACCACTTATATACTGTGGATTGCTTAAGTTCCTATATCCCATATATATATATATATATATATAGTCAATATCCATTGAGAAACACCACTTATATACTGTGGATCATAGGTTCAGGTAAACCATGAATTTAAATGTGCAAATTTTCTATAGGTTGTATGCCAACTTTGTCAAAACCAAAAATATCCATGAAAAGAAAATTTTTCCTTAATTTCAGAAAATTGCTTCCAAAGAAAAAAAAAAGAAAAAAATAAATCTCTGTCCTATAATATGTGCTAGACGTGGTGTCATTTCTAATAATTGACTGAGGTTACAATAAACAATGATAAAGGTAAAAACACTGTGGAGTTATTAATTATAAAAAAAAAAAGTTTTCCAGATCATTGAAATGTGAGAAAATAAGGATTTTGCCTATATATGGGTACATTTATATAAGGGCTATTCCAATAAAATGTATGAGAGAGGGTAGGAGGAAACTTCAAAATATCCCTACAACCAAGAATCAATTTTTAGATAATTTTGCATATATACTGGTAATAGGTGCATGTTGAACAAAGACCAATGACCAACATTCAATAATAAATCGATCAATTGATTGTTGGTGATTTAACACCACTTTGAAGTACAACTATTTTGTGGTCGCCAGTTTTTATTGGTGGAAAAAGCCAGATTGCCTGGAGGAAAACTGATAATTCTAGTCATTTAAGATATGAGTCAATTGAACCCGCATGGGCAGGGTTCGAACTCACAAACTAAGTTTCGACTGGATAGTGATTACATTCTCAAGACCCACGACCCACATCCAATAATTAAACTTTCATTCCCACCCTCCAACATAGATTTTAATGGAATAGCCCTAATTGTTATTTACCACTTAAAGAGAAAGTGGAATCTTGTAAATTACGTGCTCCACTGCTGGTCATGGGTCGACCGTGAAATTCAGCATTGTTTGGTATTATTGGGTTGTCTGCTACTATCATTTTTTCTGACATTTGTGTGGCTGTAATCTTAGCCACTGGGCCATCATATGGTTCTCTTTCCACTTTACATGGCTTCGTAGTCTGAAAAGAAAATAGAAAGTCAATATTTAATTGTCAAGGTCATTTGTTAAAGTTTAACTAACATAACTGTCTGAACATAGATATAAAGGTTATTGAATGGGGCCGGGAGGTAGAAAGAATTAAAATTAAAAACGAAAAGTATTTTTGTGTTGCTTTGTGAAAAATATATTGTATAGGCAAAAGTGGTGATGAAAAAAATAATTGACCAAGAGGTTACCCTGGTGTTTGGCCCCTTTTCTCTTAAACGTTTGAGCCTATAGCCACCAAAATCAATCTCAACCTTCCTGTTTTGGTAAAGAACACTGTGGTCTAGTTTCATAAAGATCCATCTTCTTGTACTCATGTTTTTGTCAATCATTGGTTTTGGCCCCTTATTCCTGTAGGGTTAGGGCGTAACCCCCAAAATCATACAAATATTTCTTTGAGGTATGGATCCTTGTGGTACATTTTTGTAGAGATCCATACACTTATACACAAGTAATTGTCTTGAAACCAGAAAATTGCTTGTTATAATTGGCCCCATTTTCCTTCTTTGAGCCTTGTTGTACTATTTTAAAGAGATCCATACACTTTTAATCAAGTTGTGTCTGAAAATCAAACGTCTTTGGAAACAATGCAACATCACCATACAATTATAAGGCTGCCAATATTTTGAAATCCTATAAAATTTAAGACATAACACTTTCTCTCTCTCTAATCCTACTGAACACAGTTTTAGAGTTACCTACCCTTTCTCTCTCTCTAATCCTACTAAACACTGTCTCAGTGTTACATGGAAGTGGTATAAATCTTCCCATTCCTTGTGTTACTAAGAGTTACCTACCCTTTCTCTCTCTCTCTCTCTCTCTCTCTAATCCTACTGAACATGGTTTCAGAGTTATCTACCCTTTCTCTCTCTTTAATCCTACTGAACACGGTTTCAGAGTTACCTACCCTTTCTCTCTCTCTTTAATCCTACTGAACACGGTTTTAGAGTTACCTACTCTTTTTCTCTCTCTCTCTCTAATCCTACTGAACACGGTTTCAGAGTTACCTACCCTTTCTCTCTCTCTAATCCTACTGAACACTGTCTCCGAGTTACATGGAAGTGGTATAAATCTTCCCATTCCTTGTGTTACTCTCACCTATAAAAAAAGTAAAATAAAGTGAATATTTATTGCATACAGAGAAATTAATCATGTGTTGTCAGATCATTGGCTTTAGGAAAACTCCTTTGAAGTATGAAATCTTTAAATGTACAATCATTTATATCAAGTTACATGTTTATCATATTTATGTTTATATTTTTTTGCTTTTCTAGGCCAGTTTATGAATACTGTATACTGAAGTCAGTTGGATGTGATCTTATTCCTTTTTAGTCTGGAAACATAATGTTTAATCAATAGCTGATATTGTTTTTGTACAAATTTTCAGGTATTGCTGGTACTCTCGGATAATTACTTCTTATATATATTTGATTTTTCTCCTTATAAGTCTTTATAAAACTTGATACATGTTTAGACACACTATTGACTAAGACTGTAAGTTGAAATCTAAATGTCTTCTGGTTATTGTCTGTTGTTTCATTGATGCATTTCACATTTCACAAAACACAAAACATGTCATTCCCTCAAAGATATTGAAGTTTACAGCTTTATTGAATACTAACCTGTCCCTCATCTAAAACAACATGGCCGTTTGTCATGACATACTCTGCAACACCATGACATAACATTCCTTCAAAGATATTAAAGTCTACAGCTTGATGATGTGTCTTAGCACTGATTGTTCTTGAAGCATTTGGATTCCACACAACAATGTCTGCGTCTGATCCTACAGCTATACGTCCCTATGATAAATAAGTTCTAGGTTACGATGAATGTGTTTTGGGTATCTGTTAGAGATAATATTAAAAATGGAAATGGGAAATGGGGAATGTGTCAACCTGACCAAAGAGCAGGAAACAGACCACTGTCCCATTGGTAATCATACCACTTCTTATTCTCATATATACTGTAAAGACAGAAATTTTAGTGTAGGATTTAATTTCGTTTATTTCGTGGAAAGAATATATATATATATCCATGGAATAAAAAAACCCACAAAAATTTAACCTACATATAAATATTCCTTCCATTTACTGGAAACCACGAAATTAAATCCCCATGAAATCTTACACAGAGATAAAACCACAAAATTTTAACCCCAACTGAGATTGGGTTATCTCCCTTGACACAGGCTAAAATTGTAAATTTCTTATTTTCTTATCTCCCTTGGCAGCCATTTCAGAGGCTAAAATTGTAAATTTCTTATTTTCCAAACAGAATTGTATGTGTTGCAAAGACAAGTCTGAAAATCTTAACTATATGGTAGAGATCAATTATACAAGGCTTAAGAAATAGTTTGAGAATGTGTCCATGGGACATTGATGCTGCCCTAATTGCATAAAACATAATAAAGTGACACAACTAGAGAACTGTTGTAATGACACTACCCAAATTCTAACTTAATCAATGTATTTGTGTATAAGTTTCATAACATATGGGATAATGGAATCTTTAGCTATAGAATCAAATGATGATAAGGCCATAAAAAAGAATAGGTTTGTTTGCCCAAACGCTACCTACCCAGAAAAAAGCTGCCAACTCAAATTCTTTTATTGTCCTGATTTGAAGAAGTTTTTTTTTAATCAGATAGGCATGAAGACTAACAAACACCCAACACTTCAATTTCTCTTTTAAAATAAAAAAAAAAAAAAAATGCCTACCTACCTACCCACTGTCTCAACCTTTGGGTAGGGTTTGGGCAAACCAAAATATTTTTAATTGTGGCCTAAACTTTAATGCCCACTCTGCTACAGGAGGGGTGTAATAAAAATGCTTAATGTATAAGTCATATACATTGAATGCAGCTGATTAATTAAGTTTTTTTTTTTAAAGTAAACTCCCAATTTTGCCATAAAGGGAAGTAAGTCATGATTTTAATGCATCAACAGGAACATACCTTTTGTGGATAAATATTAAATATTTTAGCAGCATTAGTACTAGTTACAGCTACAAATCTACATGGATCCATTTTACCAGTATGCTGAAATAGAAATATAATGTTTTCATAACGAATAAAAATATGCTCTGACATTACAAAAGAATACTGTAAATTCAGAAATTATTGCAACGTTTTTATTATTGCGAAATTTGTGACAGAGTTATAGTCGCAATATTTTAGTTTTAAACTTGCATTTTAAATATTTTATATAAATTTAGCAGGATTTTACTATAATCAATGTTTCCATGGGGCATAAACTTTTTAAAAGTAAATGATTGACATTGATTTTTCGAAACTCATCACTTTATATTCTGATAAAATTGAGAATGGAAATGGGGAATGTGTCAAAGAGACAACAACTCCACCATAGAAAAAAACAACAGCAGAAGGTCACCAATAGGTCTTCAATGTAGCGAGAAATGCCTGCACCTGGAGGCGTCCCTCAGCTGGCCACTGACTTTACCAGCTCTCGCTCTCTCTCTCACAGATACAAATACTGATCGAGGATGCAGAACGAGGTCAGCGTTATCTATTATCTAAATCTACAAATGTATGAATTGCTTTCATGGTAACATAGTACCTACCACACCCTTCTCCCAAATGACAGACATTCTATCTTCTACACCATTTACTCCATTCGGTATTTTTCTAAAATCGTCTTTTCCTAAAGCTTTCTGATCAGCATTAAATGTACAATTATCTGTCCCCGTAACTTGTAAATCATTACTGTAAAATAAAAAACAAAACATTTGTTTGAAAAACAACCGATGAAAATCCCTTTTGTTTTTTAACACTTGCCTGTCAGACCAAATTTTTTCAAAAACAAATTTATGTCTTATACTTATATGTCAAGTTGTTTTGCTGTATATTACTGTATTTTGCCACCTTTCGGATACCTTGGATTTAATCTGGGTTATTTTTAGGATATTTCTTTTTGTAGTTATATTACCATGATAACTTGCTCCTTCGGTTCAAAGTTACTAATAAAACTTGGAAACGTAAAATCTAAAATTTATAATTAACCAAAGGAAGATCACGTCAATAGATATTATAAACAATTCCCCAAAGTTTAAGCAAATTGGTTAAAGTGTTTTTAAATTAATGTTCAACATGTTGATGACAGACTGACAGACAAACATAAGATTAATATATGGCATGGCCAAAATATAACGCTGAACGTTGACCATTTATGGCCCTTTCTAGTTTGATTGATTGGTAAGAGACATCACTCAAAAAGATAGTGAGAAATTAATAAAATCCTTGGCCAAGGGACATAACCATATAACCCAGGAAGAAAGTGACAAATTAATAAAATTCTTGCCCAAGGGACATAACTCAGGAAGATAGTGACAGATTAATAAATCCTTGCCAAAGGGACATAACTCAGGAAGAAAGTGACAAATTAATAAAATCCTTGGCCAAGGGACATAATTTAGGAAGATAGTAACAGATTAATAAAATCCTTAGCCAGGGGACATTACTCAGGAAGATAGTGACAATTAATTAAATCCTTAGCCAGGGGACATAACTCAATCTACATAAGATTTTTCATCCATTATCTATCCGAGTACATACTTTGCTAACAAATCCATAAGATAGCCTGGTGTTGTAGGGTCCGGCCGGAGTGGTGGTCCCATCACATGACCAGCAGCGTGTCTCCAACATTTATTCCAATAGTGTGTTCCATCTGTTCCTAAACTAGCAGCTATTGGTTCACCAAATACAACTTTACCTGTAAGATATTAAAGCTCAGGTTTAATTTTTTTATTACACTTAACCTTGCATCCCTCTCTCCAAAATGAAAACCAATATATATTGAATACAGTAGTTAATTTCAAACACTTTCTTGTGTACTGTGGATTCATTTATTTTGTTGGTACCAATTTTCATGGATTGAGGAACCCTTACATGTTCGTGGATATCTAATTTCGTGGTTTTGCTGAAGAATGCATACAAGCCTATAGAAATATTTGTATTCGTTAAACATTTTGTTTCGTTGTTCAGCTGTTCCCATGAAATCCACGAAAAATTGGTATCCAACGAAAAATAATGAATCCACAGTATTAATATACAATCTTTTTTCAGGCATTTTTTGTTTGATTGAATTATAAAAACTGATATTACTTTTGGATAAACAATAAGTAGGAGTGTCAGGAAATGGTGAATACAAATAAGAAAATAAGAGTTTAAACATTTGCAAAACCTTTCTCTCCAAGCATAATCTTGACAGGAACTAAAGCATCATAAAAAATTCAGAATTTACAGTAACATTTCAGATATTTACAGTAACATTTCAGATATTTTCTGGCAGAAAATTAAGAATTATTAAGAAACTGGTATTGCAGTTAATCAAGACACTTTCCAGGAGTAACACAAGATGACATTAGTGATTCAAATGTGTCTCCACGGTTGAACACTATCTGGTGACTTACACATAGATAGAAATAAGCTACAAGTGGCCAAATCTGAACAGCAGTGAAAATTGCTGAATAATCATTTGTCTAAAATAAGACAGAACCATTTTATCTTGTTGCTGACAAACAATACCCCAATTATAATTAATTAGTAAACAGGACATTTATGAGTGATGGATGTATCACATAAGGCAGCAACCATTTGATTTTCGGGGGGGGGGGGGCTATGGTTTTTTTTTCTAGACAAATTTTTTTTTTCACCTGCGGCAAAAAACAATCTATTTTTTTCACAAGTCGAAAACAATTTTTTTCTTTCAATTTTAGCATTACATATAGTGGCAGCTGAGGGTGAAACAAACAATTGTTTTTTCTCAGAATCAAAAACAAATTATTTTTTTCTCCAAAAACTGGAAACAAATTTTTTTTCCAAAAAAAACCATAGCCCCCCCCAGAAAATCAAATGGTTGCTGCCTAATCACAGGGAGGTTGATTCAAAATGTCAGAATGTCTCAATTTGTATTCATGGCCCCTTAAGGCCTTATGTGAAAGATAACCAGTATTCGTTAAACAGGAAACTGATGACCAATAAATCTAAAAATGCATTATACCTAGAAATACAAAAATGTGGTATGAGTGCCAATGAGACAACTCTCCATCAAGGCTCAATGTATGAACATTTAACAATTATAGGTCAAAGTACAGCCTTCAACACCGTGCATTGGCTCACATAAACAGTACTAGTATAGCCTGTGCACATGAAGCTTGATACCAAATTTCAGGATTTGTTTTTAGATCCTGAGGAAAATTTTACCAAAATATTGTAGGACAGACAGACGGCAGGAAAGACAAATGTAAACCCATAAACCCAAACCTTAGGAACAGGGGTATCAAAATTGACCGTTAGAAAATAAATAGTAGTTCAGTCTAGTTCTCTTTAGACAGATTAAGCCCAAAACGGCCATGTTTTCCTCCCTTCATCTGTTACAACATCGACTGTTACCTTCTCTCCTCGCCTCATTGATGACCTTCCCAGCAGTTTTACTCATCACCTTGACTATATACAAAGGACAGTTTGCCTGATTTGCAATAGCTATTGCCCTCGATGCAGCTTCACCTTCAACCTAAGAGTCCAAGGTCAAAAGTTCAATTTTTATTGTTATACTGGATCACTAAAGCGTTTAACCTTGTGGCAAGAGAAGTGTATTTTGAATCATTTATTCCAAAGTTAATTGTCTACTTCTTAAAAACCATATGGTTTGTTCGGTTTCATTTTATCTACAGAAAATAAGCTCCAAAATAAACTTCTCTCAATTTCACCAATGCAACCAGGACTCATGCTATTATCAAAACCTTGTTACATTGCTGCCACCAAAATTGTAACGTGTTTTAACATAATATAACTATAATATTGAAGAAGTCAAGAGTATAAAATACACTAAAGCTCAGATGAATATTTCATTTCTTCCTGCCCACCTTGATCAACATATTTCCAACTGCCAAACTTGACCAGCCTATCTCTCCCTAACAAAAGTTAACCTCAAAACTTGGTAAAAATACATTTTGTTTCCAAAATTGTGATATGTTTTCTGTAAGGTAATGTATGTTAAAGTTTAATAATAAAAGACAATAAATAGTAAGTCTAATCTATATGATGGTTTCAGGGGTAAAAGGTGGAAAAAGAGAAACCCATCTGAGCTGAAGCATAAATAAGATTGCATGAAGATGATCCAGGGCATGCTTATCAGTCCAAAAAATTAATTAAATTCCAGATGCCATTTTAATAGTGCATTTTGGGTATTTTCAAAATTCAATTTTAAATCATGGCCATTAACAACTGCACAATTTTCATCTTTAAAGAAAATTAAAATCAGAGGCAATAAGGAATCTAAAATAAAATCACTGATCATGATTTGGCCTGGCAAGCATAAAACTTTAACTTGGGTGGATCAAATGTTCACTTATAAAAACCATCTTCGTGCAATCTTGTGAACGAGCATGCAAGGCTTGCTCACCTTGTCGACGAGCTTTAGTGACGACTTTAGCGGCAGATTTACTCATAACATGAACAATATATAACGGACAGTTAGCCTGATTGGCTAAAGTAATTGCTCGATTGGTAGCCTCTGCTTCAACCTAAACAAACAATAATCAAATAAAACAATAAACTAAATACATATAGAAGTGATACTGTAAATTCAGAAATTGTTGAGTGCATTTATTATTGTGTTTTTGTCATTTTAGTCTAAAATGCAATTTTAATTTTGCAACATTTAGAAAAAAAATGTTTTATTCATATTTAAGGCATTTATAGCTTGCTGTTCCATGTGAGGCAAGGCTTGCAGGCCGTACCTGGACCTACATTGTATAATGGTCTACTTTTATAAATTGTTACTTGGATGAAGAGTTAGTCTCATAATCACTCATACCACATCTTCCTATATTATATAAATCTTCAAAATGCAAGTTTCAATTATTGCAATTACAACCATGTTGCATTTTTCGGAATAATATACTGTAAACCAACTTATTTTCGCGAGCGATTTATTTTCGCGACTTTCGCGTGGAGACAAACAACGCGAATATAAATCGTCGCTAATAGGTAAATCTTTATTTATCTACATCAAGTAAATAAGAAAATCGCGAATTTTAAAAGCCGTGAAATGGACAAGAACTATTATTACGTGAAATAAAGTATCCGCGAAAATAAGTTGGTTTACAGTAATTATCACAATAATTTCTGAATTTACAGAACAAGCAATCAAAATGAAAACATCGAGTGTCAAATAAAAACATCGAGTGTCAAATGAAAACATTGAGTGTCAAACAAAAAGCACAGAAATGTATTAGTTTTCATGTGAAAGTCACGTGTTAAAATTCTAACTGAAGGAACTGGCATGCAAATAGCTATAGATAAACTAATATAACAAGAGGCTCTGAAGAGCCTAAATCCCTCATCTGTATTTTTTGCTTTAATCTTTCATTAATTACTATTTTTGCTTTTCCATATATATTAATGAGTGGCTTAGAAATGCCATTTGTCTGTTCTTTGAATCTGTCATAATTTTTTTAAGCCAAAAAAAGTATTTAATCCCTATCTTTCATTATCATGATTATAGCCATGCATAGTGACCATGTTTCTCAACGTACAAGGAAATAAAATACAAAATTTATACAAGAAACTCTGAAACTCATTCAACTTAAATTTGGCTGAAAACGAATCAGCCGTTTCTAAGATTTTTTTATTTTTAAAGTAAGCAATAAGCAGTTTCTAAAAAAAAAGACTGTTTTAAAGTAAGCAAACTAGATGAACAAATTGTGAAAAATTGTCTTCATAGGACAATACTTCCTGAAGTGGTCTGTTGACAATTATTGTCATTAATCTATTTTGTAGATCTTACTTCGCTGAACATAATTTGAAGTTTGGAATGGTCAGATGTTCTGTTAAATTTTTACTTTTATTGGAATTAGTTTATTGTCAGCAAAGTTCTTTTTTTTTTTTGTCTTTCTATAAAGTTTGGTTCTCAAGCATGTATCTGATGGAAGTTATCTGAGAGACATGTGTTGTCCTATATTTTAACCTCCTGACAGAGAAATGTTATGTCCTCTATATTAACCTACTGACCTCTTCAGGACGGCACATCTCATGAGCTTCTGGACCTGTAATACCGTGCTGGATCATTTCTGAGGATTTCTGTTAAAAAAAAATACAATCTGAATTTCCCAATTGTCAAATTATTAATGTGCAAATATATATAAGATATTTATACCGCAACCATGCAGTCAAAAGTTTTTAGAAAATAACAGCATTGTATCAGGGTTAAAATTTTGTTTATTTCATTCCAGTAAGTCTTGCATTTTTACTTGTTCTATACTTCTAAGAAATAATTTCATTTTCTGAGACAAACTCTATTATTTTTTATGTAATTTTACTGGTCATTCAGTCCAGCAATGCATATATCACTTAACTAGACCAAACCAATTTTTCCTGGCCTTTGACCTATGTCTGTCAACCTTGTGAATGACTGCTCATGATAAGCTATAAAATGACTGATTCTTAATTACCTCTGCTATTAAATGTCCATTTTCTGCATGCACCATACCCAAGGCACCTAATTCTCGACATCTCTTAAATACTTCATATAGTTCGTTATCTTCTAACATAAACACATCTTTATATGCCAGGAACATTTTAAATGAATTTATACCTGAAAAAAATCATTTAGATAAAAAAACTTTATATAAATGAAAAAGAAAGCTTTCTAGCATGTCTAATGCAGTTTTGACATAACAAACGAACACTATAATTTACACAAGTCCTTTCGATTATAATTGGTGCTGGGCAAAGATGCAGGAGAAAGCAGTTTAAACAATAGACCACTTTCAAGTTCATCCTTCACCGGAGAAAACTCGTCAATTATACACGCCTTTGTGACGTCATTTACCAGATAGAGGGGCTCGCCTGTATCCCTGCACTATAAATGTTCATCAAGCGTCTAAGTGATCATCATAGTGCAGTGTAAACTAGAAATAATATTTGTTCCGTAGGTAACTAATCACAATTCCCTAATGACAGCAGTGCAGATTGTCAATTATGAGAGTTTGATTTGCAGAATTATTCGTGCAATATAACTTTATAGTTTTTCAACCACTCGCTCAACATTAAAACGGAAGTCATGACGCACCTAAACGCACGAGTGACGTTCACTAAAACCAAAGTTTTTGACGGAAATGCATCGAACTCGAAAGTTGTCTATTGTGACTCCAACCTATTTGTGATGGGCACCAGTGAACATGTAAACCACCCCAACATTGTGTTTGTAACAAGTCAGAAGCCTGTAATGTAGTGATTGTTATTTGTGACTCCAACCTATTTGTGATGGGCACCAGTGAACATGTAAACCATCCCAACATTGTGTTTGTAACAAGTCAGGAGCCTGTAATGCAGTTGTCATTTATTGCTGAATATCATATTTATCTCTTGTTTATTGTTTTAAAATTGAGAATTGAAATGGGGAATGTGTCAAAGAGACAACAACCCGACCATAGAACAGACAACAGCAGAAGGTCACTAACAGGTCTTCAATGTAGCGAGAAATTTAAATGGGGAATGTGTCAAAGAGAAAACAACCCGACCATAGAACATACAACAGCAGAAGGTCACCAATAGGTCTTCAATGCAGCGAGAAATTTAAATGGGGAATGTGTCAACGAGACAACAACCCGACCATAGAACATACAACAGCAGAAGGTCACCAATAGGTCTTCAATGCAGCGAGAAATTTAAATGGGGAATGTGTCAAAGAGACAACAACCCGACCATAGAACAGACAACAGCAGAAGGTCACCAATAGGTCTTCAATGCAGCGAGAAATTCCCGCACCCAGAGGCATCCTTCAGCTGGCCCCTAAACATATATACTAGTTCAGTTATAATGAACGCCGTACTAAACTTGTACATAAATCAGCCGTTAGTTTTCTCATACAATTTGATTTACATTTGTCATTTCATTGCCTTTTGTTACTTGTTGTGCAGTATGGGTTTAGCTTGTTAAAAATTTCTCCCTGGCCTCACCTTACAACACTCCTTAGTTAGAACCCTGCAGTAAGAGGTGGTAGTTGTTTTATCTGTCATATCTATTACTAAGGTTTTGTGCCCAATTGTTATTTCATCTTTCATCAAACAGTAGCACAAACTCTTAACATTTTACACATCAGATACCGAATAGCAGATTATTTTTAGCGGGTGTAAAATTTTGCGATTTTCATTGAAAAAGGTGTACAAAATATTTTGGCGTTATTATTTTGGCGCATTAAAATATTTACTAATACCTTTTGCATGTACACTTTTAAATTGGCGGAATTTATTTTGGCAATTTTGTTCAATCTACTAAAATTAGCAAAAATTTACACCCCGCGAAAATAACCTGCTATACAGTATGTTATAAATACCTTTTTCTTTACAAAGTATATCCATTTCTTTGGCAACTTCTGGACTCCACCATGTGACACATGAATGTAAGGCATAGTCACAACATACTTTACTGTCGGCCCAATTCCTCCATTTGTCATAGGCCTCTAATAAGGAGACATTCTTCTGGTCCAACACAAAATCAACTGAAAAAAAGAAGTATTTTTTATTACTGGACTTCAATTAAAGGCACTATGAGCAATACATTGATCACGTTGATAATGTCATTAACCATTATTAACCTTTTTTAGAAATTTGAAATTCAATTATCTCTTATAAATTTTAGATACAATATTAATGTATATCTATTCAAAACTGACCAATTAGAAAATGTAGAATATGACAATCATATTTTTTAAATGAAATTAGGAATTTCAATACAGAATCTAACAAAAATCATTCCTGCCAAGTTTGGTTAAAATTTGCCATGCATTTTCAGGACATCAGTTGATGAATATCTGGCTCACATATGCTTAAAACAGCAAGCTATAATGGGCCACAGCACCATTTTCAGCACTTTGTAATTTATTGTGGTTTTTATAAGTAAAGAAAAGTATTGACAGTTTTTATAAGTAAAGAAACAAGTGAAACTGTGAGCTACTGCTCACTGATGATACCTCCGCCGCAAGTGGATAATTTTAATAGTGTAAAAATATGCCCCCGCCGCAAGTGGATAATTTTAATAGTGTAAAAATATGCAAGTGTTCGGTAAACAGGAAGTTGTTAAGTGATGAATCTGAAAACGCATCACACGCTATAGCTGACTTGTATAAATCCTGAAACCAAATTTCAGAAATCCTTGTATTGTAGTTCCTGAAAAAAATGTGACGGAAATTTTCAACTTGGTTATCATGTGTAAAATAGTACAAGTGTTCGGTAAACAGGAAGTTGTTGAGTGATGAATCTGAAAACGCATCAAACGGTATAGCATACTTATATAAACCTTGAAACAAAATTTCAGAAATCCTTGTATTGTAGTTCCTGAGAAAAATGTGACGGAAATTTTCAACTTGGTTATCATGTATAAAATAGTACAAGATAATTTTAATAGTGTAAAAATATGCAAGTGTTCGGTAAACAGGAAGTTGTTGAGTGATGAATCTGAAAACGTATCACACGGTATAGCATACTTATATAAACCTTGAAACAAAATTTCAGAAATCCTTGTATTTTAGTTCCTGAGAAAAATGTGACTAAAATTTTCAACTTGGTTATCATGTGTAAAATAATACAAGTGTTCGGTAAACAGGAAGTTGTCGAGTGATGAATCTGAAAAGGCATCAAACGGTGTAGCAGACTTATATAAACCCTGAAACCAAATTTCAGAAATCCTTATATTGTAGTTCCTGAGAAAAATGCGACGAAAAATATTCATGGAACGGAAGGACGGACAGACTGACAGACAGAGGTAAAACAGTATAACCCCCTTTTTTCAAAGCGGGGGTATAAAAAGCATCTTATTCGTAAGGTGGTACGTATACCTAACATTACAGGGAGATAAATCTGTAAAATCAGCTAAACATTTTAATTACGTTGTGTTGTTAAGGGAATATTAAGTATCTAAATGATCAAAATTAATGTTTGTCAAACTGCTATATAACCAGTGTAATTTTTCTGATAAATTGGTTGGTTTAAATGTTTTGAAATTTTTATGTTTTTGTCGAATGGTCAAAGTGAATACTTTGTCAAAATTTTATGAAAATTAAACGAGCCAAATTAATTTTAGTTAAGGTGTTGGGTACCACCTTAAATAAATTAATCTATACATAATTGCTTTTACATTTCAATCGAAATTCATCCTGCTTCAATGCACGAGGCACACCTTCAATTGTATACATAGCATATACAATAAATAAGTATTCAGTTAACTGGAACACCTAGAGGCTGATGAGAAACGAATCTGTAAGTGTGTAGCATGCTCACATAAAGATTGATACCATATTTCAAAAGTTCTGATTTGCAGTTCCTGAGAAAATGGCAGTAAATCAAACTCTAGCAGGAAATTTCAAAGGAAATCAATGTATAACATGTATAACCCTTTTCTTTGGAAGGGCATCAAAATATAAAGCATTTATTTATATCATGGGAACAAATTTTTATGGATCTATGGAAAAAATTGTATTTTGTTGGATACCAAATGTCCTGGTTTTAAATAAATTTTTAGACGCAAGCTTATAATAAATTTGTATTTTGTTTAAAGATTGGTTATTCCTATCTTCCAAATCTGGCAGTATGGTCATCAGTACCTCACAAAAAATAATGAATCTACCATTCCACATAATTAAAACACAATTCTTTAGTAATCTGAAAGAGTTTTAAAAAGTTTCCTATTTGACAAAAACTAAATTGAATATCAAAATAAATATTTTCCCTATCTATGTATAAACGTAATACCAGCAAATTGTTGCATCATTTTACCAATTACTTTCATTTGAGGCATTTAATAGCCCAAAGATTCATTTGTATGCAAGAATATGCAATTTATTTCATTTGGAGTATATTTAATGTCCATATAAAAGCCGGAAATAGAAAGCCTACACAAAAAGTATCTTTTCAGAAATATGCTTTAAATAACATAAAATCATTTCTTTAATCATTTCAGATTTCCATTATTACTGAATTTGAAAAATCATTCAAGGTGTGTTATCATTTTAAAAGGAAACTTTACAAAAGTCACTGGTATATAAGTTAATTTGAGCACACAAATGCTTTATCTTTAAAACCAAACAAAAACTAATATGACATGAAATTTTATGTACCATGGTTAATTGAGCATTTTTTATGGAACATGCCCAAAAACTAAAGATGTCATATAAGGCAAAACAAATTAGTTCTATTCTCTGTCTCTGTAAATCACATATATAAAAAAAAATATAAGAAGATGTGGTATTAAAGGGCAATAACTCTTGAACAGTAAAAGTGAAGCCACCAAAATTCAAACTTTTCTGTGTTTTGTTGTAATGAGCATTGTGTATAAGTTTTATATCATTGGGTTGAGGCAAACTAAAGTTAGAGAACCCAAACCAAACATTGAGCAATTTTTCTTATAGTAAAAGGGAATATCACTTGAACAGTAAAAGTGAAGCCAACAAAATTAAAACTTTTTCTGCGTTTTGTTGTAATGAACATTGTGTATAGGTTTTATATCAAAAATATATATATAGCAAACAAAAACAATTTTGGGAACTGCAGGCTTACGTTACGGAAATACATGATGTACAGACAGACAAGCTAAGGATAAAACTTAATGCCCACTTCGCTACAGGCATAGTAAATTAAAAACATATATATACAAGACTTATAAAGGCCCAAACTCCAAACAGCATTATCGTTCGGGTCATACTTCCCTTTTAAAGAAGTGTAGCCAGATGTCACGACTGTTTCAGAGTTTAATAAAGGCCAGAGGCTCCTGACTTGGGACAAACACAACCAGATGCTCCGCAGGGCGTAGCTTTATACGACTGCAGAGGTTGAACCCTGAACGGTTGGGGCAAGTATGGACACAACATTCAAGCTGGATTCAGCTCTAAATTTGGATTGTGATTAAATAGTTGACACAGCATAGGTTTCTGACACAGAATGAATGTGTTCTAATGAACTTAAAATTTTTGTTTTCTCTTAGAGCAATTCACTATGCTGTTGAATATTAATCCTCTCAAAAAAATGTTTGAAGAAATTTTCTTTTTATTTATGAAATTTCAAATGAGAAAAATTGAACCCAATTTTTTAATCACATCCCCCTTTCCCTTATTCCAAAACTAATCTCAATTAAAATATTCTAATGGAGTTTGCAACAATAACTACTCATTTAAATACATCATAAAATATTAAGATGTAAAAAAACTGCTTGTTATCACTGAATGGTAAAGATTATTTAAATTTATCAGTTGGTAGTAAAAAGTGTATATACATTGTATATTGTATATAACAAAGATTTAAGTTGATTCTGGACAAAGAAAGATTACTCCAATTAAAAAAAATTCTTGCTATTGCACAATATTTTGAAATAGGATATTTCTTGCTTACTATTCTGGACAAAGAAAGATAACTATAATTAAAAAAAAATTTGCTATTTCACAATATTGTGCAATTAGATATTTCTTGCCATTGCACAATACTGTGCAATTGAAAAGACTTGCTATTGCACAATACTTAATATAATAATTTTAGATCCTGATTTGGACCAACTTGAAAACTGGGCCCATAATCAAAAATCTAAGTACATGTTTAGATTCAGCATATCAAAGAGGCCCAAGAATTCAATTTTTGTTAAAATCAAACTTAGTTTAATTTTGGACCCTTTGGACTTTAATGTAGACCAATTTGAAAACAGGACCAAAAATGAAGAATCTACATACACAGTTAGATTTGGCATATCAAAGAACCCCAAGGATTCAATTTTTGATGAAATCAAACAAAGTTTAATTTTGGACCCCGATTTGGACCAACTTGAAAACTGGGCCAATAATCAAGAATCTAAGTACATTTTTAGATTCAACATATCAAAGAACCCAACGATTCATTTTTTGTCAAAATCAAACTAAGTTTAATTTTGGACCCTTTGGACCTTAATGTAGACCAATTTGAAAACGGGACCAAAAGTTGAGAATCTACATATACAGTTAGATTCGGCATATCAAAGAACCCCAATTATTCAATTTTGATGAAATCAAACAAAGTTTAATTTTGGACCCTTTGGGCCCCTTTTTCCTAAACTGTTGGGACCAAAACTCCCAAAATCAATACCAACCTTCCTTTTATGGTCATAAGCCTTGTGTTTAAATTTCATAGATTTGTATTTACTTATACTAACGTTATGGTGCGAAAACCAAGAAAAGTGCTTATTTGGGTCCCTTTTTGGCCCCTAATTCCTAAACTGTTGGGTCCTAAACTACCAAAATCAATACCAACCTTCCTTTTGTGGACATAAACATTGTGTTTAAATTTCATCAATTTCTATTCACTTAAACTAAAGTTATTGTGCGAAAACCAAGAAAAATGCTTATTTGGGCCCTTTATTGGCCCCTTATTCCTAAACTGTTGAAACCAAAACTCCCAAAATCAATCCCAATCTTTCTTTTGTGGTCATAAACCTTGTGTCAAAATTTCATAGATTTCTATTAACTTAAACTAAAGTTATGGTGCGAAAACCAAGAAAATGCTTATTTGGGCCCTTTTTGGCCCCTAATTCCTAAAATGTTGGGACCAAAACTCCAAAAATCAATACCAACCTTCCTTTTATGGTCATAAACCTTGTGTTAAAATTTCATAGATTTCTATTCACTTTTACTAAAGTTAGAGTGCGAAAACTAAAAGTATTCAGACGACGACGACGACGACGACGACGACAACGACGACGACGCCAACGTGATAGCAATATACGACGAAAATTTTTTCAAAATTTGCGGTCGTATAAAAATGAAGCGGAAAGTTATGAAACAGTTTAGAATTATAAAACTCTACATGACTTACTTATCATGGTGGTTCCCCCAGCCAAAGCTGCCTTTGTTCCACTGTAAAAGTCATCCACAGCATGTGTACCCATAAACGGTAACTGCATGTGTGTATGGGTGTCAATGCCACCTGCAAAAATAAAAAATAAATATTGTAAATTCAGAAATTATTGCGATGTTGTATGGGTGTCGATGCCACCTATAAAATTAAAAAAATAAATATTATAAATTCAGAAATTATTGCGATGTTGTATGGGTGTCAATGCCACCTGTAAAATAAAAAAATAAATATTATAAATTCAGAAATTATTGCGATGTTTTAATTATTGCAAAAAATGTGACAAAGTTATTAACGCAATACTTCAAACTTTCAAGTTTCGCAATTAAACAGTATTTCTTTTAAAAATCGCTAAAATTAAAATTGCATTTTTAATACATCATGTACATGTAGTCTTAAATGACAAAATCATAATTATAAATGCAGACAAATTTTTTTTTAATTTACAGTAGAAAAGGCTCATGTGGAATGGATACTGATTGTTATGAATTTCCTTGTATACACATGTTGGTTTTAAAACAAATTCTGGATTCTGAATGGTGTAATGTTGGACATGAGACTATTAATTGGAGACAGGTAAATTCTGAACTTATTCTGAATGTCTTTTTGGTGGATTTTTCATCATAAATCTAGAAATGCATTAATCATGTTTATAATATATATAGCAATCATAGAGCAGTGTAATTAAATGACTAAATTATTCAGGCTAAGTCTAACAAATTTCCATTGAACTTCAATGGTGCTGGCCCCTTACCTGGTATAACAAGTTTGCCCTTTGCTTCAATAGTTCTGGCCCCTTACCTGGTATAACAAGTTTGCCCTTTGCTTCAATAGTTCTGGCCCCTCCAGGTATAACAAGGTTGTTGCCAATTTGTCTAAAAAATAAATAAATATGTTATTCATGGTTATGTTTTCTATCTAGTTTAAGTTAAAGGGGCACAGTAACCTTCTGTTCTTTTAGTGCACCCTCTGCCTTTTGAGTCCTGTCCTTTTGAGTGCAGCCATTTTGAATTCGGCCCTTTTAAATCTTGCCATTTAGAGTTTTAGCCCTTTTGAATCCTGCCCTATTAAGTTTTGAGTGCAACTTTTGGAGTCCTACTCTTTTGAGTCCAGCTCTTTTGAGCCCTGTCCTTTTCTTTTTTACTTTGTAAAAAAATACTTTTCAATACAAACTTTTAAAAACAAATTTTACTTAAAGAAAAAGATAATTAAAACACAAAAATACTTTAAATTGAGTAAAATATTCAATGTATTATATATAAATATATGCACGACCAAGTTGTTCAACCAGATATTGTTTTAAATAAGGTGGAAAATGTCTAATTATCTCAGTGGGTGAAAATAACTTGACCTTTTAATTTGATATTAAGGTTAAACAGTTTAAGTTGGCTCTAGTTTGACAAGACCACTGGATGTTTATTTTTCATAATTTTTTAAATGCCACAAAATTGTCTTCACACATTATAAATCTTATAAAACAAAGAGATGCGGTATGATCTACTAGTCTAATTGACATGAATTCAAGAAACTATAGCTCAGTGTTACACCCTTCAACAAAGAGGAAAACCCACAGCTTAATTATGGTAAGCTATAACCTGAGACATGTACAGGATCTTGACATCATCAGAAGCTATACAGGACAGATGGTTTTATCACAAAATCCCTTCAACTTGGAGGAAAACCAACACCCTATGGTAAGCTATAACCTGAGACAGGATTCATGACATCATGGGATGATATCCCTTCAACAATGAGGAAATCTCAAAGCCTATGGTATTAGTTATAACAGGCCTTAAAACCTGAGGCAGAGTCATGACATCATCATTGGACAATATCCAGGACAGATGGTTTTATTACTGTTGTGTAATATTGTCACAACATCCCTTCAACAATGAGGAAAACCCACACCCTACAGTAAGCTATAACCTGAGGCAGAGTCATGACATCATCATTGGACAATATCCAGGACAGATGGTTTTATTACTGTTGTGTAATATTGTCACAACATCCCTTCAACAATGAGGAAAACCCACACCCTACAGTAAGCTATAACCTGAGGCAGAGTCATGACATCATCATTGGACAATATCCAGGACAGATGGTTTTATTACTGTTGTGTAATATTGTCACAACATCCCTTCAACAATGAGGAAAACCCACACCCTACAGTAAGCTATAACCTGAGGCAGAGTCATGACATCATCATTGGACAATATCCAGGACAGATGGTTTTATTACTGTTGTGTAATATTGTCACAACATCCCTTCAACAATGAGGAAAACCCACACCCTACAGTAAGCTATAACCTGAGGCAGAGTCATGACATCATCATTGGACAATATCCAGGACAGATGGTTTTATTACTGTTGTGTAATATTGTCACAACATCCCTTCAACAATGAGGAAAACCCACACCCTACAGTAAGCTATAACCTGAGGCAGAGTCATGACATCATCATTGGACAATATCCAGGACAGATGGTTTTATTACTGTTGTGTAATATTGTCACAACATCCCTTCAACAATGAGGAAAACCCACACCCTACAGTAAGCTATAACCTGAGGCAGAGTCATGACATCATCATTGGACAATATCCAGGACAGATGGTTTTATTACTGTTGTGTAATATTGTCACAACATCCCTTCAACAATGAGGAAAAGTCACACCCTACAGTAAGCTATAACCTGAGACCAGAGTCATGACAGATTTCATGACATCATCGGAGGATATCCAGGACAGACTGGTTTTATTACTGTTGTGTACTATTGATTTTGAGTCATGTCTGTTATTCTACAGACAGAGTATTGATTCAGACTGGAATAAAACTGCACAGGGATTCAATCCCATATATATATGCCAAAGATGTAACAAGTTCTTAATATGATATTGCATTCATTTGGTCAGCACAATTATATTTCTGAATGTTATATGTAGTAATTTTATTGCTCATTGCGTTGAACATCAATTCACAATAGCAACCAGCCTCCAGGTATAGACTATGATGTCATCAATAGTTACATCTGGAAAGTTGGTTCACACAAATTATTTCCAAATTTTGAGGCATTTATTTTACATGTCTTTTGTACCATTCAAAATCATTATAAATTTGAGAATGGAAATTGAGAATGGAAATTGAGAATGGAAATTGGGAATGTGTCAACGAGACATATGGTTATATATCATGTATATTATCAACTCATGTTATATTCCATATTTGAGATGTAATTTTTTATGTTTGATCATTTACCCATAATTATGGATCCTCTATCTGGATAAAAAATGTTTGTAAATTGTAATTAAATTCTATGAAATAGATTATCTTAGAAAATGTGAGAAGTTGAAAACACTTTTTCTGCAACATAGGCTAATCCATAGGGACCATGCCCCTCTTTTATGGGGAAAATTTGGTGAATTATAGGGAATCACTGAAGCATGACTGTAGCCAGTCCCCTCTTATGGAAATCAGTGCCCCTCTCTTTATAATATGTTCTGGAACTGCCACTATATAAACAAAGTTTATATATATATGTACTTGACATTGTACACATGTCCCTCTAAGTTCTTACATGTTGGTTATTGTGGTCTTTATGTTTTACTTTGATATGTACATGCTTTTTTTTATTACATATATATACCTCTTTGAACTGTTTTATCTTTTACTATGATAAGAAGATAAGAATTTTATCATAAATTGAACTATTAAGATTGTAAATTAACTATGTGTAAATATTTGTTTTTGATTGTATAGTATATAAATGCTTCACAAAACTTATACTAACACAACTATTTCTATTACAAAAAAAAAAGAAAATTTTCAAAAGAATGTGCTGTGCGGATCACAACACTATCTATACAAAATATATTGTACAGAACTTGTTATGCATTGATCAAAACATTATAATACAGAATAAACATGGACTTCATAAAAAATTTCAAGCATTAGAAATTATGAAAATTCCATACTTAAAAATTATAATTCCAAGTTGAAATAATAGCCTGTTCTTACTCTTTTTAAACAAAGAATTTAACATTATGATTGAATATATACAGATACACATTTCAGAATGAATCTCTTGAAGAATAATCAGTATTCAGTGAAAAATCACCAACCAGAATGATTTTTGGCCTTTAGTAAATTGTTGTCCTTTTTCTGCCTTAAGTATGTTAAGAGGATTGCAGTGAGAAAGAATTTTTCTCATTATTGAAGCTGTACGCCACGCAGCCGCCTTTAATTTCTTACATCCACTTCATTTGAACTTGAGTGGATAGTTGTCTCATTGGCAATCATACCACATCTCCTTATATTTATTTTGATTCTATGTGTACTCCGACATAAAATGTGTTCACAGAATATCATGCTACTAAAATTTTAAATAAGGAGAAACACTTTTTATAAAATCCTCTTATATATATATACAACTAAAGCCAATTGTCATAGTTTAAACCAGTTGGACTGAAACCCCAAACTATTTTAGATCCCAACAAACATATTTCGTCTTTTGCTGTTGGCCAAATAAAGCAATATATAAAATAAGTTGCCAAAATGAGGTCCAAATTGGTCAGTTATCTATATTCTTTATGATAATAACTACATGATTTGTTTAGAACCTTATCCATCATGTCCATTAGAACCTTATCCATCATGTCCATTAGAACCTTATCCATCATGTCCATTAGAACCTTATCCATCATGTCCATTAGAACCTTATTCGTCATATCCATTAGAACCTTATCCATCATGTCCATGTGTTCCATATTTCTTATATGCATGTTCTTAAACAATAAGATGTGATAAGTCTAATTGGGTACAAATGTAGGTCATGTAGGTCTTACAAAGTCCCGCATATCATCAAATAAAGTTTAATTACTTATCTCCTACAACCGAAATTATTCAAATAGTCCTTACTTGATAATTCCATCTTCTATATAGATATCTGCATCAAATGACTGGTCATCATTGACAATACGGCCACCTTTTATAAATAGCCTGGACTGGGCACTCTGAAATAAGTAAATATATATTTAGTATATTTATAAAACAAATTTTCATCATTGACAATACGTCCACCTATAATGGATAGCCTGGACTGGGCACTCTTAAACAAGTAAATACATATATTTATTAAACAACTTTTCATCATTGACAATACAGCCTGCTGCAAAAAATATAAAAGGAATAAAATGTGTCCATGAAACACAGATGCCTTTGTTTGATAATTCTGTAAGTTTTTAATTTACAAAGGGACATAACTCATGATTATAAACTGCTAAAAGTTTCATAACATTTGGTTAAAGCAAACTTAAGTTAGAGTACAGAAACAGCAAATTTTGAAACTTTTTCCATTTTAATTGGACACCACCCAAATTCATACTAGACCTGAGTTTGGTGCATGGTACATGTAATTGGTATTGTTTATAAGTTTCACAATATTTGGTTGAGACAATTAACTCACTAATGCTGAAAGGGACACCACCAAAATTCAAATTTGACTTGACAGTGGTGGATCCAGAACTTATCATAATAAAGTGTGTGGGGGAGGGTGATTCCAGTGATTCCCTTAATAAATCAACCAATTTTTTTCTCACAAAAGGGGTGTGCCCCCTGGATCCGCCTATGCTCGAGTTTGGTGGTAATGCACATTGTTTATATCTTTAATAACATTTGGTTGACATAAACTAAAGTAAGTATTGCCAATGTCTCTATACAACCCTTTTAAAAATTTGTCATTCGTTGAACATTTAATTTCGTGGTTCACCCAATGTCGTGAAATCCATGAAAATTGGTATCCAACGAATAATAATGAATCCACAGTATTATATATATATATATAGATAAATGTAGATTAATTTTTATAATTCAGCACACAAACATTATTCAAGGGAGATAATCAAGTCCAGAGATATGACTGCCATTTAATCAATGCCTTTATTTTGGATAGGATACACAATACATTGGAGTTACTACACCAATATTGACTTAAGTAATACCAATGTTTACAAGTCTGTCACAAGTTTGAGTAAATACAGGAATATTTAAATCTAAAATCCTTTGATAAAAGTTATACTGTAGGAACTGATACATAATTTAGGGTCTAGGTGCAAAAGATTTCCTTCCTGAATAAACTTGCATTAAATGATTAACATTTACAAAAGAATGTCTGCTTAAAAGTCTGAAACTGGAGTATTTCAAATAACAAACTTGATTTTGGGAGAATTCAAAAGATTGCACAGGCTGTATTAATAAGTACTGTAAATTCAGAAATTATTGCAAGGTTTTTATTATTGCGAAGAATGTGAAAGAGATGTAATTGCAAAATGGCATTTTAGATTATATACATGTATGAATTAAACAGGATTATTCTCAAAATAGTAAAAATTAAAATCGCATTAAAGTCTAAAATGACAAAATCGCACTAATCAATGCACACAATAATTTCTGAATTTGGAGTATGGTGGTGGTTAAAAGGGAGTTAAACTCATTAAACCCTCCTTTTAAGGTCTGCTTTTCTCAATGTCCAGTGGCATATATTTCATATATAAAAATTGAGAAAAGAAGATTTATGTTTTACTCCATGCAGGTCATCAAAATGATCTTGAATAGTTCATTCATTTATTTATTTAATAGAACCCTTAATGTGGCCTAGACATACAATGTTTTACAAAAGCTAGGTACATGTATAATTGTGAAATCCTTCATCAAGTGTGTAGCAGGCCCGTAGCCAGGAATTTCCAAGGAGGGGGGGAGGGGGTTATTTGGACTCATGAACTCTACTTTAACAGTCACAATTTGAACAGAACATTGACTTTAACAGTGCTTATTTGGTTCCAAGGGGGGTTCGTCCGAACCCCACTGGCTATGGGTATGTGAAGGTTTGTTTTTCAAATTGTTCAACAAAGAAAAATGAAGGGATCAAGGTGGCGGAGGGGATTGTCACCAAAAAAACCACTACAGTGTACACAACGTGAAAATCATAGATGTAAGTGTTGATGTAATTAAGTGTTGCATACTGTCGAAAAAGATGGGAAAAAAAATTTCAAACAAATAAACCAGAAAGGTTTAATATTTAATTGCAGTATAATGCATAATACATTCATAAATTTTCTTTTTATAATACTAGACAAGTAACTTGACCTTGACCTTTCTGAAACCAGGAAGCCATTACAAAAGTTGGGACCGCAGACAACAAAGACAAAACTTACAGTATGATGCTCACAGCCACAATTATGCCATGTGTCTGCTGAGCCTTCGGGGGCCTCTCGGGTGTGACTACACTCCATGTCGTCCTGACTCCCCAAACAACTGGGTATGTCAGCAAACTCTTTCCCACGATTGACAATTACTTTAAAGCAATGGGTGAAGTCCATTTCATGTCTATAAATCCAATGCAACGTGATCCAGACTTGTGAATGTTACGTAATAGTTTAGCATAATGCATTGACATCTTCGGAACAAAATTATTGATTTAAATTCTCCGAGTTTCAATGAGACTTGCTGCTGAATCTGCCCACTACATGACAAAGATGGAGTTGTGGGAAATAACAACTTGAAATTGAAGTAGTTTACATGCATTAGTCATAGAATTGATAAAAAATAAATTAATCCATTCATGACTACATAAAAGCTTTAAACAAATCAATATTTAACCATAACAGTAAGCTTACTTGTAATGCAGATTTCAGAACAATGCAGAAACTGAGCTGATCATTAGTCTTGCCTTTTTAAGACTAAAAGGTCAAAAGGTCAAATGATGAGAATGATTAAAATTTGATAGTATATATTCATCCTCTTTTGAATATTTTTTTTGGTTCAATTAATTATAAAAATCCTCTCTGATCAAGACACTCAAATTCCTCCCCCCACCCAAAAAAAATACCCTCTGAATAAAAAAAATCTTTTCCCCAAGTTCAGAAAAACAAATGTACAGACACTATCAAAGAACTTTTTAACTGGAAATTAAAAAAGATCAACCACAGACAAGATTGGGAACAGTTTATATGACCAAGTGAATAAATCCCTACCACTTTCATTATTGGTCAGTGGAAACAGCATATTAGTTAATATATATTTTGGTAGATTGTCTGTATAGCAACTTTTTTCATTTGATCAAAACTGATGGCAATGGAGGATTAAACAACAAAAAAGCCTCTGGCATAATTATAATTATAAGCATAGTGATTCTTTGGTGACATTTTTATGAAATATTTGCCACTGTACATCAAGCAACACATTATCAATCAATTGGTCTTAATCAGGCCATACATGTTATATGTTCACTTAAATAGGATACATTAAAGTCACATAATTATCTGACTTAACATAGAAATTGACTGTAAAATTTATTCACTTGTAAATACATTTGTAATAGTAACCTGTATTTTGTAAACAAACCAAACATAAACGATATTTTATCCAGGTGACAAGATTTATAGAAAAACACTATTTTAGAGGTCTTCCTGTATTTAAACTTCCATTCAGTGTCATGTTTTATACAAGTTTGATTATGTACACTAGATTAAACAAGGTTCACTGAATAAATACTGTATAACAGGCTGGGAACATAAACTCTATATTCTGAGGAACTCTAAATATCAGGGTTTTAATTGTGTCATCTACTATATATATTCAATGTCAGAAATACTAAAATAAATAATACCATGCTGTTTCCCCTTAAAATAATGTCTGGTAAAAATATTTGCAAAATGTCCTGCTGTTCAAAATTTTTCATTTATGTACGTGTTTTGAATATAAAAAAAAAGAAAAGAAAAAAAAGGTGATTGTCATAAGACAACTGTGCTTCACAAGAGACCAAATGACAAACAGTTTAGTGTTACATCTATTTTTTCTGAACCATAAAATTGAGCATGGAAATGTGGAATGTGTCAAAGAGACATCAACCTGACCAAAGAGCAGAAAACAGCGGAAGACCATCAATGTGTCTTCAATGCAGCAAGAAACTCCCACACCTCATGGCTTGCTTCATGTGGCCCCTAAACAAAAATGTATACATTTTTATTTAGGGGCCAGCTAAAGTAGCTTAAGTCTGCATCCTGGTATAGGATTATCTCATTAGTCGCTTTGATCTGTTTCTGCGCTTTGGTCGAATTGTTGTCTCTTTGACACATTCTCAATTTTATCATAAATATGCATATGAGACAGGAACGCAAGTAATCAACTACATGAACTATGAGACACCAAAGTCTGATGGATATTATAAATAATAATTTTTTTCCATTTTGCATATACCCCCCCTTGATTAAGGTATCACAAGATAAAATAAGAATGCTGTTACTATTTTTGAAACCACAAATCATTTTGACATATAAATGTATAATATATAAATAAGTACAGTTTTGTGTCTACCTTGTATGATTTATAGGATGTATATGCATGTCGGTCATGTCGGTCATATCGGTCAACCTAACAAGTCTGACCAACATTCAACAACATACAGTAATTACTAAATGTTCCATGACTCTAGAACAGTAAACCCCCCCCCCCCCACCACCAAAATTCAAACTTGATCTGTGTTTTTTCGTTATTAGCATTGTCTTTTAAGTTTTATAACATTTGTTTGTGGCAAACTAAAATTCGAGAATGAAAACCAATTTTGGGATGTACAGACATATGAACATGCAGCATGTGCAGACGGACAAGGGTAAAATCCACTAGGGCATGGGCATACAAAAACAGAAAACATCAAAACATTGGGTGCATAATAACGTTCTGACATAAAAAAAAAATCAATTTCAAACTTAATTACTGCTTATCCAAAACTCCTTCAAAATTGTAAAACTCGATCTCCCATTTCTTTAAATACTATTTGTATACCTCTTATCTCTTAGTATTACATAATTGACAAATATTTTCTATCTGCCTTTAATAATTATGACTCAGTCATTGTCAACTACCATGGCAGATTATAAGAACACTTTGAAGTGTCTGCAGGGACAGGGTTTGGTGCACCTTGAGACTTTTTGAAGTTTTAGTGCCAAAATCCTACAACAATTATGATGCACAGACCTGCACTACTATTTTGGTGCATTTTGGTGCATTTTAAAAGTCATGCTGCTTTAGATGGTTGAATTTAAATAATAGAGAAAATAAGTTGTTACACCATTTAATAACCCAAGTTGCATTGTTTTTCTTCATAGGTTAATTTTTTGTGCAATGTTCTCTTAAAACTTACATTTGGCTGGATTTTTAGAGTTACCTTTAATAAAATAATGATGTATTCAGACCTAATTATTAACATTTTTACTTAAAGTTGTTGTAAATTGCCTTTATGTAAGATGCACACTTATAATAAACATTCTCAAGTCGATGTTGATACATGTATACACCAAAATCCAAATTTTCTTCTCTTTTTCAAACTTCTTAACAAAGTTATTAGAAGTTAAAAAATATTTTGAAAAATTAAAAACATAATAATAAATGCATTTGGAGTTTGTGGTCTTTAATCAGACCAAACATCTGTATATTGAAAGATCAGATTTCATCTCCAAACTGAACTCTTTCTTTTCCAATGTCATATGAGTACACAATCAAACACATTTAAAATACATGCCATTACATATCTACAATCTTCAACCTGTCCAATTACCCGCCTAGTTTATTTCACTTGCATGCAATTTATGTAATTTAAAACAAACAATTATATTAAATGACCATTTAACTTTTTAAAATATTTGAATTGAAAAAAACAGCTACCCGACAGGTGTAAAATGTTATCTTTATAACGCGTAGATTTTTAAAGGCCCCCTTACCTGTTCGTTTGTACCATTCTCTTCCTCCATTTTCGATAGTAAAAAATATTTGGTGGAAAATCGAAGTCACTTAATCAATGTACAGGTAGATAAAATAATTTCCCGCTTTTTATATATTCCACACTTCAGCAAACTTTCTAAACAACAAAACTATCTGGAAACTTGTTAAATGTTACCTGTGATAGGGTACGACCGTGGGTGTACCATATATTCATTCAGTTAAAAGTATAGTAGAGTAGAAGTCACCAATGTGTGACAACATGCCAAAGGCTAAACATAACTTAAATGAAGGAGATGTATAACTGATATCTTATGTGTAATCCAAAACTTGACAGGATTATAACTGTTCACCTCAGAGGACCAAAGAGGACAACATCCCCTTGTATTGTATAACTAGTTGGGACCACTGAAAAATGTTTCTAGATATTCATTAACCATTAGTTGTAAGCTGGGTGACCCCTTGAGTCAGGAAATCAATTCAAAGATTTTTTGTACTGCAAATTCATTATCCAGTTGGGTTAATTATCTTAAGGTAACTGTACGTTCACAAACTTTTTGAGGAATGCAGATTTAGTCCTTACACTGAGGTTTCCTTGTTTGCAGTGCTCTATATAGAGACTTATTCTACTAAGAACACAATATACATATTCAGGGCCTACATCCAGAGGAAAAAATACATGTTGGCAATATTAGAATTAATTGCACTCAAGAAAAATAACTAAATATAATATAAAGCCACAAATGTATAGTTACTTTTACAGAATAGTTGTTTATCAATTATTTTGTGTTGCTTATGAGTTTGTATTAATATTTATGTACGTGTTACTTTAGTTTCAATAAATTAATTGAAAACTACTTTTAATGATCTTTAATAATATCAATTATCTAAAAAAAGAAGATATGGTATATGGTTGCCATTTATGAGATAACTCTGCACAAGAGACCAAATGACATAGAAATTTACAACTATAGGTCACTGAACAACCTACAACAATGAAAAAATCCCATACCCCATAGACAGCTATAATAGGCCAAGAAATGACAAATGTAAAACAATTCAAACATAAAAACTATTACCCCTACACTACCCCGAATTTTTCGCCTTAATTAATACAGGTAATTTAATGCAGATGATTTGTCATGACATGGGGTTAATGAGGTCGTAATGAGGTGGTTATAGGTAGACATTTATGTATATCTTACACCTGTTGAATGTTAAGAGAGATCAATGATTGATTGTAGGTATTTAATGCTAACCATCACCACACTAGGTTGCAGTCTTGTTATTGACTGCTTTATTGGCTTATATGCAAAACAGCAAACAGAAAGTAGAAAAAAACATTTTAACATCAGGGTTTCTGAACTTTTATTCTTGGTGGCAATCCTCACTTTTTCCTGATTAAATAATAATTTCACACCAAGAATAAAAGTTCAGAAACCCTGATGTTAATAAATAACATGTTTTTTTTCTACTTTCTGTTTGCTGTTTTTACTAGGCTGCACCACTTTTAGTAAACATGACATCCTTTCACATTCCTTGTTTGATAACCCCAAAAAGATGAAAGATTTTTTTTAAATATAAATATATATTTTTAATTCAGCATTTTAATCAAACAGATAAATTTGAGTCCAGAAAAAAATGACTTTTTTATTTCACTACATGTTTTGACATGGAATTGTAATACATTTTTTGTACAAGAATGGTACCAATAGGCCATATCACTTCAGCCATGTTTTGTTGATGGAGGAAGCTTGAAAACCATGGCTCTAAGATCATTTGTATTGAAAAGCTTAGTTATAATTAACACTGTAGATAAACTACTTATTAGAGATCACTTGCCACTCAATGCAGGAAAAATATTAGGGTTTTATAATACTATATAAATATAATCTTATGAAACGTGATTGTTTAAATTAATTTGAAATTATACATGCATATATAACTGACAAATAGAAAGCATGACCATGCATTTATTACACCAGTCATAATTGTGATGAGAAAACATTATTGCTAAATTCAGAGGAACATACATGTATACCTTGTAAAGATGCAGCTTGGGACAAGAAGAATACACAAATTGTCCTGATAAGAATATATACAATGATTATACATGTACCCCCCCCCCCAACTCCTTATTCAAGTTATTATAGATTGGTCATATTGCAGGCTACAATGTATTTTACTGCATGTAAAGACATCATATGTGAAACATATGTATACATAGGATGATAAATGTTAAATTTCTAAGACAACTCTGTCATTAAGGCTCCATAGAAACAAGAAACCCTATCTATTCCCATACATCTAAAGTTAGGCTCCATTGAAACAAGAAACCCTATCTATTCCCATATATTGGAAGTACAAGAATCATAAAAGTCCTGCCGTGAAGTACTTCCAAATAACTGAGATATAGATAACAACAGTGCACTTTAGATAAAGAAATAAAAACCTTATGTAAATAAAGGCATGTCTTTTGTAAACATTTAAAATGTGGATAGATTAAAACCTTTCTATAACCAATTTTAATTGACTTTTTGAGCCTATACTTATAAGAGTCAAATTTCACTTTTTAAATATTGTGTAGGATTAAAATCTGATGTCATCCAGCTGTTTAATAATTTGACATTTTTTCAAAGTTTTTTAAAACTTTAATAAATTATGAACAATTGAGTTTTAATCACACTAATATAATCTACAAAAGTTAAACTATATTGTAATTAAAAGCATTTGTATATCAGGCTATCAGTTCTTACATACTGAAGGTGTAAATTATGGTCTCAAAGGGAGATAATTAAAACAGAAAATCATTTTACCAGATGCTTTTTAGTAATACAAATTGTATAGCCAAATTAAATGGAGGTGCTCCTAATTAAAGGAGGTTCATATACTAAGAAGAAGAATCCAAATCAATTTGAAATTAAAAATTAGCCATACAAAGCTGTAACACATTTAGAAAAATATATCCAGAGCTTAATTAACAGATAGAAATATGAAATGAACTGTTCAAATAATAATAAGAGGCATGAAAGGGAACGAAATCTGTATCAAGTATTTTCTTTTAATTCTAACATATTTTAATGCTAAAAAAGAAACAGAAATACTGTTACGTTTCCGATGTTTAACCTGTTATTAGGGATACTCAAAGTCTCATGACAAAAGAGACTGGAAGAAAGAGAGAGATATCTGCGAAAAATGCAGGAAAATAAAAAAGTTAGAATTTTTTTTTTAACAATTTTGAGTTCATCAGTACATTGGAATTTATATATATTTTTTAAATTGATTTTTCTACTGTTATAGGGGACTTCATCTCTTGTCAAGTCCCCTTCTCAATTTATATGCAAGTACATCTGTACAATTCAACTTTTAAGTCTTTTTTTAAAAATCTCTACATGAAATAAGAAGATGAGGTATGAATGCAAATGCAATGAGACAACTTTCCACCGGAGCCACAATGCTGTAGATGCTAGCAAATATAGATTGCAGCTAGTAATAGCCAGTTCAGCATGTTCTATTTATATCCGATATAAATCTCTGACATCAGAAGTCATTTTAAGTACTTTTAATTATTATCAACAAAGTTTTCCCTGTGCTTTAAGAAACATTTTTTTCAGATAGTATCTTCCTGTTCTAATCATGCTAATGACTTTAACAAATCCAATGAAATAAGATCTAAAATTTCTTGTTTTGGCAAGACTACATGTACATGTACTTACTCCCCTTTTTCTGTCCATGTACATGGTATTTATGCTTAAGGGACAACATCAAAAGTTCAATGTAGGATAAAAAAACTTAATTCACATAGTTTTTTCACTGACCCCCCCCCCCCCCACCCCCCCTCTTAACTTAATTTGGGAAAAATTGATTTACCTATATGGATATGGATATAGGTAAAATCGATTTTGGATTAACAAAACTTGCAGCAATGTTGATCCCCCCACCCCCAAACTATTTGATTTAAGTTTTTTATCCTACATCGATCTTTTGATGTCGTCCCTAACCTAAAATGACATTCTGTATTCTGTCAGGAGCCTGCAATTCAGTTGTTTTTGTTTGTTGCTGTGTTGCATATTTGCTTTCCTTCATTACTTTGTACTTAAATTAGGCCTTTAAATTGTTTTATAGTTGTCATTTCATGGCCTCTTCTAGCTGACTATCATGACTATGTGGTATAGGCTTTGCTGATTGTTGAAGGCCATATGGTGACCTATAGCTGTTAATTTCTATGTCATTTGGTCTCTTGTGAACAGTGGTCTCATTGGCAATCATACCACATATTTTATATTCAAAAGTAAAAATAGTACGAACTTAGCGGCATCTTCCCTAAAAAGTAATTTACATCTTATTCGACACAAGGTCATCCCATTATCCATATTTATCTGGAGTAAAAAGGAGGGTTCTTATAATTAACTCACCATTGTTCCTGTCTGATCAGTATGATAACTGTGTACTGACATATTGATGTATATGTGACCTTACATGTACATTATCAGGAAGTAGTCAAATGTAGCTACTGCTTAAAAGTCTCGTCAGAAAACAAGGTCAATGTCATGGTCTTTTCCTAGCAAGTGTTTTATAAAGATCTTGATTATGTGCCTCCCTCCCTTTTGTGGTAAAAACTTCGTTGATTTTTTTTGCAGGGAATCACTGAAGCAGGCCCCATCTTAGGCAGTCAGTGCACCCCCTTTATGAACATTTCTAGATCCTCAAACAGACACATGCATATTTTGTACATATGTGGCTGTGGTGATCTAGATTTCCAAAGGCCTGACTGTTCTGTATCACTTCTTACAATGCGCAAAGCCTATACTGCATACCCAGCCAAAAAAGGACTTGAAAAAACAATTCAAACAATAAAAACAATCACATAATTAATTTACAAAATCATGAAATAATCAACAAAAACAAATATGTAACACAGCAACAAACAACAACCACTGAATGCAGTATCCTAATGGAATAAAGGATATAGAACATTTTTTCAGAGTTTATAATATATTTATATATAAAGTGCCTAGAAAATCAACCTAACGATGTTGATTCGTAACTTATTCCCCGGCGCCAGGGCTGGAACCTGACTTCTTGTTTCTAACTTCTACGACAACACTGCCTATATAACAGGAACTCGGTGATATTGTTGGCTTTTTTCAAAACTACCTCTACCCTTTTTTATTGGGAAAATATGCGTCCTTTTCATCAAAGTGGGAAATTTATAATAAACCATGAATCTGATTGGAACTTCAAGTTGCAGACCCCCTTTTAGGAGGTAAACCCTCATTTGAAATAAGACCTCTTATTGTCAGTGATGATACATAAAAAGACCCTCAAAACTGCACATATAGTCATTTTAGACATGAAAAATGTTAAAATGAGTGTTTTTGATTTTGTATTCATGCAAGATTACTACTGAGACTGCACTGTTTGGGAAAAAAGTTGTCTATTGGGAATAATTTTAAGCCATTTTTGTTTACAAATTGGGATTCTTCTCCAGGGGAAAAAGTCTTTATACTCCAGTAATTTAAGGCAAACAATATCACTGGGACTGTTACAGACATTGGCCTTAAATTGTTTATAAAAAAAAGTTTCCAAAGGAACTTCAGTTAGCGTAACAAATATATGTTGACATGCCAAGATTTTGCGGTGATTAAAATGAAGAGCATTAACACTTACTGATAATTTTTGTTTATTTGTGTTTTTGGGTTACTTTCTTATTGATGTACTTGTTCGAATGTATTACATCCATATGGCATATCACCTTTTATCCATTTGTACATACATGTAATGTAAAATGTACATGCTGTTACATACAAAAACAAAATGTGAAATATCCAGCAGATTATGTAAACCAATTATCTTCTGCATAAACAAATCATCTGAATATATTTCTTATGAAGAAAGAATGCAGCACATCTGTTTATAAACCTACAGTACTCCACACTCCAGGGACACCCATCACGTGGTGTATAACAGATGTAATCTAACAGTATTAGTTCTGACAGTAACAATGGTGAATATGGCAGAATCCTACTTATTGTCTAGATAATCCACAGTTACAATATAGCAACAGGTACCACTCATATAAATAAGTCCTTGGAAAGTACAAATATAAACAGGTGTCAACAACAGAGTGTACCACAGAGAATTATACTAGATTCTAAACAATCGAAACAGGCTTCTGTCAAATTCATTGGGTAAAGGGGGGATCAAACCGTGCTGTATTTCAATATAGAATATTTCCTGATTATTTGCACTTTATCAGTTTATCATAAAAAAATTCTACATGTTACTGAGGTGTTATTTAGTGTAATGACTTTAATCATATTCTACGCACCAGCTGTTTGCACCTTGACTCAAAATTCACATCTTGTATTATTTTTTAAATGAATGAATTCAGAATAATGAGCACAATTACTAATATTACATGTTTCATGTTTTGCAATAAAGAAAGTGTAAACTAATATTACAGTTTTATGAGTATACATGGTATATAATAGTATAAACCAATGATATTAATACACCCCCCAGACATGTATCTAATTTCACTTTATTTTTATTTTTTATTTTGTTAGTTTGAGGCTGACTTTTGTCATGTGTGTACAGACATTAACATTTAAACTTGTTAAAGATGTTAACTTTTCTTCCTGAATTCACAGGAGCAAATTGACACTAGATCAAGTTTCCATTGATGTGAAATTATTTGAAAACAGGAAATGAATCCTACTTCAAAATATAAATAAACTTCATAATTCAGAACTTGTTAAAGGGTTGTATTTCATAATACCTTGACAAATTACAAAATTTGATACATTTTGTAATTGAACCATAAAAAATTTGAAATGCCATTTTTCACATTTAGTTACATGTACATGAGTAATAGAACCATGCAAATTTGCCACCTTTAAAAAATTGCCAGGTCATATTCATGAATTTAATAATTGAACCTTGAACAGTTTCCCAGATGATCCTACAGAGAAATTGATTACCCCATTACAATATTTAAATTATTTTGTATATTTATCCAATCCTTCCCCTCATGGGGCTATTCACTGACTGGTATAAAACCAACATCAGAGAATATTGATTAAAGTCATAAAAGTTACACAGGGGTTTAGATAACAGATATATACAGAGCTAAATTGGATGATTATCTATGCAATTTCATATATCCTGTGTATAAATAAAATAGAACAAATTTTTGTTTCTGGTTTTGTAAAAATCTGTATGTACTTAGAGAGAGCCAAAGCTAATTATATATATAAGAGGATTATAGTGTACAGTCATGTTTTAGTTCTTGACAAAAATATAGAATTTGGACAGTGATTTCTGTTTCAATAAATATATATATAAGAGGATTATAGTGTACAGTCATGTTTTAGTTCTTGGCAAAAATATAGAATATGGACAGTGATTTCTGTTTCAATAAAATAAAAAAATAAAAGTCAGCATTTCTGCAATGTGCAATCTATATAGTTTGTGAATTTGAAAGTCTTGCATATTATGCATATAGAGTGACCTGCCGCCACATTTAACAACTACTCCATCATTTGTTCATGTTACTGTAGAATATATTGGTACTTTATTTTGTATTCATTACATGTAAAATAAATGTATACCTATAGAACAATGACTTTCTTCTTTTAAAATCTTACATGTATATGTATGTACATGTATAACAATGAATTTCTTCTCTTATAATCTAACATGTAAATGTTTATCAAAATATTAAGGGATTTATTTACTCAAAGTTTATCTTCATAAACTAATACCTGATTTTTAACTTTACAAAAAACTACGGTTTATTTAGAATAGGTATGGCTGTGTTGACATTTTTGTGAAAGATTAAATAGATAATACCGAAATAATGAAGTGTTTGATCGCAAGGAAAGGCTTAATGATTATCCGATTAATATACAGAAGTTAAGCTAAAATTACAACTAATTGTAATTTAATCGTTTTGGTCTTTAATCATATACAATATATGCCTATTTTTAAATTCTTAATTTAATTGTTCACTAGGTTGAATTCCCACAGTGGGTTTTAATATCATAGACATATTATTATTGCCTACATTTTCATTTTTAGTGAAAGTTTGAGAATCTACAGCAACTACTTTTTGATTTGGGTAGCCCTTTACCAAGCTCTTGTCTGGAATAATAGTCCTGAGCTCCATTCAAAAGTTACCTCTCAATATATCCCTGATTATTCGGGAGACCCAAAACAATAATTTGAACTGATACATTTTGTATTTTAATATTGTATTGTGTATTTTTGTATATATGTTATGTTTGTCACAGATCATGTTTTTGGTTTATATGGTAATAAAATTAGTTGATTTGATTTGATTATTATTATTGCTTTGATTCCTCAAAATACAGACTTGCTATTTTTGTTTGCCATCATAATATTTTCTCCCCCTTTTTCCAACTTGAGTAGAAATAGCGCACGTCATAATTAAGCATGCAGGATAACTACCAAAATGACATGCTTACAAAGTGCACTGAGCGTACATCTTGGAATCAAGGTATCACATATACAAATGTACATGTATATAAATTAATTGATAACTTTGATGAATAATATTATACATATATATACATCCATCATTCGTAATAACATATATGCATCTGACATTGTAAATATATGTATTTTAATTTTGAATATTCAAATTACAAATACATGTAGAACAAACGATTGTGCATTGATAAAAGGAAACTAGAAGCTCTATTGATAGTTGACTTTATTATTTACAGATTTTTATAGATAGAACTTCTGATTCCTGTTTATATACATGTACATGTATATGCTTATCTCGTAGTGTTAAAGGAATATGTACATGATTATGCTGAAACTCCTGTACATATATATATATTTGCATGTTTTTATTAAAGAAAAATACACCAAAGTAAAAATAATCAGCCAAATAAATAGAACAGAACAGAACAGAACATATTTTATTTCCAATTTAGGGCCCACAAGGGGCATACAGAGCATACATGAATAAGGACATATGATTTCTTGACTTTTTCTTCAAGCATGTGCATTATGCAACTATAATATACAACCTATTATTCTGCAGGTGGAAACCTCAATATAAACACACACAAACTTGTTTAGTTTAGCATTATGACCAGGCATAGAATTACATATTCTTTGGAACTGTAAATTATTCAGACTAAAAGAGCAGTCAACATAAATAATTGTACATTTATTAGCATAAAACCTCTATCACTGAAATATGAAATGACATTAATTTCTGATAAATTATATGCTAATCAGCCAAAAAACCACTTGTGTAAGTACAGTACAGTCATACACTGTGCAAATGTACTAATCAAATCCAATGTACATTTCTGTAATAAACAATTAGCATTTTGATTGGCATGAAAAACTGGCAGCATCTAAAATTAAAACAATGATTCACTCCGAGATTCGCTCATGGTCTTGCATTGGTAAATAATCTTATTAATTCAAATTTATTTCAGCTCGAAACAGTAACCTACCTGCAAATGAATGGGAACTTTCTTTACTGGCGTCCGGTTCATTTCTTTTGCTTTCTGATGGAATGATGTAAATTTTAGGTCAACTATTTCTGATCAATAAACAAGCTAAGATGCTTTGTAACACGTGTGAGAAGATGTAAATTTCACAAAATCAATTCCATCAATAAATTAAACATTCACAATTTTCCGCCACTATGTCTATGTACATGTGTTGTACAAATGAAACTTCCCTTTCATAAAATTAACATAAACACACACTTTTGTCAAACGATCTCATTAAATAATAATGTATCCTAAAGATTAGAACTACAGAATTCCAATCGCCGGTTTGTTGGCAGTTTATCTCAAACGTGAAAGCATCAATCGATGGGAATTACTCATGCAACAGTTTCGGCCCGGCGACTAGCATAGAGAAAGTGTATAAAATCAGGAATGTCTCGGTGAATGGTTTTACGGAAATTATAAACGCGGACGTCCAAGAAGACACGCACCTGTTAACTTAACGGGATAATTGAATTGATTTGGACAATGACTTTTCTCTATTTAGACACGATGTTTTTATAAAACAATTTTTTAAAAAGACTCACATTATTCCAATTTAATATTTGAAAATGATTATGTACATTAAAGTTTAACAAGTCAAAATAAAAAAAAATAAAAAATCAGGTGAACTCTGAAATTAAAATTAGAATCTGTACTCAATGTTAAAATTGAAATAACAATATTTCCACTATATTTAACTAGCCCTCATTTAAAATTATTAAAAACATGACTGTTATAATGTCAAACTTGTGAAGAAGCTTGGGGCTCAATTGGGTTATTTTAAATTTAAGATTTTGAACAACTTTAAAATAATATTTTGGTGTTTAGAACTGATAAGCGTCGCGGTTTTATGGATTTTCGCACCGTTTTAATGGTTTTAACACGGACATTTTTCAATTATGTAGACTCAAATTTGAAAATGAAAAACAGATGTTTATAATACGGTGACTAAAAAGCCGTTCAGGAACCAGAAGAAGTCATCTAAGTTTTTTGGTTTTGTTTGCTACAATTCCATTTCTTTTATTTCTTTCATACTTAATTATCTGTTGACTGAAAAGCCAGCATACGGATTGCCCTTACTCTGCAGATGTCAATATATTATAATAAAAAAAAACCTCTTAGTAATATTAGTAATAGCAAGGAAGTATTCATTTTACTTTCATGGAAATAGCAGTGTAAAATTGTTAAAGGGGTAAAATTGAAGATTTTTTTTTAGGGGAAGGACATGTAGTAAGTCTACGAGTCATTTCAGGGGCGGATCTAGGATTTTGGAAAGGGGGGCGAAGCTTTTGAGTTTACCAAGCGGAGCGAGGCGAAAAAACATTGGGACCTTTTGGGGGCTAAAAACATAATCGGTTCCTGACTTGGGGAATGTATATTTTATAGTTGCTGTAAGTGTAGGGACTGGATTGGACATTTTGTATTCCGTATTCTCCTTATTAATTGTCTATTGTTAAAAGATAGTATGGATCCAAAGCTATGTACTGATATTTGATGTGGGACTTGTCAGTAAAAAATAGACATTGAAAATTCTTGTCTGTTGTATGTTAAGTTTGATGAGTTTTATCATTTGGTTTTGCCATTTGAATAGGGACATTTCGTTTTGAATTTTCCTCGGAGTTCAGTATTTTTGTTATTTTACTTTTTAGCACATATAGTCACAGACTTTGTAAACAAGATATAAGTCGGGCTATTCGATGAAATTAACAATACGACCGACACAAGTCAAGAAAGACAAACAAGCATTTTTTATACAAATGTTTGATTGAAATGTTTCACCCAACATAATTAAGGGAGGTGAGGGGTTACAAATCAACCGTTGGCTACGAATGAGTTTGAAATGACAACAGGTCTTGAAAAAAGTATTCAATATATCAGTTCGGCGAAACAGACATTCCAGTCAGATATGCAAACCCCCGCCCCCCCAAAAAATGACGCCCATTTTATATTCATCATGTTTATTTAATATGCTAAATAATTCGGTTGGAAATTTTCGTTTCTTAAAATAGCAAAAAAGTGGACAAGATTATTGTTTTCGATACGGCCAGAATTTTTGTTCAAGGTAAAAATCAGAGTCAGATTGTTTTTCTCTCAAATATCTCAGACTGCCTCCTCGAATCAAATGATTCGTACTTTAGACTTTTGCTGAGTTCACACGTAATTCGAATTCGATTCGCATTAACTAATTCGAACTAGTTTAATTCGCATCCGAAACGTTTTACGTCCTAACGTCAATTCTAATTCGAATTACAATTCGCATCAAATTCGCTCTACTGTCCAAACGACGTTAACTTTTAATTCGTATTAACAAAATTGTATTTCTAATTCGAATTCGGTAATTCGAATTAGCCAATTCGAATCAATTCGAATTTAAAAAAAGAAGAGTGTGTGAACCTGATTAGCGAATTCGATTCGCATTCGATTCGAATTCAATTCGAATTAAATGTCCGTGTGAAAGAGGCATTGAAATCTATCTAGAGCTTATACTGACTGCATGGCGATCATTATTCAGCTAAATTATTTTAAAATAGGCTGGGGCGTTTTGGGTTTAACATATTTTCGTGTGTAAAACTTATTGCTGTGGAACTTTTGTTCATGAGAGTGTAATAGAGTTGGTGGAATTGTGAAATAGAAGTCAATACGTTCTTGTTCCATCCTGAAGGTGTCATTATTGTCATCCTCAGCATAAGTAATGTGTTACTGTAATTTGAATTTTAAAATGAATGCACTGGTCAACTCCACAATAGCGAATCACAAGACTTTGACATAATCAATAATATATATTACAGTAAATACGAGCGAAAAATATCTGTATACAAGTAAAGAATTGTCGCATACAAATTAAATACACGGGAAATGGCAAACTTCACGAAGTCTTAGTCTGATTAATCATTAAATTTTACAAATAAAAAAGTCCAAGCAATGGGAGCGTTCGCCCTCTACGTCCCCTCTGACTCTGTCACTAATTTTACCACATGCTATTTCCGTTCTTTTAGCGGTATTCAATATATTTTTTCTGAGTAAAACAATATTCCTAAAGATATGGAAGAATTTGGATACTCCTTATTGAAGGAGGAAGACATAAAAAAGACAATCGAACTATCGGACTTTCAAACGCACTAAATCGGAGCCTGAAAGACGGACAAAACCAATGACCAACTGATGATTGAACAAACCTGAATAGAGTCGGGCTCCTAAAGTTATCATATGCTCCGGGAGGGTAACTTGACAATTCAATATTCCTGCTACACTAGTTAAAAACAACTGTCACTGAATTATAAGTTTATCAAATGCAAATGGTTTGTATTCAAAATCAATCAAGTACATTTGTAAACAAGCATAGCTTTTTTTAAAAAGAAGATGTGGTATGACGGCCGATGAAACAACTCTTCACAGGAGACCAAATGATACAGAAATTAAAAACTATATGTAACCGTACGGCCTTCAACAATGAGCAAAGCCAATACCGCATAGTTATATATAAAAGGTCCCGAAATTATTCAATCGACTGTCTCGATTCTAATGGAACCTATGCAGTCAAATTTGTTTCCAATTTCATCGTCTCAATACTTAGGGAAAACGTTTTATTCAGTACATTTTATTATATAATAGTTAAATCAACTGAATCGTGAAACCAGCTTCAATAAACTTGTATATCCCATAATTACTATACTGGCAAAACACCTATTTTAAGGCCCAATACATGTGACACAAAACTGCCTGACCAAAACTATACACATGTATTTACATGAGTATAAATACACATGTATTTACATGAGTATAAACAATGCTCTTTTTTCTTTCTAGAAAAATGCCTCATGCATACAACACAAAACTGCCTGACCGAAACTATGCACATGTATTTACACGAGTATAAACAATGCATGTTATTTTAATTTTGATACAGTGTTAAATTAGGAGGTTTATCTCGAGGGAAAAAGATATCGAAACCAGATGTTCACACCTATCATAGCATGCTTCAATTGAAATGCAATCTTGATATAGACAAACAACCATTAAACACTTATAACTGTATATGAGCAATAAGTTTGTCAAAGAGAAACTAATTAGTTCCAAACGCATTCGTCTCATTCTGCAATTTGAGGCAAATTAACGCACATATTTATTATACACTTCAAGATTACGTAACAACGGTGCAAAGGATAATTAGTTCGTCTGGGTGTGTAGAAGTCTGGCCGTAGCTAAAAGAAAGTAGAGGCAGATTTAGGGGGCGGGAGGCTTTTGTTGAAAAAATTTGGTGGTTATATAGGGAATCACTGAAGCGTGACGGGAGCGGGCCCCCTAGGCAGCCAGTGGGTCCTCACTTATGAAAATCTCTGGATCCGCCACTGGAAAGGTTTTCACCGGCTATAGACCGGCACAATTATAACCTTTAATGTCCACCCTTTCCAACAACAACCCAGTATCTAAACAAACATAGGCAAATAAAGTACTCAAAGAATAGATTCAGAATATATGCGAAAATGTATGCCGACCTTTATCCTTAGAGCTGTTATTTTGCCTTATAAACCGAAGCCTTTATGATTCAGAGCAGTCTAAATACATGCAGTGGTTGTCGTTGGTTCATGTCGGACATATTTGATGTTCGTAATTTATTTTGTTGTAAACAAGTAAGGCCTTTGGGTTTAACGTTTGAATTGTTGCACATTTTTCATGTCTGGTCCTTTTACAGCCGACTGTTATTCACTTCATTTCAACTATGGCATTTATTGTGTCATTGTCAATCATATCACATATCCTTATTTTTATTATGACTATACAAAATCTAAACTAAAATTGCAAAGAAAAACTATGCTATAAAAGGTCCTGGTTGATAAAATATTGTTTGTACCCCAAAATGAAAATAACGTCACGTCATTGGTTGAATTTCCATTGTTTAGGACGTTTTAACCAATCACGACGTTTTGGTGTACACTTTTGAAAATATTACCCAGAATGCATTAGATTCTGATACGGCGTCTTAGAGAGAAAAATCATCGATCTTATTTGTGCATACCTTAAAATCATTGTTGCCACAGGGTTCTCGAAAAGAACGTAATGATCAGGATGTTTTGAACACTAAAGTTTTCTTAGTAGCGACACAATATTGGTATTTTGCAATAGAAATAGGAGATTTTCTTGAAGAACCATCAGGGAAAATGATTTCGAGAAAAGAATATTTGCATACAAATGTCGGATCATTTACGTACATATGAAAGATTTAAAGGGCAATCTGGATCATGATATTTCAACGAAAAAGCAACGATTGCATGTTTTTTGTGTTTCCTAAATTTCCGCAAACGAAATATTGAAGTTGATTTAAACATGTGTTTAATATATTGAAAAAATGTATAAACTAAAAACTAGTTTAATTCAAGGCAACTTTTTTCTATTCAGAAAAGAATGAAAATGTTTAGGAACTCTGTCTGGCGTAATTGAATAACAGATGTTACACGTAAAATCATGCTCAATCACATTAATATTTGTTAAAGATTAGCTGACAAAATATAAATAAATATTTTCAAATCCTAACGATAAAGCAACTGACAATTGCAAACAGTTACCGCGGTAACGAACACATGTAGTTATCTGTAATCAGATAATACATTTTCAACGGTAAATTTAAACGAAGTTTAATTGCAATGCCAATCCAATAAATTTCGTGCAATATTAAAAAAAACAAACAAGAGGGTTAACAAAAGATGATCATGTATGACCTATTGACATACATTTCTACCCATTGATAATTGTGAAATTGAGAAACATTTATAAATTGCCCATTCAAACAAAAATTACCCATACCAACAGCATCCCGGCGTGTGTATTCCTTTATAATTATATGTAATAGTAATACAATTTATACTGGACCGAGTCTGAGCATGCATATATTTGACATATGCATGCATAGCAAAATAAAAATATAATAAGTAACACCTACTGTAGATCTGTCACTGGTATCCCACACCATAGCTTTAACTTCACTGGCTACTCTGGGCAAAGTCTGACCATGTTAATATTTGACACATAGTAAAATAATAAGTAACACCTACTCTGTCACTGATATCCAAAGTCATGGCTTTAACTTCCGACTAGATACACTAGGTCAAGTCTGACCATGCTAATATTTGACAAATAGTAAAATAACAAGTAACACATACCCTGTCACTGGTATCCCACGCCATGGCTTTTACTTCACTGGCTACACTTGGCTTCATCACTTCCTCCACAGGAACAGGCTCTGGTTCTGTCTTCGTTTCTAGCTCAGGCTCTGGCGTTGGCGTCGCCGTGGCATCCTCTGTCGTCTTCTTTTGACGCCGTGGCGATTCTTTACCTAGTTCCAGAGTTTTCCCATCAAAAGCATCGGGAACACTGCCAAACATTGAATTTATGACCCTGACTTTAGTCGGGTGTGGGTGTGGTGCGAAGAAATCAAAGTCCGGCTCTGGGGAGGGGATTTTTCGTTCTCGTGGCATTTTCTTTGTGAATCTGAAAGTAATTCCAACATGGTGATCGGCGTTATAATTTGTAATGACAGATTGGCGAATTTAAGACCAGTCCAATGCATTAGCTGATTATATATAGTTTATTTATGGTCCATAACATGTTTAATGTATTTAATTACATCAGTAAAATCGTAAAAAATCTTATTTTTCTCAAAAACAGTTGCTTTCATACAAATATTGATGCCATATCAGGGCCTACTACTTTCAGACAATTGAAAGCTTATATACCAATGACATAGCGTCATCCCAACTCTCCATCCAAGTCACGATTATAATAGTAAACCATTATAGGTCAATGTACGGTCTTCAACACGGATCCTTGGCTCACACCCAACAACAATCTAGAAAGGGCCCCAAAAAATACTAGTGTAAAACTATTCAAATGGGAAAACCAACGGTCTAAACTACATGTATATAACCAGGTGCTCCGCAGGACGCAGCTTTATACGAACCCAGTGGCTGAACCCTGAACAGTTGGGGCAAATTTGGTCACAATATTCAAGCTTGATTCTGTCTGAATTTGGATTGTGATCAAATTTTTGACATAATATAGGTTTTTGTCACAAAATTGATGTGGTCAAAGATCTAACAAATCTATTGCACAAAAAATACTGTGCAATTGAAGATTTCTTCTTGAAACTTTTCAAAATTCGAAATTTGAAAAATTTTGAAAAAAATGGTAAACAAAAAATCACCCCCCCTCCCCCCAACTTTTTGAAACCCCCTTGGAGCAATAACTCTTAAACTCAATCCCATGCTTTCCATTGCAGGATTGAACCTTGTAGTACAATTTCAGAGAGATCCATACACTTAAACACAAGTTGTTGTCATTATTGTTTGGAAACTAGAAACATGCTTCTTTTTGGCCCTTTTTTGGCCCCTTATTCCTACATATTTTGGGCAATTAACCCAAAACGTAATCCCAGCCTCCCCTTTGTTATAAGTACATTGTGGAACAATTTCAGAGAGATCCATACAATTACACATATGATAAGTTATTGTCTTGAAACTAGAAAAATGCTTGTTTTGACCCCTTTTTGGCCCTTAATTCCTAAATTCCGGCCCATAACCCCTTAAAATAAATCCAAACCTTCTACTTGTGGTTTTAAACATTGCGGTATGATTTCAGAGCAATCGAAATACTTCTAACCAAGTTATTATCCTGAAACTGCTTGCTTTGGGCCCCTTTTAGGCCCCTAATTCCTAATTGGTTGGGACCATCATCCCCAATATCAATTCCAACCTTCCTTTAGTGGTATTGAACCTTCTGAAAAGAAGATCTATTCACTTAAACTAAAGTTATTATCCGGAAACCAATGAGTCTTCGGACGACGACGACGCAGACGACGCAGACGACGACATCATACCATTATACGATCTCAAAAATGTGTTGGGGTTGTATAAAAACGAGAAACGAGAAACACTTATGAACAACATAAGCAAACAACAACTACTGAAAATCAGATTCCATTCTTTATATTGATGTCAACATGAGAACTCTTTAAATGCCCGTCTCCGAGAGGCATAGAAAGAAAAAGATGGACTTAGGTGTTGGCAGGTCCAACAAGTTTGAAGACATGAGTACGTCAATAAGGCAGCAACACAACGTCGAGAAATTTTGTTTTTTCCAAACGTTGTTTAAATATTGATTGATTGATTGTTGGTTGCTTAACGTACAGTGGCAAATATTTCATGCATGTTCAGGACGGGAACAAGTTAACAATAAATACAATAGGTAGGTCTTGTCATAATATAGGCCATTCGAGGTGATGGTTTGGGAAATTTGGACTGCCACTGGAAAATGAGGGTATATTGGATAGGGACAGAAATATTGCCGTTGTATAAATATGATTTATTATAAGTTATGATTGCTTATGATTATAATGTAGGGTAATGACATTTTTATATTTTTATTTGGTATATATGTTCTGACGCTCATCGTACAGATAAATCGCTTAAGCCTAAGTTGTCAAGAATCGGACGGTCCCCGATAAATATATACTACCATTTGATTTATAACAGATTATAATACCATGTACGATCACGTGACCGTCCCTGACCGTATGGTGAACTTCTTGGGTCGTAAGCAATGTTTGTCGTAAAGATGCATGAAATAATTGCCACTGGATGTTTACCAAGCAACGATCGATCATTTTTAAAATTTTAAGCAAAGTTTTACTTTTCTTGAATATTACGATTAAAAATCGAAATTTTAGAATAGGCAATCTCATCAGTCTTCTCGCATAACTCGAAATTCGAGAACAAACGAATCTTAAACTGGGATAATAGGATTTATAAAGTGCGTACAACTCTTGAATGAATAAACAAAATGACGGATTTTCAAGTAATAGAATTGCGTCCTCTTGTTCTTGAAAATTAGAGGTAATAAGCGATGCAGACTGCTGAATTTTTTTTTCACAAATTAAACAAAAGCACACGCATATTTACAGCAAAATGCCTTGAGTGTGCAGGCAAAGAATATATATCTTTGTTTAGCTTGCTTGCTATAGCTGAACCCTGAAGTCATTATTATGTTGGCATAATGTATTGTATGGAGTGGAGTGTTGGAGTGGAGTATTGGAGTGAGATTTTGGAGTGAAATTTTTGGAGTGAGATTTTGGAGTGAAATTTTTGGAGTGAGATTTTGGAGTGAAATTTGATGAAAAATTTGTAATGAATAATTTAAACACAAACTATACTGAAATAGAAATAAAAAAATGCATGCAGTGAAGTATTCGAATAATAATGTTTCGAATAATAATGTGAACGACCTCATATCAACAGTCCTTTATAAACAATTTCAAATTCTCCTGATCTACTGATGCATACTTCCCTCCTTTATGAATAGACTAGTCCGACAAATAACCAATCAATCTGTTTGTAGGACTACAATTCTTCAACAGTAGTTTACTGGTCATCTTGCTACTGCAAGGTAGATGTTTAAGCCGAGAACGTGCATAACGTGACAACGTTATTTGAACATGTTTTAATCAGTGTAGGATTTAGGAGGAGGGCAGGTTGCCCGGCCCCCTTTTGTGGTTGATTTTATAGGGAACAATAATTTACCACAGGTCAATATAAGATATGTTATTCTCCCGATCTCAGCTATTACAACCGTATTCTAAAGGATTATGAAAGTGTTATTTGACTTTTAAATATTAGTACTTAGTAATCTTAGTACTTTTGATCTGTATGAAATATTATTTTGCCACAATGCAATGTTTTCTCTCTATCCTTTCCTTAGTCGTGTACTAGGTTTGATACGATGTGTAACCTAGCTCTTTCTCAGTGATAGTCCCGATGTTGAGATTTTAAAACAGAATAAAATAGTATTCTACAAGAATGTCCTACTCGTACTAACATTGTCTATGTTCACTGGACCGTGAAATTTGGGTTCAAACTCTAATTTGGTTTTAACATTACAAATCATAGCATATGGAACAAGTTGATTGGACTTCAACTTCATCAAATACTACCTTGACCAAAATGTTTAACCTGAAGCGGTACAGACGGACAAACGAACGGACGCACAGACCGAAAAACATAATGCCTCTCTACTATCGCAAAAGGAAGGCATAATTGGTAACTTTTTCGTTTGTCATAATTAAGAAACGTATACTGGTATACATGTATACTAAGTTTTTGTTCCAATTCAAATGATAGAACAAATCAACCGACTCATTATATTCATGATTAATGAACCGTATAATGAATTGATATACAGGGCTGGATTTCAGCGGCGATGTGACGTTGGTGCCTCTCAAAATTTAAAAAAAAGATCGGCTTACAAGTGAAATAGGATGAACAAGAATGTGTCCATAGTACACGGATGCCCAACTCGCACTATCCTTTTACATGTTCAGTGGACCGTGAAATTGGGGTCAATATTTTAATTTGGCATTAAAATTAGAAAGATCATATCATAGAGAACTTGTGTACGAAGTTTCAAGTTGGACTTGAACTTCATCAAAAACTACCTTGACCTAAAAAAAACTTTAACCTGAAGCGGGACGAACAAACAAACGGACGAACGAACGGACAGACGCACAGACCAGAAAACAAAATGCCCCACTACTATCGTAGGTGGGGCATAAAAAGAGTTGTCTGCTCTATGGTCGGGTTGTTGTCGCTTTGACACATTCCCCATTTCCTTTCCCAATTTTATTCTATAGAAGAAAAGAAAAATGCAAACAGAATGCATGTTCATTTTCACTGAAGTAATACACAGTTAAGATTAAGGGCCAGCTGAAGCCCGCCTCCGGATGCGGGATTTTGTCGCTGTGTTGAATACCCATTGGTGGCCTAGGGCTGTTTTCTACTCTTGGACACAGTATCCGTTTCCTTTCTCAACTTTATATATACAGTGTAACCTGCCTTGTTCGACACCTCAGTATTCCAAAATCCTGATTAAACCGACACATTAGAATGGTCCCAAAATATATGCCTTTCCTTGCAGAAAAAAACTGAGTATATTCAACTGTACTAAAATATCAGTAGCTTTGCAATCATATGCATTTGAAACGTTTTTTTTTATACAACTAACTAATATGCCTCTTCAAAATGAAATTACTGTCACTATAAATTGAAGTAACTATAGTTATTTTCGTTTCATTTGAAAAATTATACCATTTTTTTTAATATGCACACTTTCTGCAGGCGACGAATTTTGTTTGGGGGCATCGTGTCCGATCCTGAATAAAGTAAACTGAATTGTATGAATATAAATACAGAACAATCTCTGGTCAGGGGTACATTTAAAGAATAAGAATAAGAACTTTAATAGTTTAAAATCCAAACAACAGGATTGTTACTTAATGAAGAGAAAAAAACAAACAAACATATAAATTGCAAACTGAAGATAAACAGAAAACAATACAAACATGAAGCATTCACAGAGACATAAACCCAACAATACAAAAAAAGACAAAACACATGTAGTACTTCTCAAGCTGTATACCGTGTACTAGTATATGTAATGATAAATATATATTTGTTTTGATTATTGACCGTTTATACTGTTTGTGCAGCTGGTCGTTAATAATTTGTAATATTGATAAATATATATATATATATCATTTTGACTTAGTAAATCATAACTATCCCATTACGCCGTTTCGTAACATTTGGTAGTAGCTATGGTGATTTTTGTTTTTATAAAAAAAAATACATTTACCATTTCGACTGCACGGTACATGTAAAGCTAGTGGGGTTAGGATTCGGGGGATGGGATAACTTCAGCGTAATGCATATAATTAAGATCGAAGATAGGAGTAACAATGTTTGGAAATATTTGCACTGGTGCCAGAGATATGTCATTGACTATTGTCGGTGGCTATTGTCTAGGACAAGTGACCAGAAATATAGAACCAAACAAAACTGACCTGAATGACTAAAGCTGTTGATTAGTGGTTGAAGTTTAATCTTCGTTCCAATCTATAGATGGATATTTGCTGTAGGACATGTAATGTTTCAAAACATCCGACTCATGCAATGCTTGATTCAGCTGTGAATATGCATGATAAGGGCCGAGTGATGCTGACTAACTGTATGCAATACACTCGATAAAATTACACAAAAAAATCAATAACATGTAATATATTCTTTTAATTTGCATAAAACGGGTCTAATTAATTGTTGTGCATCGCCTTTTTGAATTTATCTAGTTTTCATATTATTGGATTTTTAATAATAATTAATGCGATCTAATTCATTGTCTGGGAATGCAGGATGTTTAACTGCTCGTTAAAGAAAACTGTTTGCCGACAGAACAGATGGCGCAGTCAATACAGTACTTATCGCGATGAAAATATATTTCCAGATGGTGCCCTCAATAATGCGGCAAATTTGAACGCGCCCATAATTAAGTTTTCTTTTCCTGTCTTTAATTGTTTACATGTTTTTCATATACGATTCAGATTTGATATATATATATTTATATATACTAGTAGTATCTCCGGGATGTAAATGTATGTATGTATGTGTTTGCCATGTATTTAAACTTCTATAACTAACTAAAAAAATTGAGATAACACAATTGAAATATTGTTCACATGCATATTCAAATTCTACCTCAGGCAGGCCCGGTTGTACTTCTTGTAAATTACTTTAGAGTTAACTTGAAATAATGACAACCATTGCCTTGTATTATACCAAAATTTGACTTCATTTAAGTATAACGGAGGGCGGTGAATTAAAACAATATCGTCTAAACAACGTTTTACTTATCAAAGCTTAAAATACAATACGGCTAATTACCTGTGTACGTTATTTCATTTGGCGACATTTTGTCAAACATTATATGGTTGTCTTTCTGACATTATTTTACATCTCAATTAACCCCCCCCCTTTTTTTTAATTTTTTTATTAATTTTGTATTTACATTAATTGTGTCATAGATCACATGTATTTGTCAGTGTAAAACTATGTTTGCTTGTTTTTGACAATATATCTTTTGATTGAGCCATTCCAATTGATATTCATATACATACAGTATATGTCTTTCTATGTTGAGATGTTACTCTATTGTTTCAGGTAAGGGTGAAGGTTGGCGCCTATTAAGACGATTAAACCTATGGAACGCCGTAACTGCCTTATGTTAAAAACTTTTATAATATGATGGTACTTTGACATTATACGAAGGTACTTTAACATTATATGATGACACTTTGATAGTATACGATGGTACTTTGACATTATACGATGGTACTTTGACATTATATGATGGTACTTTGATATTATACGATGGTACTTTGACATTATACGATGGTACTTTGACATTATATGATTGTTCTTTGACATTATACGATGGTACTTTGACATTATATGATGGTACTTTTTCATTTTGTAAAGACAAAAGGAATCATGGGAAATTAGAAAAAAACAAGAATGTGTACCCAGTACACGGATGCCCCATCCGCACTATCATTTTCTATGTTCAGTGGCCCGTGAAAATGGGAGAAAATCTCTAATTTGGAATCAAAATTAGAAGGATCATATCATAGGGAGTTTCAAGTTGATTGGATTTCCACTTCATCAAAACAACCTCGACCAATCTGAAGCGGGACGAAGGGACGAGCGGACGGACGCACGCACAGACCAGCAAACATAATGCCCATAAATGGGGCATAAAATCAAAATTCAAGAATCACTCATGTTGAGTGTACTAAAGAAGGTTGATTTGAAGCATGCGTTTGTAAATTTTGAAAGAGAAAAGATAACACCAAACATTGTGCTTATGCTTTCGAGCTTTTCAAAAGCTTACAAAACCTTTAAACAGATATAGGAAGATGTGGTGTGAGTGCCAATGAGACAACTCTCCATACAAATAACAATTAAGAAGGGATATATCTTATCTTATCTTATCTTATCTTATAGTTACGATACTGCTGTCAGGTTATTAAAGATTGCATATTTTGGCTTTAATATTGATTCACTTATAGGGTCTTTGCATCGAAAATAAACACATTTAAAATAAAAACAACAGTTGTTGGCATGACACGGGTTATGTTCTTCTCATATATTTTATGATAGTATGATACTAAATCCCTAATGGGAGGGATTGTGCCTGATATTCATATGATGAAGACATAATCTTTCAATCAGTTTAATTGAGGTCTGGAGCTGGCATGTCAGTTAACTGTCTGTTGTTATTTATGTACTAGTATTATTGTCATTTTATTTATTTTCTTTTGTTGCATCTTCTGACATCGGATTCGGACTTCTCTTGAACTGAATTTTAATGTGCCGTATTGTTATGCGTTTACTTTTCTACATTGGCTAGAGGTATAGAGGGAGGGTTGAGATCTCATAAACATGTTTAAACCTGCCGCAATTTGCGCCTGTCCCAAGTCAGGAGCCTCTGGCCTTTGTTAGTCTTGTATGATTTTTAATTTTAGTTTCTTGTGTATAATTCGGAGTTTAGTATGACGTCCATTATCACTGTACTAGTATACATATTTTTAAGGGGCCAGCTGAAGGACGCCTACGAGTGCGGGAGTTTCTCGCTACATTGAAGACCCATTGGTGGCCTTCGGCTGTTGTCTATTCTATGGTCGGATTGTTGTCGCTTTGACATATTCCCCATTTCCTTTCTCAATTTTATTCAGCATAATTGCCAAAGGCATTAGAGTACAGAGATGGCGTCTACGAGACTCTATGCAACGTTAAGATTCATCTGGAGCTCAAACAAGGAAATCGGGAAGACGAGTTTATAACGTAATGGGGCTAAACCACTTGTGGCATATAGACACTAACCATAAGCTTGTACGCTGGCGATTCATAATAATAGGTGGTGTTGATGGTTTAAGCATATTGACAATGTTTCTTAAATGCTGTGATAATAACACGTCTCTAACAGTCTTAAACTGTTTTTGTCAGGTGTCCCCAACTTCAGTGTGCCTCTAAGGGTTAGATCGGACAAGAGACTGGAAAAAGTGCTAGTTGCAGACTTCGTAGTCAGTGAAAGGGTTGATGGAAGTATGATAACAGGCCGGAGTAACCACACTCAAGGGTTTGAGCTCGAGAGATTATGGAGGGACATATTTGAGGGTGTCCTATGTTATTATTTTATTATATGGAAGATCAAGATATTCTAGAACCATTCAACCTTCAGCATTTAGCAGCTCTACATTTCAAATATATAGGGGAGATAAACAGAAGGCTTCAACGGTGGAAAACAGCATGGGTTGGTCATAGGATGCGTACAGTTAAATCGTCTCCTTTGATTTTGTGGTCATCTGGCCAACTTAAAAATCCAGTAGGCATACAACTTAGTGAAACCAAATTACTAGAGTATGGACTTGAATGACATATTAAATCGAATAACACAGAAGAAGGGGACCGACCAATATTTGCTCCAATTAGCCATTTAATCACAGGCATTGAGAGAAGTCAACCGTTCTCATGAAAACTTTGAACTAAATGACTATTTCAAGTTTTTGGAAATTATTACAAGACATTATTTGTTGATAAATTAATAAAACAAGTTGATCTTCAAAATTTCAGCATCGTATAGTTTGTAATAGCCTGTGTTGGCCAGGATGCACATGGTCAGAACCTTGCTATGAACATTTCTATATATAACATTTTATTTTATTGTTAAAGATATATTTTCCACAATATCGCTAACATAGATTGTTTTTACCTCAATTTTGACTGACAAAATCAGAGTATGGATTCACTATATGTACACACTCGTGCTCATTTATGAGCATAATGTATAGCACATGAAAGTATACACATACATGTACAACACTGTGTTCACTGAGTCTTCTACGATTACAGCAATCATATTACAAAGTGAACTACATTGTTTCAGAAAAAGGAGAAGGTTTGGTACCATTAAAACGTTTAATGCCGCTGCAAATGTTTGCACCTGTCCTAAGTCAGAAATCTGATATACAGTAGTTGTCGTTTGTTTGTGTAATTTATACGTGTTTCTCGTTTCTCGTTTTTTATATTGATTAGACCGTTGGTTTTCCCGTTTGAATGGAACATGTGACACTAGTAATTTTGGGGCCCTTTGTAGTTTGTTGTTTGGTTTGAGCCAAGGCTCAGTGTTGAAGGCCGTACATTGATATTATAATGGTTTACTTTTATAAATTGTTATTTGGATGGAGAGTTGTCTCATTGGCACTCACACCACATCTTCCTTTATCTATATACACCATTGTACATAAAGTTTAGGTTCATACATAATTTTTTGGTTTATATCAATCAACTCAAAAGTTGTTTGTTTGCATTTCCATTAAACGAAATCATCCCCTGCCACTATCTATATGATGGAAGAAATTTGTCAAAGTTACAACAATTATTTTACACCATATGTGTAAAAGTCAAATATCTGAAGCCTAGGTAAAAAGATAGAAACATGCTTGAGACAAGTTAACACTAAAACGGTAATTTGACCTGACGGTCACGACACACATTCTGGCAATACACTCATGTGCCATACATCTAAAGTCTAGGTCAAAAGACAAACAAGGTGTGGCCTGGACAAACGTCACTGAAAAGAAAGAGAAAGAGACTAAAATAAAATGTCTCTCTTAAAAGACATAATGGAAGTCAAGTTCATTGGGTCAAGTTTTTTTTAGGTTAGGATAAGAGGTGATATAAGCTTACACCACCTTTGCTTGTGATCTAAAAGCATACTCAAACATTCAAAGTATATCTTTATTCAAGCAACTTTTTAACAACTTCAACTAAAGCTAATTAATACAAACAATCAAATATTGTCTATGTACAAATAATGTGCTCCCCGACAAAAAAGGGCACTTCCGTGAGAAGGCTATACACAAACCTTCAATTTGTGTCCATAATACTATGAGGTATTTACATCAAAGACCTGATGACATTCAACTGGGTTCAGCAAACTAATTATAAAAATAGATGCACTTGTTGACCCTATATTGCATGTAGGTTCGTCCTATAAAATTTTAAGTCTATTTATGACCATTTAACTCTGGTCTTGAAATTCAATAAGTTCTGCCATTTTTGTGTTCAAAATGTTGTTGTTCTGCATGTAGATAAGCTTTTTCATATTTTAGAAGTTACTCTAACATGCTACTAGGCTAGTATGCCTTAAATGTTTTCATGTGTGCTATATATATATTTCAGTTGTGCTTAATTTTAGTGTGCTTCAGCTTTGGTTTGTTTAGATATGTATTTTAGTAGTGCTTTGCATAATTTTCAATGTGCATATGCTGTTATATATCCTGTCTGCATGTTTGTGTGTTTAAATGTTGTGTTTATGTTATTTATATTCGGTAAAAAGCTCTTAAGAGCTTATGTTTGTATTCTAAAATCAAAATAAAACATTCGTATTCGTATTCGTATTCGTATTTTCATGGGAAACAAGACATTTCCAAGCGAGATAACCCAAGTTAATTGTTTAAGAAATTTATAAAAACTCTGATACATTTGTGTAGTTTTAAATTGCTCACCGAGATATATTTGTATTATGACACATGATATCTCTTATGTGTATTTAAATAAAGTCTTCATAATTTTGGTAAATTGTCATAACATTGGTTTTGAATGTATCTGCGTTATTCTATTGTCGATAGAACTTTCAATAAAAATTACCACTTTTTATTTCTAAATAATGAAAGTGGACAAAGCAGAAACTTTTATAAAGTCAACCTTTCTATTATGTCGATTTATTTGTATACTGAACATACAACATCTGTCGAACGGAGGTTTGGAGTTTGCATTTAAAAATGCAGTTGACAACAGAAAACTTTAAAATTTATAAAAATTTAAATAATTAGATTATTTTCTCATTTTCCAATCTTATCTGCTATGGAAAAATTAACTGCGGCGGTAAATGGAATTTTTATGATTTTTTAAAGCATCAACCCATTGTCAAAGGTACAATATCCACAATAGAAACATAAGGGAAAAAGAATAAAAATATGAATGTTATTTTCAAATGTCTATTGACAACAGTTAACGCTGACTGAAAATTATTTTTGTTGAAGAATGATATATTTGGAAATCCTTCTAAAAGTTCACTTACTATGGATTTTTTTTTATCACATTTAAGGTTAAAAAGATATATTAAAAATCATAACAGGTTATAAGTGTTTCCCGTTTACATCAATGATAACTATTTATAAGATTTATCAATGATATAGCATTTGTACTGATTAATGTAAAAAAAAAGTTATTTATAAATGTCCCTCATTCTTGTATGCTTGAATACCAATTTTGATGTTGATCTGGTGATATAAAAATGTAAAATCAAAATTGCAGAGGACACCCGAGCTACTCGAAATTGACAAAGCAAAGGTTAATGTTATTAGGTACCATCGTATAATGTCAAAGTACCAGATAAGAGTGCTGAATACAATACTGGTACCCTCTGGTTGGTTCACCAGCAGTGGCATCAACCAAGTGGTTCACCAATGATGGTCAGTGTGCTACGTATCGATTGGTTTACCAACAGTGGCATCAACCAAGTGGTTCACCCATGATGGTTAGTGTGCTACGTATCGATTGGTTCACCATCAGTGGCTTCAACCAAGTGGTTCACCCATGATGGTCAGTTTGCTACATAGTGGTTGGTTCACCAGCAGTGACATCAACCAAGTGGTTCACCCATGATGGTCAGTTTGCTACGTATCGGCTGGTTCACCAGCAGTGACATCAACCAAGTGGTTCACCCATGATGGTCAGTTTGCTACGTATCGGTTGGTTCACCAGCAGTGACATCAACCAAGTGATTCACCCATGATGGTCAGTTTGCTACGTATCGGTTGGTTCACAAGCAGTGACATCAACCAAGTGGTTCACCCATGATGGTCAGTTTGCTACGTATCGGTTGGTTCACCAGCAGTGGCATCAACCAAGTGGTTCACCCATGATGGTCAGTTTGCTACATAGTGGTTGGTTCACCAGCAGTGACATCAACCAAGTGGTTCACCCATGATGGTCAGTTTGCTATGTATCGGTTGGTTCACCAGTAGTGACATCAACCAAGTGGTTCACCCATGATGGTCAGTTTGCTACGTATCGGTTGGTTCACCAGCAGTGGCATCAACCAAGTGGTTCACCCATGATGGTCAGTTTGCTACGTATCGGTTGGTTCACCAGTAGTGACATCAACCAAGTGGTTCACCCATGATGGTCACTTTGTTAAGTTTGCTACGTAGTGGTTGGTTCACCAGCAGTGACATCAACCAAGTGGTTCACCCATGATGGTCAGTTTGCTACGTATCGGCTGGTTCACCAGCAGTGACATCAACCAAGTGGTTCACCCATGATGGTCAGTTTGCTACGTATCGGTTGGTTCACCAGCAGTGACATCAACCAAGTGATTCACCCATGATGGTCAGTTTGCTACGTATCGATTGGTTCACCATCAGTGGCTTCAACCAAGTGGTTCACCCATGATGGTCAGTTTGCTACGTATCGGTTGGTTCACCAGCAGTGGCATCAACCAAGTGGTTCACCCATGATGGTCAGTTTGCTACATAGTGGTTGGTTCACCAGCAGTGACATCAACCAAGTGGTTCACCCATGATGGTCAGTTTGCTACGTATCGGTTGGTTCACCAGTAGTGACATCAACCAAGTGGTTCACCCATGATGGTCAGTTTGCTACGTATCGGTTGGTTCACCAGCAGTGGCATCAACCAAGTGGTTCACCCATGATGGTCAGTTTGCTACGTATCGGTTGGTTCACCAGTAGTGACATCAACCAAGTGGTTCACCCATGATGGTCACTTTGTTAAGTTTGCTACGTAGTGGTTGGTTCACCAGCAGTGACATCAACCAAGTGGTTCACCCATGATGGTCAGTGTGCTACGTATCGGTTGGTTCATCAGTAGTGACATCAACCAAGTGGTTCACCCATGATGGTCAGTTTGTTAAGTTTGCTACGTAGTGGTTGGTTCACCAGCAGTGACATCAACCAAGTGGTTCACCCATGATGGTCAGTTTGTTAAGTTTGCTACGTAGTGGTTGGTTCACCAGCAGTAGCATCAACCAAGTGGTTCACTCATGATGGTCAGTTTGCTACGTATCGGTTGGTTCACAAGCAGTGACATCAACCAAGTGGTTCACACATGATGGTTAGTTTGCTGGAAACACTTCCCAAATCTTTTAATAATAAAAGTATCTATAATACTAAAATAATAAGGTCCAATATAACGAGGTCCAATTTGTCAGCCGTCATGGGGTAAAAACGACAAATCTAAGACTTCAACTTTTTAGTTTAAACATATTTCATTTGTTAAAGTACAAATTGGATAAGACACAAGTCAACCAGACTTATGAAGTCTTCTCCATTTAACATTTATAGCAATATACTACAAAAATATATATGTATGAGCATGCATGTATAGAATGGTATATCTATTTAGTAAATATATATATAAATATGGATCAAAAGACGGAAAATTGAAGAAAAAAAAAACAATAATAAAATAAAAAATAAAAATAAAAGGGAGAAGAAATTTTACTTAGATGATGATGTGTGTGAGATCATGGTTTGCTACCTAGACAATTTGAAATCTTTCCGAATTTTAATAAACTCAAAGACATTTTTGAAAATGATTTGGTTTTGCTCTAGAGAAAGACGACAACTATCCGAGGTAAGTAGTTCTATGTTAATTCTACAATCATTTGGAAGCCAGCGCAAACTTTCAAACATTTTATTTCGTATGTCTGAATATAATATACATTTAAAAAAGAAATGATAGGAATCTTCAAGATTAACACCACAGCGGCAAGAAGGGTCAGAAATAATATTGACCCTATATAGATCATAGTTTAAGGATGATGCAAAACATCGAAGTTGAGTGAGAATTATATTCAATTTTCGATTTCCAAATTCATATTGCGTCGGTACAAATATATTACTCTGAGGATAACGGTTTTTTAGTTCAGATTTAAATTAAAAAACCGTTCAACTTTCTTTATAGCTAATGGTGTAGATTAAAAATTACACCAATCCAGACCCTTTTGTTTTCCACATAATTAATCATTGCCAATAATTAACAAATTCCGGGTCGAATCCGATACCGATACCAATAGTATATTCACCTGTTACCTATACCATGTATACCTTATCTGTACGTTTCGCATCTGACAGGCTAACCAAACGGTGTATTTAGGATTTTGCTTTATACACGGGTCATAATCACAGGGTTGTCTACTAAATTCAATCATGTCATCACGGGTGTGTTCTAGTAAATATTTGTAATTAAGATATACTTGAAATGTCTGAAAATTGGTTTCATTTAACTTGAGGTATTTTTTCTCAGGAACACTTACCTCACTTTTATTAAGGGCCGTACGCAACTACATTGATGCAAATGCCTCGATCATGTAGGCAATTTCAAAACCAAATGCTTGTCTCCATATCAAATTGAAGCAAGTTCTGTTCTCCTTTAGACGTAGTCCGAGATTACTCTGACGTCCAACGGCTGTTTTGCCAGACAAGCTGGGGCAGTGGGACGTCAGAGCTCGTCCCATATCAAAAAGTGGGTATTTGCCCACCCAAAATAGATGCGCTGCTTCGTCGCTTCTGGTGCCGACTGACGGCCTTGGAATTATATAAATCGGGCATCAATCTGTTCATTTTTCATTTATCTCTTCATTGATGTAAGTTTCACTTACCTGCCAACCTTTATTTTCTCATTATTAGACAGTTTTCACAGTGACCCATCGATTTCGGCATTTTGACTTTCACCTTAAAATGGACGTCAAGTTACGAGAGATATTTATATTTTTTCACCTCCTTTATAGGAGATCGATGATTAACATTTAGTAGCAAACCATGATTTTCACCTCCTTTACAGGAGATCGGTATGAAGCATTTAGTTCCGACCACGTTACAATCGGAAGCTCTCGGACATTTAGATAACTTGCATCGTAAATGAACGAGGTGTTACATTATGGTCATTTGCATAAATCATCACTGTTTTCTCGTGGTCATGTGATAATCTTTGAAAATGAAAGGCAAAATGCCGAAATCGATGGGTCACTGTGAAAACTGTCGAATGATGAGAAAATAAAGGTTGGCAGGTAGGTGAAACTTACATAAATGAAGAGATAAATGAAAAATGAACAGATTGATGCCCGATTTATATAATTCCAAGGCCGTCAGTCGGCACCAGAAGCGACGAAGCAGTGCATCTATTTTGGGTGGGCAAACATCCACTTTTTGATATGGGACGAGCTCTGACGTCCCACGGCCCCAGCTTGTCTGGCAAAACAGCCGTTGGACGTCAGAGTAATCTCGGACTATCTTAGACGCAGTCCCTGATTTTTCGGGATCAATGTTTTTATTTATTTGTCTTTTGTTCATTGATTGCCCTTCTCTGTATTATGTTATAGTGTGGAGTTCCTTTTGTAATTTAATAATGTTATTAACTTGATCATCAGTTTAAAAAAAAAAACAGAAGCCACAGACTTAACTATTTTGCTTTATCATGCATATTGGTCTTTTGAGGTTGTCCCTAGAAACTTAAGTCTTGCACTGAATCTATACATTTTGAGACCAAAATGTCAAAATGTTGTCAAAAATTATTAAAACAGAACATTTCAACACCCAGAAAGTATGATTTTGTATCATTTGTTCTATAGCTTCTTGGGATTCAGTGGCTCCAAAACCCTTTAAAAAAAGGCTAGCTACAACCAAACTTTTAATACTGTGTATGTATGCAATACATGTACATTTTGTGTATATGCAGTTCGGAATATAAAAGATTCATTTCTGCAGAGGATGGTGATTAATTCTGAGTACATGGTACATAATGACTTGACTATACAAGAGTTATTTATAATAAACAAATAATTTAAAAATAACTTATGACAACCATCATTTGGTCTCTGATGGACAGTGGTTGCATTGCCAATCATACCACGTCTCCTTATTTGTATACCATGACAACCACATCATTTGGTCTCTGATGGACAGTGGTTGCATTGCCAATCATACCACGTCTCCTTATTTGTATACCATGACAACCACATCATTTGTATACCATGACAACCACACCATTTGCTCTCTGATGGACAGTGGTTTCATTAGCAATCATACCACATCTACTTATTTGTATACCATGACAACCACATCATTTGGTCTCTGATGGACAGTGGTTTCATTGCCAACCATACCACATCACCTTATCTTTCTACCATGACAACCACATCATTTGGTCTCTGATGGACATTGGTTTCTTTGGCAATCATACCACATCTCCTAATTTGTAAACCATAACAACCACATCATTTGGTCTCTGATGGACAGTGGTTTCATTGGCAATCATAACACATCTCCTTATCTGTTTACCATGACAACCACATCATTTGGTCTCAGTAAAACAGACAGTATAAATAACTCTGATGGACAGTGTTTCATTGGTAATCATACCATATTACATAATTTGTATACCATGACAACCACATCAATTGGTCTCTGATGGACAGTGGTTTCATAGGCAATCATACCACATATACTTATTTGCATACTGTGAAAACAACATCATTTGGTCTCTGATGGACAGTGGTTGCATTTGCAATCATACCACATCTCCTTATTTGTATACCATGACAACCACATCATTTAGTCTCTGATGGGCAGTGGTTGCATTCCCAACCATACCACATCTTTTTATTTGTATACCATTACAACCATATCATTTGGTCCCTGATGGACTGTGGTTTCATTAGAAATCATACCACATCTCCTTATCTTTATACCATAAAAACCAAATCATTTGGTCTCTGATGGACAGTGGTTGCATTGCCAATCATACCACGTCTCCTTATCTTTATACCATGACAACCACATCATTGGCTCTTTGATGGACAGTGGTTTCATTGGCAACCATACCACATATACTTATTTTGATACCACAACAACCACATCCTTTGGTCTCTAATGGACAGTGGTTTCATTGGCAATCATACCACTATTTATTTGTATACCATGACAACCACATTATATGGTCTTTGATGGACAGTGGTTTAACTGCCAATCATACCACGTCTCCTTATTTGTATACCATGACAACCACATCATTTGGTCTCAGTAAATCAGACAGAATACATAACTGATGGACAGTGGTTTCATTAGCAATCATACCACATCTCCTTATTTGTATACCATGACAACCACAGCATTTGGTCTCTGGTGGACAGTTGTTTCATTGGCAATCCTACTACATCACCTTATTTGTAAACCATGACAACCACACCATTTGGTCTATGATAGACAGTGGTTTTATTGGCAACTATACCACATCTCCTTATTTCTATACTGTGACATCTTCACCTTTTAATACTGCATCTTATGTCTAAACAGTTTAGTTTTAAGCATGTTAAGGAAAATGTAATTACACAAAATGTTTGTCAACAGGAAATCCTCCTCCCTTAATTAAGGAAGGTGTAATTTATGTATTCTTTTTCAACTAAAAGCTAGCTTTTAAGCCACAGTTAACATGGATAAGGCAGAGTTCTTACATCAATTTTATAAAACAGCCTCAGAAGCCAGAAATTTGGAAATTCCATCTTATTTCTATAATGTATATATTTATAAGAAGATGTGGTATGACTACCAATTAGAAAACTCTATATCCTTGGCTCACATTGAACAGCAAGCTATAAAGGGCTCCAAAAATTACTAGTGGAAATCCATTCAAACTGGAAAACCGACAGCTGTCTCATGTCTAATCTTCATAAAAAAAAACAAGAATCACGTCTTGTGAACCATATTAACATGATTAACAAATGTTTTGCATTGTATAGCATCAGATCCAAATATATATCATGTATACAACACAAATTAAATCTTCAAATTTTATTTGTTAACCTCATCACATTCAAGAAATACATTGTACTTATAGCATTATTATGATGCTAAAAATGTTGTAGGGAAAACATTATATAGTGACTTAACAAATATATATTGAATATCTAAAACTCAAGTTTAAATACATACAATGTAATTTATTAGACATATAAGTCATATACTAGTATATACATCTTTACATGATGATGTTCATGTAAATCAATAGCACTTAATTACAATGATAAATTCTTTCCTATTTAAATACAATATTATTTTCCTTTTGTCATTCTTTCCAAAAATACATTATTTGGTTAAGAGCAGCATTGACTGATTGAGGAGCAAGTCATGAGTTTTGTTGTAATTTTTATTCTGTTTTGTAAGAAAATCCTGTCCTCTTGACCTTTCCCTTTCTTAACATGCTTACTTAATAAGCTGATTTATTTTTAGACTTTGGAATAGAGACCTTGACATATGCAATTGCATCCTTCTCGTTTGGACCATAGGTTGATCTCTAAATGTTTTTTTTTGGGGAGGGATTAGGTTGTTGTCTCACTGACATGTACGTAGAACAACACACATCATTTTTTACATACATTAGTCCAACAATTCAGCGTTTCCTTTACATACATCTAACTATAGATCAAAGTCTTTTGAATTCAGTGTAAAAATAAAACGACATGATTTGAATTATCAATCTTTTTTTATTCATCATATTCATTATATAACTGTTACCAAACTGCCTTCATTTTTAAATAAGCAGATTAGGGATTTTTTTTTAGAAAAACTATGAAGACCAAATACCCTCTTTACTTATACATTTGTCATAAATATCATTTTATATTTCCCATTTCTAAGTTTTTGTTCTTGAGGCCAGACCAAAAGATATTTGTTGTTAGTCATAACACCTTTGAAGTCAAATTGACCAGACTTCAAAATATATTAACAATATGATCTGTTTCCAGCCAGGCTGCTTCCTGTTGTAGGCCATCGTGATTTTTAGACAATGTATGCAATCTAAACCCACTTAAAATAGCTAAAAACAGTAAAATAACACAAATAACAAAGATCATTCGGTTTCCATGTTGGAAAACATCTTCATGAAGCAACATCAAAACAATGCAAGCAATGATATTGATCGGAACACGGAACCAGTTAATAATGCTCCATCTATGTGTATCTGGAATGATATGACTTCGGAGGAACCCCATGGATGGGAAGTACAATCCAACTCCGACCTGGAACAGAATCAAAGCCGCATATGATAAATCATACATCTGATGGCTAGGATTTGTCGATATCACTAAAATCAAATTGGCGATGAAAGCTATGAATATCGACGCTAATAATAAAATTGATACCGACAATTTCTTCTTGGCAATTGTGATTTGAAAAAACGCTTGCCCTATCAAAATACTTATCATAAAGCTTGAAAACACAAGACCCAATGATGGATTCCCCGGCTCTAAAATAGGAGTCCATAAGAAAATTGTTATGTAAATGACACTTTCATACAGCGATTCCACAGCCCCAATCATGAATATTTCCTCCACGGTAACAATTTTTCTGAATCCTTCACCACATTGTTTTCTAAATTTAACTTTTGTAACAGCACTATTTTCGTTCCAGTGAGTAAACACAATTATACCGGCCATAATGAGAAATGGAACAGCTAACATGTAAGGTGCTACTGGTCCTAGTCCAAACCACTCTGATACTACATTTGTTGTAATACCTGCAATAACAGCCATTATTCCATTCCAAAATGAGGCTTTAGCGAAAGTAACAGAAATCCATTCTTTAGGAAAATCATGTGTTTCTAAGTGTTCATGCACATACCAAGCTTCAAATGCACTGAAGAGAACAGACGTCGCCAATCCTCCCAGAATTCGTCCGATTATCAAAACACCATAACTTCTAGAAAGTTTGAGAAAACAGGATAATGAGTAGATGACTGTAAAAAATAAACATAATTTCTTGCGACCAAAATTATCTGCCGCTATATGAGTCCAGGTACCGAAAATCACTGATGCGGCAAATCCAAACACATAAAGAACAGCAATCTGAGGTTCTTGGAACCCATAATAGGAATATAATTTATATAAATAAGGACCTTGTAACCAGTCAGCAAACATGGCCAACAAATAGGCAGCAAAGTACGTTCTCTGGAACTTGAGGAACTGAGGGTTGTTTCCCACAGATTCATCTTTCCTTGCTCTATGGGCCAAAATCTGTAACACAGTGCAGACCCCACACAATGCTAAGAATGAGAACGAGGTAAATGCCAACATAGTCATTGTTACACTTTTCAAGTCACTTCACCCTACGGTTGATATCTTACATCTTTACAAGTCTGAAAATAAATAAAATAGAAGATAAAAAATAAAACTGTTTTTTTTATTTACAAGAAAACCTAGTTGGATACCAATTTTCGTGGATTTCGTGATAACAAGTAAACCACGAAATTAAATGTTCAACAAATGTCAAATTATCCATATAGGCTTGTATGCAGACCTCAGCAAAACCACAAAATTAAATATCAACACACACAACTTTTCCTTTGAAAATTGGTACCCATGAAAATAAATCATATATATGTATTTTGGTGATATTATACAAATATCAGTAATAACTATTTCATAATATTACATGCATGTCCATTCAGAAAAAAAATCTGTCATAATTGTTGTATTTTTTCTTGCACTCTCCACACATCACACATTTGTCACAAGAGTATACAAATAACTGTCATTAACAAATGTATCAATGCATATATACATGTATGTTAGGGGTACCACAATTTCCTTAGGATTACAAGAACTAATTTTAAAATATCCAAGGACAAATTAATTTGTCCCAAAAACATGGTGTTACATACTCAAAATAATATTAAAGTATATAATTTTAAGATAATAGTAACTGCGGGAATAGATACATGTACTAATACATGTTAGCTCGCTTTCTTTATGAAAAGTCATATATATATATCTGAAAAATTTGGGCATGAATATGTTCGAGAGGGTAAATTCACCTGCAGCTGTGAAAAAAGGAAACTTCATTTGAAATTAGGAAAAAATGTTAGAATATATATATATGCAAAAAATACACTGGCAAACAACCAATCAAAATCCGGCATTCTTATATAAGGTGTAATTAGGACAGACAAACTAGGATCTTTTAAGTTCTAGGAAACTGGGAATTCTAGTCAAATCGGCACCTGGTCAAATCAGCATCTAGTCAATTTGCATTGGCACCTGGTTAAATCAGCACCGATGAAGTCATTTCTGAAACCATGTTTAGATACATATATATGTTTTTTTCAGTATTTTAAGCAAAAAGATTAAAATCAAGAAGGGGTTCAAATATTGATTGTTTTCATTTTTTGGGGGTTTTTGTATGGATTTTTTTCCCGTTCAACTAAAATGTGTATTCAACATGTTCAAGGAGCTTCAAGGTATTGGATATTTTTGTGCATGTTTCAACCAGTTGAGCATTTTGCGGTTTAATGCTGTTTGATCATAGTGTTTACTGAAAAACCATATTAATTGCTAATTATTTTGCATATGAGTTTGATTAGTGATGTAAGTGACTTGATCATACATGTAGTTTTCCCTTTTTCTAATTTTCTCATCTGACATAATTATGATAATTAAAGATCATTAAACAACAGATTGATTTTTATTATTTCTTTGTAGAAAAAACAGCAATAACTACCTGTAGTTAAAACAACAAAAATGTTATAATTACATAATGTATGTTATTGATAAAAGTTTTAATTAATTGAAAAGAAAACTTATCACAACATGGATCATATAGAACAGAGGCGGTCCAGGGGGGGGGTTTGGAACCCCCCTTATTTTTGGATGACCAATGCATTTGAATGGGGACATGTAGTTGGAACCCCCCTTTTTAAAATGGCTGGATCCGCCCTTGTAGAATATTGAGAAAACTTTAAACAATAAATTATGAATTCATTTTTTACAATGCAACAAATGATGAAAATTTAAATCCAACCCCAAAAATAATAAAAAAAATAGAATGATCTTTTATACCATTGTATACATCATTACATTTTAAAAATTATTATTATTTTTGTATGTATATAATTTCAGAGACATACATGTGTACATTTCTATGGTATATTATATCATATATTATTGGATGCTGAATAGACTTTAAATGAGTGCCGATTTGACTAGATGCTGATTTAACCAGGTGCCGATTTGACTTGTACCCTGAAAGTGGCTATGGCATGTGGACATTATGTGGACGAAGTCCCCTTTTACAGAAGAAATTAAAAAAAAAAAAATCGTGGAAAATTTCCCGAATTTTTCATTGTAATAATGAACTCAAAATCGGTCAATTTTTTTTTTGTCGGGTTTTTGAATTTCTGGATCAGCGCAGAAATCTACTTCCGTTTTCCCATCTTGTTTACATGAGACTTTGAATAAAATGTATATTTATCAGTCTAAGAAAGGAACTAATACTAATTCATTTTAAATAAAATGTTTGTTATTAAAAAAATGTTACCTGATGACAGCGTTTCTTTGTTTACATTGATGAATATGACGTCATAACTTAAATAACGTCACAACTAAAATCCCTAACAACAGAACCAAAATCAGAAACGTTACGGTATTTCCGTTTCTCTTTTTAACATTGTTGATTTAAAAAAAAAATCATATACTTCGTCCCCATACACCTTATCGCTATTTGTCCGCCATTACTGGATATTACACAGGTTCCCGTAAAAATTTGACGTCACAAAACAAAATATCTGACGCCACAATGGAAAAGTGATTGTTGTATGCGTCAAAAGTTCAAGCGGCCGGGTCAGCCGGGATTAGCGATACGGTGTATTCACAGGTAATTCCTGCCTCATATTATACAATACATTGTGACGTCTTCAAAAGATAAGGGTCACAGCAAAAATAAAAATAGGCTTTCACGTCAAGAATATTTGGACTAGATCACCAGGGTAAAATAAATCATTGTCAAAAGTGACTTCAGCTGTTAAGTCTGCACACAGCCACAGGAAATTGTCTTTTTCAAGTTTTTGATACAGAAAACAATATTTTTATCTAAATCACTATTCGGTTAACTTTTATTGTGTTAAGATACGAGAACAATGGCTTACTCTGACAACTATGTCATATTTGCTGGTAGATCTATTAAAGGGTAAAACATATCCTCCTGCTGGTTGCCAACAAAACGGAAATGAAACTGTAATGTTCAGACAAAATTAAGTGTCAAGAGTCCGACCTTACATTATTCCGAACAAATAGTTTGTTATAAGTAAACAAGCTTTTAGATTTGTATATTTCGTTTTATATAAAAATATGCACAACAAAATTTATATTTTAATTTTTAATTTTCAATATTAATTGTATTATAATTTGATTTCTATAGTCATTTGATTTTGAAAAAAGTATGATCGAGAATGGAAGGCTCATTTTAGCATCACCACTAAAAACCAAAAATATCGGTCTCACTAATTAGCGACAACAACAATTTTAGCGACAACAAGCGTCAACAAGCAACAAGAAGCGACAACAAGAATTATTTTAGCGACAACAAGCGACAAGAAACTATTTAGCGACAAGAAAACATTTTTTTTTAATTAAAATAAATTATTGCAATAAATATTTAAAGAATATACAAAAGAAAATAATTTTAGCGACAAGAAAGTTAAAATTGATAGAAAAAAATGAAACATTATTTACATAATATTTTATCATCTATTATGAATAACAGCCAGTATTACGTTTAATTATTGTATTATGAGATTACTTTTCCCAAGGATTTGTATAGTACTATACAAATCCTTGCTTTTCCTTTGTTTAGAACATATTATTTATCTTATAATTTGTTTTTTAAAACAATGAATTATACTTAGAATCAAAATATTATATTCCATTATGCCCGCTCCATATATATCGCCATTCGTTTATTCATACTTTGACTTTGATGAAAACAGATACATACATTATCTCACGGGGAGGGGGGGGGGGGGGTAACTTCGATATTTTTTTGGTAGGGGTGTGCCATTTTTGTCTCAAAAAACGTACCCATTTTAATATAACATTCACTGAAATTCAGTACCTATAGTTATATAAATATTTAAGAAAGAATGACATATACTTATATACAATATTGAATCAATATTTAAAATATGACCCATGCTTATATAAGCACTAACTCATCATCACTCATAATTCATAAATATACCAGCTACCCTTAAGTTTTTATATATGAATTGACATCGTTTGGTGCACATATCAATAGCATATTTATATATGATATGTAGATCATACCCCAAATCAATATACAATTATCAAACGTAAATGCATTTTAATATAGGATGTCATTAAAAAGGAGGGTAATTTTTATATAAAATCTCGCAAAATTATGACCCATATTTTTGGCACATCCCCGTATACCCAATAATAGGAAGTTACCCCCCCCCCCCCCTGTGCATTATCTTATACATATTCTTCATATTTAAAAATAAAAAAAAAGAAGCTCAATCTCTTTCTTCTTCACAAATGTTAAATTTCTTCATCTACCAATATAATAAAACATTTTAATTAGACATATCTGCTCGTATATTTAAAAAAAAACCCATTAAATACAAATTTCTTTATATCTAATAAAAAAAAATGTTTTCTTGTCGCTAAATAGTCTTCTTGTCTCTTGTTGTCGCTAAAATAATTCTTGTTGTCGCTTCTTGTCGCTTGTTGACGCTTGTTGTCGCTTCTTGACGCTTGTTGTCGCTAATTAGTGAGACCCAAAAATATAAACAAAAAAGTACCATAAACACACGTGTGGATTTCTAAACTTTTTACATGATTGACTGCTCTTCAAATAACACAACAAACATGACAGCCAATCTTCCAAAAAAGAAATTTTACAGACAAAGAGCACATTCTAATCCTATGTCAGATCACAGCGTTGAATAGTTAGTTCATAATTTAAGCTTTATCATGTACTCTTTAACTGTTTAAGGTTCATCATAACCTTTTGGCTAAAATGGCCGTATTTACACCCCAAATTTTACTCTGAGTACAGACTAACCTATACACCTGTAACAGTTTTAAGGGATGGCAGGAACTAGATATATAAATTTTAAATGCATTTTGTGTTTCAGAAAATTATAAACTTTTCTAGATTTTGCTATCCATTTTTTTTTCCGTTCCTGCAGAAGGTGCAAAATATTAACTAAGTAGTGAAAACGATTGAGAAGCTCCCCTCATATAATCAATCATGTGAGTAGTATTGATTTAAATGGACAATAGATGGACAATAGACACCTGTAAACAATAGGTGATTTAACAGGTTTAAACTGTGTAACTGAGTGGACCGTATCAAATGAAACTCTGGTGTTTGTTTATTTTGCTATCTTCTGCAGACTGAAAAAAAATGAACATCAAAATCCAGGTAAGTTTTTAATTTTCTGAAACGTAGACTTCATATAACTTTTATATATCTAGTTCCTGCCATGCCTTAAAACTTTCCTGGATGTACCAGTTTGTCTGTACTCATAGTAATTTTGGAGGTGTAAACACGGCCATATTTTTCAATTCCTTATGATGAACCTTAAGAAAAGAATTTTATCATGTTTATGATATTTCAATAGGTTGTAAAAAAAATTAAAAGTTATGCTCAATTGCCAAATTTAATTGGCTTTTTATTCAAGAAAACCCAGAGGTATTGAAAAATATTGCTATTTACATAAATAAATGTTTGGAACTGAGAAAACTATCAATATACATGATATAGTATAGCTATTGTTTTATTTAAGATGTTGAGAATATTCGCCTGTTAAGGGGATGACCATTTGATATTTTTTTTTTTTGGGGGGGGGGGGGGGGGCAGGAGGATTTTGAAAATAGATAACTCAGCCTTGATAATCACAAAAATAAATGGTTTGTTCTGTGGTAGTTTGAAAATGAATTACGTCCTGACTTGCAATGTATAGAAAATAAATAACTCAGCAGGTCTAATCGAAAGTATGAGATGGCACCAGATTCTTCATAAATTCATCTTTTTCCCCAAAAAAAATCGGGAAACACTTCCCAAATTTTTTAATAACAAAAGTATAAATATTATTTAAATATACTTGAAATGTCTGAAGATTGGTTTCATTTAACTTGAGGTATATTGTCTCAGGAAACCTTACCTCACTTTTATTTTAACAGGGCCGTAACTACCAGAGATGGGTCCGATTACTTTCAATGTAATTGATTAAATTACAATTACTTTGTCATTTGTACGATTAAATTAAATTAATGATTACATCATTTCTGAAAGTGTCTGATTAAATTAATGATTACATTGGCAAAGTAATCATGATTACATCTGATTACAATGAATTAGAAGAAAACAAAAATATTTTGAATGATGTGAATGGATTAACGTTTAAATAACTATAGTATTTTTTAGAAAGGATTTTTTTATATAAAATGATAACTTCCAACTTCATATATTTAATAAACCACAAAAGTTCACTACAGACATACATGAACATAATGTCATGCATTACACTTTATTATCATTGATCTCTGAATTATTTGACTTCAAATGAATATGGCTTAAAGCCTTTATAAAGAGTTTGCTGTTAGTCTTTTGACCTCTTCCAGACTTTATATTTATTTCAACGTGCAGTTTTTGGAAGTTAATATATGGATGAAATAAAGTTACCAGATAAAAATAATGTAAAAATTTAATAGAATTGTTTAAACAAATTGTAAACAAAATACAAGTACTATAAGTCAATGCATTTTACATGTCCAGTCTAATTTTCTTACAAAAATTTGCTTATTTGAAATAAGAGATTTGTCCAACTTTTAATTTAGCTTGTGCTAATTAGAGTAATTTTTACATGTCTGATTAATCTTTTATCACATATATTGTCCTACAGCTATACTTAATTAGAAATTGCAATAAAAACAAACCTTAATGGTTTCCTACCTGTCAATTCAAAGTTTATAATAATCACAATATTAACAAAAGATTATAATTCAGGGTTAAAGAAAAATATAATTTTGCTTAAATATAACAGGTTTTTTTTTTTTATCAAATATATATATATGTACATCTTTTAAATATATGTACAATATTTTTTACTAAGGCCTTCTTAGGCTAATGATGACTATTTAATTTTGTAACAGTTTATTTTTTACTGAAGTATACAAATCAATTAACATGCTTGATAAATTAAACAATAATATCTTAACTTGTTAAATATCTATTAAATAAGAATAACAAAAAGGTTCATTTATTGACCATAAACACAGTTCAAGATTTTTTTCATTGTAATCAGAATGTAATCAAAATGTAATCAGGATTACAGGGCATTTTGAAAAGTAATTGATTAAATTAAATTACATGTAATCAGATTTTTGGATGATTAATGATTACAATGATTACTTGGAAAAATGTAATCAATTACAGCTGATTAACGATTACAATTAAAATTACCCCAAGTCTGGTAACTACATGTAGGAAATTTCAAAACCAAACGCTTGTCTCCATATCAAATTGTGTTCACGGCCTTGCAAGAAGAAAGTTCTGATTTCCCTCAGACTTATAGCCCTGATTTTTCGGGATCAATGTTTCTTATTTATTTGTCTTTTGTTCATTGATTGTTCTTCTGTATTCTGTTAGTGTTGCATTCCGTTTATAATCTAGTAATTTTGTTATGAACTTGATCATGAGTTTAAAAAAAAACAGCAGCCACAGGCTTAACTATGTGAATTCCATTTTTGCTTTAGCATGCACATTGGTCTTTTGATGTTGTCCCTAGAAACTTCAGTCTTACATTGAATTTATACATTTTGCTTTGAAACCAAAATATTGTCAAAAAATTATTAAAACAAAACTTCATTTTCAGATTATGAAAGGGTCTTCGGAACACCCAGAAAGCATGATTTTGCATCATTTGTTCTATAGCTTCTTGGGCCTTCAGTGGCTCCAAAACCCTTAAAAAATTTTTTTGCCTCGTTCCGCTCGGCGTAGTATGTTTGCCAATACATTTAAAAGTACCTAGTTATAACTAAACTTTAATACTATGTATGTATGCACTACATATATATGCAGTTGGGAATTTAAAACATTCATTTCTGCAGAGGGGGATGGTTAATCTAATTAAATGGTACACAATGACTTGACTATGCTATATGTATTATTTATAATAAACAAATCATTTAAAAAATTGTATGTTTTCGAATATCAAAAATATAGTTGTAAAAATGAATAATCAGTCCCTTGCTTTAATGAAAATGAAAAATCTTGCTTCAATAGTGCAGAAAATGAATAATCTGTCCTCTTAGTTTACAAAAATAAATAACCGATCAAAAACAAATCCTCCTGGCCCCCCCCAGAATATCAAATGGTCGTCCCCTAATAATACATTGTAATAGATATATTGTTATGCCTTTTTTTTTATGTATTTGGCTCTGATCTGGCTGTAGATTAACATCTAAGAAATACAATGTAGTTCAATTCATATTTATGATTTATGTCAACATTATTGTAACAAGTTATCAAAATCATTGTAATAAATAACTTTGCTCTTCATGGTTCCTTTAATCATGTTAATTGGAATAAAAATATCTTATCTTATGTTGTGAAATTTAAATAGAGATATATATACAAAATAGTTTATGAGGCTACCTTACACATGTTACAGTAAACCTGCGTTTAAGCAAAACTCTGAAACCCATTGTGGATGTGTGATTGTCATATGCTGCCCAGACTAGTTTAAGTAAAATTTGGAGTCCACTTCTACTGAGTCAATGAATCATCTTCCACGAAGATCTAGCAACACACAGTCACTGGTGTGGTTGAGTGGGCTTCCCAGCTGATCAACCTGGCCCTGAAAGTAGACATTAGGTGCGAGGTCTGGATAGCCAGTAAAGGTCTTTAATAAAGTGACCCATCATCAAATGAGTGTCATAATGCACTAATGGGTGTACTTTCGTGATGAAAAACGGTTTAAATCTTATAAAATGACCTGAATGGTAATTTTATGCAATTGATCATAAAATGTTCACTTTTGTATCTTAGATACCTTTTATCAGTTTGCTTCACTAGTGCCTACTTCGATTTGTCCAACTTGGGTTGACTTGAGTTAAAATATCAGTGCTGATGCGCACGTGCACGACATTTCCAAATTGAAGTCAAAACTCTTCCATAGATTTGACTATCATAAGGGAGGTGAAAAAAATTGTTTCTGCTGAGCGTTAAAATAAAAATAATAAAAAACATGTTTCAGACAGAAAAGTCCTGATCTTGCATGCTTTTGAAAAAAAAAATTGATAGTAAAAGAAATCGTTAGAAAAAAAATGTTCTTGAGTTAAAAATTTAACTTCTGTTTTCTGTTTTATTTATTAACATCTGACACCAACAGTTGATACACACATGAACAATATTTGTTGATTCCAACATATAGGCAAAAATAAATTCCCCTTGACCATGTTGACTGCCTCTTTCTTTGGCTGTATTTTGTCAAAAAACAGTTATTTTGTATTAATTTTAATTGTTGCAATAATTTGACACCACCTTGAAACTTGACTAAACCTTTCCCAACCCAGGGTTGATGTGAAGCTTACTCGGGTACATTGTAGGTTCAAAAGGTAAAACTTAGGGGGGAAAAGGGGGGATGTTTGGTTGTCAGTTGAGTAAACTAGACAGACTCTACTAACAGAGTTGGACAATCAAAGTAGGCCTAGATTTTATTTTGATTTTATTATTAATTTTATGACATAGAATTAAGTACACATTCTTAAAAATTACACGTGGTTGATCATGATGCTTCTTTTATAATTTGATTTATATTGTTAGTCATCTTAGTTGTTGGTTCATAAATGTCCAGTGGTTTTGTAATTTTAGATTTATAAATGTTTTATTATTATTATGATGTTTTGGGAGGCGACTTTCCTGATATGGAACTTGCGCCCTTAGATAAATTGTAGTTCCAATTAACTTATATATTGCACTTTGACATGTTTGATGTATAACTTGTTTTATTTTGTAGTCCTTTGAACCCTGAGAGTATGGACTGGTCAGACATTTACCCACAATTCTCTAGTAAAAATGGAGGTGATGAAAATAAATTGGTAGAATTTGCAGACATAGGTTGTGGATATGGTGGATTATTAGGTACTTAGATATAAATAAATTATAACCCAGTGGCAGATCCAGAACTTTTCACAATAGGCACTGACTGCCTAAGAGGAGGCCTGCTCCAGTCATACTCCAGTATTTCTCTATATACAATGTAATTTTCCCCAGAAAAGGTAGGGCCAGGGCCCCTTGACACACACTCCCCCCTTAATCTGCCTCTGTAACCTATAGTTGAGTATAAAAACCAAGAGATGTGGTAAATATAACATTAATGGTACCAATTTTGCTGCACCAGATGCACATTTCGAAAAACTAAGGATTTTCTTATCCAAGGAATAGATTACCTTTATAGCCGTATTTGGCACAAATTTTTTGAATTTTGGGTCCTCAATGCTCTTCAACTTTGTACTTTTTTGACTTTACAATTATTTTGATCTGCGCATCACTGATGAGTCTTATGTAGACAAATGCGTGTCTGGCGTATTAAATTATAATCCTGGTACCTTTGAGGCCAAAATATCTTAAAATCCAATGCTTATTTAAAGGATGAAGAGCTATAAACCAAAAAGGTAAAAAAGTAAAGCCAAAGCTGAGCAAGGAATCAGAGATTTGCATGAGGGAGATACATCATACATTCCTTAATTTTAAATAATTTCATAAATTTTGAAACCGCAAATTTTAATAACACAATTTTTTCATGTAAGTACCTAAGAACCTACTCGTATAGCGGTTTATTTTCGAGGATGCAATTTTCATTGAATAAGGGAAATTTTTAAATACATTTTGTACTGTCAAGTTTTGGTAATCAAAGAGCAGATTGCTCTGAGGGATATGATTGCCATTGTTTCATTGACACATGTATGTATACATGTAGCTGGATCATATTATTTTCAAAACTAAGTCAACTGCACATGTATGTAAAATGTAATTTATGTAATCTGAATAGTTACAAAATAGTCAATTCCGGATAAAAGTGTATGAACAATGTACTTAAGCCTAAGTACTGTGTTTTATTTTTGAACTATCAATTCCAAGTTTACTTTCCACAGCAGTCACTGAGACTCAGAGTGAGAGAAGGTATTTCACTTTGTATCTTATAACCTATTTTCCTACGTAACGTTAATTCTAGGAGGAACCCCATTCCTAACTCTTTAAATATTTAATTTCCTTTGGGTTTATAATAGTGATCATGACTCCTTTCCGTACACATTCCTCGGTTTAAATTGCGATCGTTTTTAATATAATACTACGTTTATCGACAGAACGAGCTAATACTCGACGATCCTCGACGTGTGATTCAAAATTCAAGGGAGACAACTCGAAACGATAATATGGAAGACTCCATTTCGACTGAAGGGGTGTTCTCGTTACAACTTGACGATGAGGAATATATTTTTTTCATTTAAATGATGCATCTATAATACTTAAATAACGAGGTCCAATTTGTCATCCGTCATCGGGTAAAAACGACAAATCAAAGAATTCAACTTTATATATAGCTAATATAGGACAATGGTGTAGATTAAAAATTACACCACTCCAGACCCTTTTGTTTTCCAGATAATTAATATTGCCAATAATTAACAAGTTCCGGGTCGAATCCGATACCTATCAGTGGCGGATCCAGAAATTTTCATAAGTGGGGGCCCACTGACTGACCTAAGAGGGGGCCCGCTCCAGTCACGCTTCAGTGATTCCCTATATAAGCAACCAAATTTTTTCCCAAAAAGGGGGAGGGGGCCGGGCCCCCTGGCCCCCCCTAAATCCGCCTCTGCCTATACCAATAGTATATTCACCTGTTACCTATTATCTTATCTGTACGTTCCGCATCTGAGAGGCGCACCACAAAAGTTTAACGGTGTATTTAGGATTTTGCTATATACACGGGTCATAATCACAGGGTTGACACTACTAAATTCAATCATTGTCAAATTGTTCCCTATTGTAGTATTTTAATCAGTAAGACTTTCTAAGATAACAATACGACTCTACTAAAAATCTGGACTTAATAAAGGCGTATAGGTACAGTTTTCAATTTGTAAGCGGGAATGACGTAAAACAGCGAATCAAAGAATTCAACTTATTTATAACTAATATAGGACACTGCTGTTGATTAAAAAATACTCCATTCCAGGACCTTTTGTTTTCCAAATAATTAATATTACCAATACTTGATAAGTTCAAGGTCGACGGGTTCACAAAGAAAGAGTTTGAAAGCAGAGAAAACTGTGTATCTTATTATAATCGGCATGACTTTATCAGATGACAATACCAATACTAAAATAAGGCTTACGCATAGTTATATACTTTAATCCAGTCACGGACCCGCGATATCACGGGTGTGTTCTAGTATGATTTAAAATTATGCAACAACAATAACTCTCAATAGCAGACATACATAGAAAAGATCCCATGATTTATAAATTAATAAATTGAGTGGGGAATCCAGAGCAACCATTCAATCTTATTAATACCCCTTGAAGTCAAGAAAAGTACCGCATGCGCATAATTATCAAAACAAACCCTAAAAATGTTTATTAAACGACCTAGATGGTTCTCTTTTTATTTATGGAAGTACAATCTCAAATATTAGTTTCATAACGGTAACAAATAAGAAAAACTCCACTTCAGTTCTTATATGACAGAAATAGATTGATTGGAATTCATAGAACTCTCGCATTTTTATCAAAACTGGGGAATTCCCTCTGACGTGTTTCTAAATTTATAAAAACACTAAATATATATACTGCTTAATTCTGATTTTCCGTGTTGTTAAAAACACGCATATAAGTCAAGAGAAATGTCAAACATGGAGATTATGAAAAGAACATTATAGTAAAGTTGTTTAAGTTCAATCCCTTTGTTTGCTTTTACCTTTTAAAGCAAGACGATCATAAGAATCTGAGATGTTCCTTAAGGTTTAGAATAAAACGATTGACGTGAGGGCAATGCTCTGAGCCATCGGTACAAGTCTATAGATTGCTTGAAAGCAATCGTATCCCAAAAAACTGTCATTAAAAACATTATTTATTTGAAAAAGGTTAAATTATTTTGTTTTCAGTCGATTTATCTCCCATGTTTCCTGACACTCTGATGGTTGGCATGGAGATCAGAGTTAAAGTTTCAGATTATGTTAAAGACCGTATCCAAGCTTTAAGAACACAAAACACTGAGAAGTACCAGAATATAGCATGTATTAGAACAAATGCCATGAAATATTTACCTAATTTCTTTAGAAAAGGACAAGTAAGTTTCTTTATATAAACTAGTTTCATTAAAACTATATATACATTGCACCTTAAAATTATATATTAAATAAATATAATTAAATATACATTGCACCTTTGAATTATATATTAATTTATAATTATAATTAAACATACATTGCTCGTTAAAATTATATATCAAATAATTATAATTATACATACATTGCATTTTACAGGACTATTATATATAACATACCGTATAGCGGGTTATTTTCAAAGGGTGCGAAATTTCAAGATTTTCATTCACAGTTTTTATTTTGGCAGATTAGAAACTTTTATCAATACCTCTGCATGTACACTTTTAAATTGGCGGAATTTATTTTGGCGATTTTATTTTATCCACGAAAATAAGGGAAAATTTACACTCCGCTATAAAGATCCACTATAAGGTATTCTTTATTTTATAGTTAAAGAAAATGTTTTTCTTGTTTCCTGATCCACATTTTAAAAGGACTAAACACAAATGGAGAATTATAAGCCAGACCTTGTTAGCAGAGTATGCTTATGTTATAGCTGTTGGGGTAAGTGACTACTCACAGACCAATCACATTCAAGTATTTGTAAAAACGAAAAATTTGTAAGGGTTCCGCGGAACCCAGTGTCTCGCCTACTTTTGCTGTTAATCGCAGACTCAACAAAAATGATGAAAAACATCAATAAAAATTTCCCTCTTGATACTGTCTTTTGATTGAAAGAAGCTTCCAAGTTTGGTAAAAAATCCAGGATAGTTTATGAATCTAATAAATGTTTTATAAACTTTAACTGCAGACTGTATGTAATGTCAACTGGAAGAAAAACTAAGTCCATTTATAAGTAAAATACGGAAAAGTGGAAATTTATTTTTACAAAATTTTCTTCTTGATACTATCTTATGATCATAAACAAGCTTCTGTCAAAGTTTGGTACAAATCCAGGATAGTTTATGAAAGTTATTAAAATTTAAAAAACTTTAACCACAGAGTGAATGTAATGTTTCCTCGCAGAAAAACTAAGTCCATTTATAAGTAAAATACGGAAAAAATGGAATTTTATTTTTACAAAATTTACTTCTGGATACTTTCTTATGATCATAAACAAGCTTCTGTCCAAGTTTGGTAGAAATTCAGTATAGTTTAAGAAAGTTATTAAAATTTCAAAAACTTTAACCACAGAGTGAATATTTGTGGACGCCGCCGACGACGACTGAATGTAGGATCGCTTAGTCTCGCTTTTTCGACTAAAGTCGAAGGCTGGACAAAAATCATTCAATATTATAAATACAGTAATTATCAAAGAAATTGCAACTCTAAAGACACAAATCACAAGGGCATCTAGAGGGCAACATGCAGTCTTTAACAATTTACAGGTGTATTTGTCTTTACAATAATACCGTCATTGACCGTGTATAGTACACAGTTATGTATAGTACGCATCCCCTTTTAATCTAAAAATAATCTTGAAAAAAAAGTTAGTAAAAAAGAGGTAAAAAGAAAAGATAAAATAAAATAACAGTAATCTCTTGTATGAAACATTCACTGATATTACAATTTCTCTAATTTTATGGAAATATATCCCTTTCCGAACCCGTTGTATAAAAAAATTTAATCAATGTGTGGTTGCCGATGATCTCAGAAGATGATTGGCTGAGTTTAAGGGTCATAACCTTTCTCAGCTCACTGAATGAATGTTCTAACAGGTGTTAATGAAATTGACAACTTCGTGGAAAGTGGAAGGCACTCTTAGGGGATTTTTGTTTAGAAAAAAGGAAAATTTATCTTTTAATCATTAGAGAAACAGATTATTACATAGTTACGAGTGGATTATCGGATTTAACCAATCAGACTTTAAAATTGATAATTTAACTATCTCGATTGGATAAATCCGATAATCCACTGGTATCAATGTAATACTCTATATTTATCTTACCTCCTATAGATTTATAGAGATATGATTGGTAAAAGGACTACACATAGTGACTATGTATATTTGATATAGGGTGTCCTAAAAATTATAGGGTTAGTTACCATATAGGGCTAGTAAGGAGTTACTTGCCTTTCAACACAAAAAAAAAGATGCCACAACCCTTTATAAAAACAACACGGTGTAACCTTGTTGAGGAAAAATCTGAACGGATTCAACAGACGAAGAAATTGATGATGAAAGGTTGAAATAAGTTCATAAAACATAGTTAAAGCTACATGTAACAAGTTGTAATTGTTGGCATTATGGAGTTTCTTCCCTTTCAAAACAAAAAATAAATCTGAAAGGATTCAACAGACGAAGAAACTGATACATGTAATGAATGATTGAAATAAATTCATAAAACAAATTTAAAGCTAAAAAGTTGTTATTGTTGGCATTTGTTTTCTGTATAGACAAATGGAAGTAGGATCTGAAGACTTGATCACTTTGAAAGGCTGCTAGTTCAAATACAACATGTGAAGATAGTCATTAAGATAAATTTGTTACATGGTGTGCTAGTGACATCCCCATACGGAATTTACTGACCCCATATATATCGTATCAGGTCACTAACACCATCATGTAACTAATAATTTAATCTCCCATTTTTTTCTAGCTCACCTGGCCCGAAGGGCCAAGTGAGCTTTTCTCACCACTTGGCGTCCGTCGTCCGTCGTCGTCGTCGTCCGTCGTTAACAATTTACATTTTGAACTTCTTCTAGAGAACCACTGAATGGAATGGAACCAAACATGGCATGAATGTTCCTTATGAGGTGCTGACCAAGTGTTGTTACTTTGTAGCCGATCCATCATCCAAGATGGCCGCCAGCGGGGGACTTAGTTTAACATAGGACGCTATTGGAAATGCATACAAATGACTTCTTTTAGAGAACCATTGAATGGAATGAAACCAAACATGGCATGAATGTTCCTTATGAGGTGCTGACCAAGTGTTGTTACTTTGTTGCCGATCCATCATCCAAGATGGCCGCCAGCTGGGGACTTAGTTTAACATAGGACCCTATGGGAAATGCATACAAATGACTTCTTTTAGAGAGCCACTGAATGGAATAAAACCAAACATAGCATGAATTATCCTTATGGGGTGCTGACCAAGTGTTGTTACTTTGTAGCCGATCCATCATCCAAGATGGCCGCCAGCGGGGGACTTAGTTTAACATAGGACCCTATGGGAAATGCATACAAATGACTTCTTCTAGAGAACCACTAAATGGAATGAAACCAAACATAGCATGAATGTTCCTTATGGAGTGCTGACCAAGTGTTGTTACTTTGTAGCGGATCCATTATCCAAGATGGCCACCAGCGGGGACTTAGTTTAACATAGGACCCTATTGGAAATGCATACAAATGACTTCTTCTAGTGAACCACTGAATGGAATGAAACCAAACATGGCATGAATGTTCCTTTTGTGGTGCTGACCAAGTGTTGTTACTTTGTAGCCCATCCATCATCAAAGATGGCCGCCAGCAGGGGACTTAGTTTAACATAGGACCCTATGGGAAATGCATACAAATGACTTCTTTTAGAGAACCACTGAATGGAATAAAACCAAACATAGCATGAATGTTCCTTATGGGGTGCTGACCAAGTGTTGTTACTTTGTAGCCGATCCATCATCCAAGATGGCCGCCAGCGGGGGACTTAGTTTAACAAAGGACCCTATGGGAAATGCATACAAATGACTTCTTTTAGAGAACCACTGAATGGAATGAAACCAAACATGGCATGAATGTTCCTTATGAGGTGCTGACCAAGTGTTGTTACTTTGTAGCCCATCCATCATCCAATATGGCCGCCAGCAGAGGGTCTTAGTTTAACATATTACCATATGGGAAATGTATACAAATGACTTCTTCTAGAGAACCACTAAATGGAATGAAACCAAACATAGCATGAATGTTCCTTATGGAGTGCTGACCAAGTGTTGTTACTTTGTAGCTGATCCATTATCCAAGAAGGCCGCCAGCGGGGGACTTAGTTTAACATAGGACCCTATTGGAAATGCATACAAATCACTTCTTCTAGTGAACCACTGAATGGAATGAAACCAAACATGGCATGAATGTTCCTTATGTGGTGCTGACCAAGTGTTGTTACTTTTTAGCTGATCCATCATCCAAGATGGCCGCCAGCGTGGGACTTAGTTTAACATAGGACCGACCCTATGGGAAATGCATACAAATGACTTCTTTTAGAGAACCACTGAATGGAATAAAACCAAACATTGCATGAATGTTCCTTATGAGGTGCTGACCAAGTGTTGTTACTTTGTAGCCGATTCATCATCCAAGATGGCCGCCAGCAGGGGACTTAGTTTAACATAGGACCCTATGGGAAATGCATACAAATGACTTCTTTTAGAGAACCACTGAATGGAATAATACGAAACATGGCATGAATGTTCCTTATGAGGTGCTGACCAAGTGTTGTTACTTTGTAGCCGATCCGTCATCCAAGATGGCCGCCAGTGGGGGACTTTTGAATGAAATTAAACATGTTACTTTCCTTATAAATGAGGTTGTGTTGTCACTTTTAGCCAAATTTTATATTTTTTTATATGATTTCAAAAACCCAAGTAGAATCAGGTGAGCGATACAGGCTCATAAATTGTTACAATAAATGCTACAAAGATTTCAGAATTTACAACATTTGAATTTTTTAAAGTACATGTTTTGAGCCTGTTTTACTTTTTAGGGTATAGTGTATACTATAACAGATGTTAAAGATCTACATGATTGGATGGTCAGCCATTTTGATGAGTTTCCATTGTTTGAAAGAATTCCTGATACTGAATTGGTAAGGTTAACTTTTAACTCAGTGCTAAAATTACATCTTCAAATATAAAAATCTGTTTTTTTGTAAGCAAATCCAATTATGTTTGATAGACTGTCCAATGTTTAATTTTGTTCCAGTGGCAAATAGTTCATGAATATTCAGGACAAGACACTAGTAAAAGAAAAATTTTATTCATGACAAGATACTAGTTTGAAAAATAAATTTTATTCAGGACAAGGTACTAGTTAAAGAAAAATCAATTTGAGATGGAAAAAAAACAAGAACTCAAGAAAGATAACTGCTGAAAAAGACGGATCAAAAACAGTTACCTCTTCTTCCTATAAACTCATCATAGATACCAGTATTAAATTTTTTTTAAGCCAGACTCATGTTTTGTCTACAAAAGACTTATCAGTAACGCTCGAATCCAAAAAAGTTAAAAAAGGCCAAATAAAGTACGAAATTGAAGAGCATTGAGGACCAAAATTTCTAAAAGTGTTGCCGAATAAAGCTATAAGATTGTAACATAAATATATAGCAGGAGAATATAACTCTGACAGCAATTATAAATTATATTTTAAACAAAAAAGTAGGCATCTGAGAAAAATGTATAAATAGTAGCAATTTCTATGTTATAAGTTGTTTCAGGAACCATGTCTTATACCTGAAAAGATAGTGTATTTTATACGACCACAAAAATTTTAATTTTTCGTTGTATATTGCTATCACATTGGCGTCGTCATCCTCCGAATACTTTTAGTTGAAATTTTAACACAAGGTTTATGACCACAAAAGGAAGGTTGGGATTGATTTTGGGAGTTTTGGTTCCAACAGTTTAGGAATAAGGGGCCAAAAAAGGGCCCAAATAAGCATTATTCTTGGTTTTCGTACAATAACTTTAGTATAAGTAAATAGAAATCAATGAAATTTAAACACAAGGTTTATAAACACAAAAGGAAGGTTGGGATTGATTTTGGGAGTTTTGGTCACAACAGTTTAGGAATTAGGGGCCAAAAAGGGGCCCAAATAAGCATTATTCTTGGTTTTCGCACCATAACTTTAGTATAAGTAAATAGAAATCTATGAAATTTAAACACAAGGTTTATGACCATAAAAGGAAGGTTGGGTTTGATTTTGGGAGTTTTGGTCCCAACAGTTTAGGAATAAGGGGCCCAAAGGGTCCAAAATTGAACTTTGATTGATTTCATCAAAAATTGAATAATTGGGGTTCTTTGATATGCCAAATCTAACTGTGTATGTAGATTCTTAATTTTTGGTCCCGTTTCAAATTGGTCTACATTAAAGTCCAAAGGGTCCAAAATTAAACTAAGTTTGATTTTAACAAAAATTGAATTCTTGGGCTTTTTTGATATGCTGAATCTAAACATATATTTAGATTTTTGATTATGGGCCCAGTTTTCAAGTTGGTTCAAATCAGGATCCAAAATTATAATATTAAGTATTGTGCAATAGCAAGAAATTTTCAATTGCACAGTATTCAACAATAGCAAGAAATCTTCAATTGCACAGTATTGTGCAATAGCAAGCAATTTTCAATTGCACAGTATTGCGCAATAGCAAGAAATCTTCAATTGCACAGTATTGTGCTATAGCAAATATTTTCAATTGCACAGTATTGTGCAATAGCAAGAAATATCTAATTGCACAATATTGTGCAATAGCAAGAAATTTTCAATTGGAGTTATCTTTCTTTGTCCAGAATAGTAGTTGAATCATCTTAAATCATTGTTTTATACAATATACAATGTATATTCACTTTTACTACCAACTGATAAATTAAAACAATATTTACCATTCAGTGATAACAAACACTTTATTTTACATTTTAATATTTTATGATGTATTTAAATGAGTAGTTATTGTTGCAAACTTCATTAGGAATTTGAATTGAGATCAGTTTTGGAAAAAGGGAAAGGGGGATGTGAAAAAAAAATGGGGGGGGGGGGGGGGGGGTTTAAATTTTTCTCATTTCAGATTTCATAAATAAAAAGAAAATTTCTTCAAACATTTTTTTGAGAGGATTAATATTCAACAGCATAGTGAATTGCTCAAAGGCAAAAAACAATTTTTAAGTTCATTAAACCACTTTCATTCTGTGTCAGAAACCTATGCTGTGTTAACTATTTAATCACAATCCAAATTTAGAGCTGAATCCAGCTTAAATGTTGTGTCCATACTTGCCCCAACTGTTCAGGGTTCAACCTCTGCGGTCGTATATAGCTGCGCCCTGCGGAGCATCTGGTGTGTAGTTTAAGATAAAAAAAATCACCTGTTTGCTCAACATGTGTTGGAATTGACGATGTCTATTGTTTGGTCACATGGTGATGGCAGTCACATGCCAGATTCAACTAATAACTGAAACTGGAATAATAATAGGAACTGGACTATTTTACCACAATTTTATGGAGGACTAGCTAGACATAGTTTGATATAATAAGGAATTCTATGTAATAATAATAGCTATAAAATTAAATTTCTATGAATGTTTTGCAGGAGTCTGACCAAGTTGTAGAAAAATTGTACATCAGCACAGAGGAAGGTCAAAAGGTGACAAGAAACAAAGGGGACAAATTCTTGGCAGTGTATAGACGAATTGTAGATCCTTATCAACAGACAGACAAAAATAACATGGATAATTCATAACAAAGGGAGATAATAGGACAGAAATATCAAATTATGAATACTTAATCGGTGTTATTACAGAAATTGTGTCATTAACATAAATTATTATGATTTACTGTCAACCTACAAATTGTAGAGAGTGAATTATTTCAATTACTTTGTAAGAAGGCTGAGAAGTAAAACATGTGAAAATAAAACATTCAAGTGAAGGTCCAACTTTGATCTTTGTATATATGCATACATCATAAGAGTAATTTAAGAGAACATTTTTAGAAATACAATTTGGTTAGAACTATTCTAGAGGCTCTCAAGAGTCTGTGTTGCTCACCTGTGTCTACTGTGATTTTGGAAATCATGTAATATAAGGTTAAAATCATAATAACTAGAATAACATACCCCAAAAATGATTGAGACCAAGTTTGGTTTAATTAGGCACAGCAGTTTAGTTATAGGCAGGTCATCACTTTGTAGTGTAATTAAAGACCCCTTATCATTATTTAAATTAGTTTTCAATTGAACATTTTAAATTTGCTCATAGACTTTTCTGGGCCAGAAGGAGTGAGGGAGTTTTTCTCATCAATTTTCAACCTTACCATAAACATGGCCGACATGGCTAACAAGCAGACCACCTGGAATGCAAGCTTTGTCTATTTTCTTTCTTATAAACAGAGAAAATCTTGACAGGAACAGATATGTTTAAATAATGAGATCTACCTATTGTCAGTTTCATAAAGACTGTTACACGACCTGTTACACTGATCTATGATGGAATAACCGTTTCACATATGATATCTAATATGTTCCTTACGTCGTAACTACAATCCCCCTTCCCTTTCATGAATGTGACCTACCGAATTAGACTATTTACCGGATTTGTAATCACATAAGCAACACGACTGGTGCCACATGTGGAGCAGGATCTGCTTACCCTTCCGGAGCACCTGAGATCACCCCTAGTTTTTGGTGGGGTTCGTGTTGTTTATTCTTTAGTTTTCTATGTTGTGTCATGTGTACTATTGTTTTTCTGTTTGTCATTTTCATTTTTAGCCATGGCGTTGTCAGTTTGTTTTAGATTTATGAGTTTGACTGTCCCTTTGGTATCTTTCGTCCCTCTTTTACAAGAGTTATTACCCTTAAACAACTATTTTTACCAATTTCTTTTTTAAAATCTTGAAAATTTTAATAGATGAAAAGAAAAGTTTAACAACAACATTGATCAGCTTATATGCTCAACATGTTCACAAGGAAGCATAATAAAATACCACATTTTTAACTCACCTAGCCTGAAGGTCCAAGTGAGCTTTTCTCATAACTTTGCGTCCGTCGTCGTTAAATTTTACAAAAATCTTCTCCTCTGAAACTACTGGGCGAAATCAAACCAAACTTGGCCACAATCATTATTGGGGTATTTAGTTTAAAAAATGTGTCCGGTGACCCGGCCAACAAAGCAAGATGGCTGCCATGGCTAAAAATAGAACATAGGGGTAAAATGTAGATTTTGGCTTATATCTCTTAAACCAAAGCATTAAGAGCAAATCTGACAAAGAAAGATTTTTGATCAGGTCAAGATCAATCTACCCTGGATTATTCAGATGAATCGGAGAACCTATTAATGGGTTGCTGCCCCTGAATTGGTAATTTTGAGGAAATTTTGCCATTTTTGGTTATTATCTTGAATATTATTATCGATAGAGATAAACTAAACAGCAATAATGTTCAGCAAAGTAAGATCTACAAATAAGTCAACATGATCAAAATTGTTAGAGGACCACTTAAGGAGTTATTGCCCTTTATAGTCAATCTTGAACAACTTTTCGTCCCTCACCTTGGTCTATGTGCATATTAAAGATTCATGACAAAATTGTGTTTTGGTGTTGGTGATGCGTGTGTAGATCTTTCTTTATTGAACAATCTTGCTGCTTACAATTATCTTTATCGATAATGAAATTGGCCCAGAAGTGACATTAGAATATATTTTGTAAAAGTTTACAAAAATTTGATAATTTATGAAAATTGTTAAAAATTTACTATAAAGGACCATTATTCTTAAGGGGTCAATTGACCACTTTGGTCAAGTTGACTTATTTGTAGTTCTTACTTTGCAGTACATTATTGCTATTTAAAGGTTATCTCTATCTATAATTAATATTGAAGATAATAATCAAAAGCTGCAAAATTTTCCTAAAATTACTAATTCAGGGGCAGCAGTCCAAGTTGCCCGATTGGTCTGAAAATTTCAGGGCAGATAGATCTTGACCTAATGAACAATTTTATTCCCGGCAGATTTTCTCTAAATGCTTTGGTTTCAGAGATATTAGCCAAAAACTGCATTTTACCCTATGTACTATTTTAAGCCATGGCGGCCATCTTAATTTACAGGCAGGGTCATGGGACACATTTTTTAAACTAGATACCCTAAAGATGAATGTGGGCAAGTTTGGTAAAATTTCAGAGAAAATTTTTGTATCATTGTCGAAGGCCGTACAGTTGCCTGTAATTACTTACATCTACTTTATTTGACTTTTGGCGGATAGTTGTTTAATTGGCAATCCAATCAAGTTTCCTGATTGTTATAATCATATGATATTGGCGATGAAAGGAAAAAGTTAAATTTTTCAAAAATGACAATGAATATTGAAATTTATTTTTTTACGCACTTGATTCCCCTAAATAAAACTAACGTACAACATAAAAAAAAATCTTATAAAAGATTCTGGGCTTAGTATTGAACCTCATTGTTTTCATCGTTTACAAAAAAAAAATGAAATAACAAAAATACCGAAACGTTTCCTTATCAAGCTCATCAAATGGCAAAATCAAAAGTTCAAAGACACCAAAACAAATGGATCACAACTGTCATATTTTTGACTCGGTTCAGGTATTTTATTATGAAGAAATGGTGGAATAAACCTGGTTTTATAGCTAGCTAAACCTCTCAATGGTATGATAGTCACATACAGGAGCTTTTATATGGACAACTATGTTTTGAACAAAACAAACAGACTTGATAGATAAGAAGGTAAAAAAAAGGCAAGTACATTGTGTTATAATCTTAATCACTATAAAATAAAAAGCAAAATATGTCAACAAAGAAAAACAATATGGCATATAGACCAAAGCACATAAGCAAAAATGAAAGACATGCATACAAAAATGACAATTATAGCACAATAACACAATGTGCGATGTTTTAGTACCGAGACACACCAAAAGGATATAACCAAAACATCATAAACATGATACATACAAAGACAAATAAAAGAACACTATCACACATATTTAGGATGATAAGCAAAATCAGTAACTAAAACCTATACTCCAAGACCACCATGTATTATTTGTGGAGTTGATAAGGAATATGTATCAAGAATGTCTTGGTATCTTAAAATTGATTTTAGAAAAAGACTCATTAATCAATGACAATCGAAAAAAATGTGTAAAGATAAATCAAGTAGGATGTTGTATAGCATTGCGCTAAAACACAAACAAACAACACATGGTGCAGATAGCATGACTTTGTAGATGCCCTACATTTGATCGGGTGTAGGTTCATAAATGTTTGTTTGACATTTAATATATTCTCAAAACACTTTCAAATATTTGATTATATTACATATGGTGTAGACTTCTCCTGTTTTCATTGGATATTACGATCATGTGCTACAAAGGTTGTTTTGTAAATCTGTTTCTATTTTAAAGTGTATTGATGGTGTTCAAAATTACTATACGTTATGACGTCACATATAACAACAATGGCAGAAGCACAACTGCAGATAAAAAGAAAATGTGCAAGTTTGTCAGAGGACAACATCTATGGTATGATGTTAAATGCTCACGCTAAAATATATATTCAATCAATTCAATTGAAATATATATTGTCATATAAACTCTGAACAATAAGTTTGTGACAAATAATAATAAACATACACAAAATACATTTAACAAACAAAACTATAAAAGCATAAAAAGAAGAATACAAGAATGCTAACGCACCAAGCTGTGAAGTTGTTGGAAGACTATTTATATTTTCACTGGCATGTTAACAATCTTTAAACAAACAACTTAAAATACACAGAAAAAAAACATTTGAGTCCATTTTCATAATACATTATTTAAATATGTGATACATTAAAAATTCGGTTTTCTGATAGATGAAAGATAGGTTCGTTGAACAAAACAGAGGCGTTATGTCAAATACAAAAAAAAGTTGTGAAATACCATGTTATGTAGAAAAAAACTATATTTACATAATAAGAAGCATGTCATTGCATTTTTGTTCAAAACTATATGTATGAAGAGCCCTTTTTATTTACAAATGTACAAAAAAAAGTAGCTGCCTGATAAACTCCATTTACAACAAGCTACTGTCAAAAATTCATAAACACTTTAAAGACACGAAAACAGTCTCTTAATTAGTTATTTCTTATGTACATACTTTATAATTCATTAGACTTACAATTTAGACCTACATTCATTATTAAGGTAACATTTACCATCTTATGAGATAAACATAAAAAGCTATGACTGAAATTAAATTTGTAATAACCTAAATACAGTTATCACTAGTATATTGTATCAAGCTATGACATTACCTTGCACTTTGTAAATACATGTGTTTCACAAACCACGCCTCTTTTGGGATATATACTATTGCTAGATGTTTTGTTTACCAACTGGTTTCCAGATATGATATGTATGTTGCATCTCAAAGGAACACAACTTGCGAACTTTGCCAGTATGAATGCACCTAGATAGTGGCCAAATTGAATATGAGAAGGACCAAATGTTAAGTAAGAGGAAGTACATACTTTCAGTATAGGTTTAAGTTCTTGGAAGTTAGAGGCATATATGTAGGACTCAAATCTATGGCGGGTTCCAAATCTATGGCAGATTCCTAATCTATGGCAAATATGACGTTACAAACGCCAAACAACTCAAATCTATGGCAGATTTTTATTTTCTCCAAATCTATGGCAGATTTTTGTTTTCTCCAAATCTATGGCAGATTTAGTAATTGCGTAATTTTCCAGGAAAAGAGCAAAATATAACGTCACAATAAAATAACGCTGACTTCAGCAAAGTTGTTGGCTCTCCAAACTTTCCTGAAGTACTGTGTTTAAAAAACGCAGGAGAACAAACTTTCCGCTTTTCCCCTAGAACAATTTGCAGATGTGATGTTTTATCCATAGGAGGAACAATATTTAAGTGATATACCGTCCGAATCCCACGATCAAGAAAGGCACAGCTGCTTTTAGAAGTGGATAGTTTGGGAAAGTAGTTATAGTAAACATTTTAAATGTAGCGTGTACGGCTGGGAAAGTATTCAAAGTGAGAAAATGAAATTACAAATCGTCAACAGTTAAAAAAAGATTGATTAAAGCTGAAATAAATATTATGTAAAAAGTCAAACTTATTTTTTTTTTCTGATTCTGTATTATAGGATTCTATGGTTGACATTACAATTTGATTGGCCATTATGTAATTTGTATTTCCCAAATGATTATAGACATGCTCTCATTTACGTACATTTCAACTTATTTAAGACAAGTCGTTGATTGTATATATATGTACTGCCTAGTTGTACCTTTGCACAAAATCTGCCATAGATTTGAAAACAACAAACATCCGCCATAGATTAGGAAACTACAAAACTTGCCATAGATTAGGAGTTTTTAAAATCTGCCATAGATTTGGGATAGCATGACGTCACATCTGCCATAGATTAGGAATCTGCCATAGATCTGGAACCCACCATAGATTTGAGTCCTACATATATTTTATATTTATACCTGTCAACCTCTCAAACCTTCACAAAGAGGGAGATCTGCCCCTCAGCTATGACAGCTGAGTGGGATATTTTGCGCTAACGACATTTCATATGACCTGTTTATTTATTCATCTACAAAACACATATAAGAGTTAATAGATACACTTAATTTCTTTATATAAGGTTATATCTTATACTAGTTGTGTAGTTTGTTTCTTTACTTTTTTTTTTTTATAATATTTGACATATGCCTCCCATCAGGACACCTTTGTAATAAGTTATCTCTATTTCAATTTTTCCATATTGTCATAGATGGTGCATTATGTGTATGCACATTCACTTTTCATTAATTTTGGTTCAATACATTTCTTATAAAGGAGTAGGACCGATTTTGTCCTCAAATTTCAGGTTCATCTGACGAAAGATTTTGACCACTTTTTAAACATTTAAGTGTCTATTTTATTTAAATTAATTAGTTTATGTGAAAGATTTTAACGGATTTAGTCATTAAAAACGATCCGATTCAAGCTCAAATATGAAAAATCTACCTAATATGCCGAAAAATGTCACTTTTCAGATGGTTTTTGGTAAAAATGAAAGTGGCCGCATCCGTGTTCATCCTTAACCTTTATATATGTTATGTATTATCATAAAATACAACTTACATTTCAATGTTAAGGATGAACACGAATGCGGCCACTTTCGTTTTACACAAAAACCGTCTAAAATTTAACTAAAATGCTAGAATTATGAGGATTTCAGTTATTTAGCATGACGTAATGTTGCTAGTACCGGATATATGTGCATCATATTGTCAAAAACAGCCCATATTTATGTAGCAGAAGCATTCTACTGTCCAATAAATAACTAAAGGTTAACATTTTAACAATTTTGTAAAACTGCTATATTTTGGGGCCAAAAAGGGGTCTTCATGAACCTACTCCTTTCATTTCAAACATTTAATAGAAGTATAATTCTTTAAAGTGATTTTTAAAATATTATATGATGTTGTGTCCTAAGGCATACAAATTTATTTGAGGTGGTACCTAACACTACAGGGAGATAACTTTGTAAAATCAGCTAAACGTTTTAATTACGTTGCGTTGTTAAGGGAATATTAAGCTTTTCAATGTTCAAAATTAGTGTTTGTCAAAGTGCTAAATAACCAGTGTAATTTTCCAGATCAAACGTTTGGGTAAAAGGGTCAAAGTAAATACTTTGTCAAAATTTTAAGAAAATTTAACGAGCAAAGGTGTTGGGTACCATCTTAATTGCCATTCTTTTGTTATTCTTTGTTCGATTTGTATTTAATTTATATTGTTTTATCAATTTACATTATTTTAAGAAGGATAACTAAAAACAGAATCAAACATGGGAAGTAACTAGGAATTTCTTAGAAGTGTTTTTAATAACACAAAGCTTAATTAGTACGATGTTTGACACCCTAGCTGTCAAGTGAAGCTATTTACTTTCACATGGTCTGTGATTTAAATGTAGCATAACCCTCATCAGTGACACAAAAACGGAGTAAATGATGACTTGTCATTCAAGGTTAAAATATCCAAAAGAGGAAGATTCTATACTCCCATACGGGAGATTTCCCGAATTTCGCCATTTGAGCGGGAATCTCCCGCTCAGAACCAGAGGGTTGGCAAGTATAAATATCAATATAAATATATATCGCACAACCAAATGTTATGAATAAACAGTAGTGCATATGAACTTTCCAATTACTGGTTTCCAATAATCATATCAAAATACATTAGAATTATTTTCTTGAATAGAATATGTCATGACTGCTTCATAATTATCATATCTGTTTAGGAACGAACACTCCAAAGGGGATTCGTGTTTAGTAATGAACACTCGTAAAAGGGATTAGTACATATTTTTGCTTTTTCCTTGCCATGTATGACACTCAAACATGAAACATGAAACAGTAGTATACTGCTGTTCAAAAGTCTTACATTGATTAAGATAAAATCAGTCTGAGGGATACACATCAAGTTTTAGAGGAAAACAACAGAACAACAGAAACACAGGACTGCAACAAAAACAAACTCCAACATACATAATATAATATAAAAAATGTCACTACTATATTGTGATCCATTTTAGTATAATAGATGGTTTAAGCGACCAAATCATTAAACATTGGATCGACTATACCTCCTCCAAGAAATTGTTTACAGGTGTGTGTCCTAGCTGTCTTAACCTCGTCGTGTACAGTTTTTTTTCTGAAGGTAAATACATTTATCTTATTTCAGGCATTTACGAAGGGTTGCCATATCTCTGCTCGTTACGTCAGTCTTTTCTATTTGATCTGCTAGATCTGCATAAACTGAGTCTTTTCGTAGGGCTTTGATAAATTCATTAAAGCCCTGTTCATTTTTACGTAAAAGCATGTCCATTAAATTCCTGTTCTTTTCTTGTGGGGTTTTACCATATTCTATCTTCTTCCCATCATCAACTGACACCACCTCTCTTGTTATTAGATGATCTACTATGCTCTCATGTTGTATATCAGTGATAACCTTAAGGTAATTCTTCTGTAGTCGAACTTTATACAATGGAACATTCCAGTCTGATAAGCCTACAAAATATCAAGAGATTTTTTTTCTTTAGTGCTATTTACCTTTGATGACTTGTGATGAAGGTAAACACATTTACAGAAATACGATTCGGACACATGCTGTATTCATTATGGTTCACAGCACTGGATGGAAACCACAGATGGACTTTAAGTTCCCTAGGGTATCATCAACGCAATCGTTAGTACTTCGGTACTGACATGATTTATTACAAACCTTTCTTAAATTTAATCAGAAGTCACATTTGACTGATTCTTACAGGTACTTAATGAACTGCAACTTCTTTATAACTGTAAAAAAGAATCTTCATCTCAATGTCTGAGATCATAGTGACATAACACCAACTGAAATTCGTCCTGAAAGACTCATCTTATATACCAGTAAAAAATAGAAAACAACACGTTTAATAATTTCATTCGTCCGAAGCGCTTTCTGGATTTATCTTTGTAAGGAACGCTTAAAGCAAAACATTTGATATCCGAGGATGTACAAGTACCGAAACTGTTGAAGGGCTATGTGACAAAAATACCTAAAACAAATAGCCAAATTCTTCTCAAGTCCATTTTGTCTGAGTGTGTTGTAACCTTAGGTTCTTAATAATTTCCAAATTTGTAAACAGACAATTTAAGAAGGTTTTTTGAATCATGTCACTACCGAAGAACTGACTACTAAGGTGCTGATACTCTCAGTAACCTACATTGGTATGCCAGAAAAGTGGTATACTTAAATAAATACGACGCATATGATCTGCTAGATAATCTTAAGAATTAGATACATCATATTTATTTTGAATGAATATGTAACACAATTCACAAATTAAATGATTTGGAAATGCCTGTACAAAGTCAGGAATATGACTGTTCGTTTGATGTGTTTTATCATTTGATAAGGGACTTTCCGTTTTCAATATGCTTCGGAGTTCAGTATTTTTGTGATTTTACGTTTTCCCAGTATAAAACCTTGTTTTCTTGTGTTTATAATCAACCCTTCAGCCATACCTGCTATGTCAGCAGATGTTGATGTTGTATTTTGATTCATTTCATCTGAATCACATTTCAAATCATGAGCGATATCTTCGTATCCATAAATACGTAATCCATCTACGAACACACTGTAAGCAGGTTCTCTCCTTTTGCTCACGATATCCAACAATGCTTTGTTCTGATCATCTTGCCCTGCATGGTGTTCAATACGGCGTCTGTCATCTACTGATATCACCAGATGTGTCATCATATAGTCTAAAATCTGGGTGCTTTGTATTTCTTGTATGATTCTGTTTTCGTGTTCTCTGATTCTATCTGTAAATGAACAGACCAGTTTAATAACAAAGAAGTTTCGTGGATCTTCAAGTAAAACAATGCTTACAATTATCCTACATTGTTTTTGTTTATCAGATGTTGTTGCCCAAAAAAATATTATTTTATATGAGAAAACTGCCACGAAACATAGACACAGATTAAATTCGAAATTCAAAGTAAGGTGTCTGATCTATGGTTGGGTTGTTGTCTTTGGGACACATTTACGATTTCCATTCTCAATTTTATTGCATAAGAGGAAAAACAAAAAAATGTCAGTATATTATATTGATGTCAATCAATTTTGAAAGAATACATGTAAAATTATCAGTATGGAGTGGACGGTTGACAAAAAATACCCTTTCCAGTTAATGTATTTGTTTTTTCCCTTCCTTTTTCATGCAGCAAGTGATTTCGGAGCTGTCATCACTTGGCGTTATTGAGCAAGTATTAAGCAATTAGTAACCAAGGTATGGTTTAGCAATAACTTAATACGTCAGACAATGGCGGTAGAAAAGAGATTGTTGCTTAACCATATGGTGAGGTACAATAGACCAACTTTGTTTTATACATTTCCCTGAGTCTATGTAATTTCGTTCAACAAACATAACGTCATGATCATTGTATAATACTAGGCAGCACTATTTTAAAAATAGTGGTTTAGCACTGATTTTATATATTTCTGTTATGAATCTGTACTGAATACCTGATTTAAATCATACCTTATAGTGTATTTTTCATTTACAGACTGTTCATATAGTATTACCTGTAACAATTTCTACTTCTTTAAGTGTATTGGGATCAACATCCTTTACCACCTCTTTTAAACACCTTGCTCCTTTACCAATATCTACAAAAACTTGCTCAAGAACACGTAATGTTGGTTTCACGGTTCTGTCTTTCCTCCATGTAAACAATACTTCTTTAGTCTGTGCCAGCAAATCACGATCACATTTCTCTTTGATGGTCTCTATCTCTTCTACAGACAGTCCAAGTTCTATTCCTAGTTGAAAGACTATCTTGCCAATCAGTGGTGCTAAATTATCTACAATTTCATCTGATGGAATACAGTCTAGAATATCGTCACGAATACCTGGAATAAGAAATCAAATATATCTAAAGATAATTCGTTAAAACTAATAAAAGACACAAATTGCAGTGTTACCCTGAATGCTTTTTTAAACAATGGAATATTGTTTATCTTGGACAGTAAATGCGTGTTATGCTTGTGAGAACTGAAGGGTAGAACTCATAATTGTTTCTCAGTCACTCGATGTACGATGTTGTTCCATACTTAATCTGCGGACCCGGTTTGTTTGCATTCAAATTCCAATGTCGCCAAAATCACGTGATGCATTGATTCGTTCTACCCAATCAATTTGCTCTATTGTAAATTAGGTGATTTTTTTCAGTCTAAGGCAATTATATTATTTGTTTGTGTGATGTTGCTTTGAAATTGTTTGCAATAATTTGGTGGTTTATTCAACAGGAAAACTCATTTTTAGCCATGACATTCGACATCAATCAGTGTCAATGGAATTTTGTATGAATATTTCACTACGGTCATCATTGTCAGAATATTGATCTTTTTATATTGAATCAATCTATTTTTCTATATTTCTATGAAAAATAAATGTAAATCGTTTTTCATTAACCTAATCTATATCCCTGATAAAAATTATAGCATGAACATCGTTTTTTCATATTTTCCTTCCATTTTGGAGGGTTTTTTTCGCTGGAAAATAGCGTAAGACATAAGGTGCTTGTCATTTTTGAAGTTCATAAAAATACGACTTGCTTGACCTGTTTTGTCTGCCTCAAGATTGATGAAGCTGAATGGAATGTACACAAAGCAGTGGAGGCCGGAAGTGGGATTTTGCGAAGTTCTAAAATAATTTTAGGCATTCGGAACTAAGGTCTGAAACGGCCATTAGAAAATTGGCATTTTTGAGCGAATAATTTAGAATTACAATAAAAACAGATCTTAGTACACAGATGCCCCACTCGCACTATCATTTTACATGTTCAGTGGACCGTGCAATTGGGGTCAATACTTTAATTTGGCATTGCAATTAGAAAGATCATATCATAGGGAGCATGATTATGTACTAAGTTTGATTGGACTTGAACTTCATAAAAAAACTACCTTGACCAAAAACTTTAACCAAAACTTTAACCTGAGCTTCGCACTATTTTTTCTTTGTTTAATGGACTGTGAAATTGGGGTCAACACTCTAATTTGGCATTAAAATTTGAAAGATCATATCAAGGGAACATGTGTACTAAGTTTCAAGTTGATTGGACTTGAACTTTATCAAAAACTACCTTGACCAAAAACTTTAACCTGAAGCGGGACGAAGAAACGGACGGACGAACAAACGGATGCACAGACCAGAAAACATAATTCCCCTTCTACTATCGTAGGTGGGGCATAAAAACGTTGGAAGTAGCGTAGAGATGCCAATGCGTAGTTTCACTTGTGATAAGTTCTAATAAATACCGAACGAACCAACAAGATTACTGATTTTAGACTACAGTAGGATGTCTGGAAAAATGTCCAATCATAAAGAATAACAAATTGAATGAACCCTGAAAATGAGATTAAGTTTAGTCAGACATGTATACGTTACATTCATTACACTTACCAAATATAGTTGTCTTGTTGCATATATAGTATTTGAGATACGAACTTGACCAAGTAAACATAATCCTGCTCATTGATACATTAATAAAGGTCAAGGTCTGGTGATGAATGTCTGACTGACAACAAGACATTCAAAGGAACCAGTTATATATAGTATTACTTATCATAAGAGAGAAATTCTCATTACTGAAGTATACAGGTTTTGTTTTTCAAACATCCGTTGAGCCATGAAAATGAGGCAAATGACGATGGACATATACAAAACATGAACTTTGTAACCTAAGGAATATGGGCATAAATAAAGAATCCACGTCTTCTACTTTCTGAAATATTAAGCTTTACAAAATAGTTAAAACGTCACCAGATTGTCTCACATTCTTCAACTTTTGCCACAAGTGAGACAAATATGACAAAAGACACATAACAGTACTTACATTACAATGTAGTATGATCATTAAATTCACAATTGCTTAGTTTATATGTTTGTGTTACAAAACACTGAGCTCCAAAGTTCGAAAAATTGGTAAACACATTTGGCCCATGTTATAGATTTGTCTATCTACTATTATTCAGGCTTTTAAGATTTTAAACAAAACAATTTATGGTAACCGTATGTTCTATGCTTGTTGTCAGAACAACATTTATGCTGCATACTCAATGTAATGTTCACACTAGGTTTTGTCAAAATTGGTTCAATAGTTTCTAACGATGTGAATATCTTTATGAAAGTAGTCGACGGACACAGATAAACTTGAATGTTTTAAGTAATTGGAATAAATTCAGGGAGGCAGTCATAACTTTTCATTTTTACAACCAAATCACGCATGGAAGATAAAGTTCTGTAAATATAGTGATTATGTATGTATTAAGTATGTGTTAACTGCTTTGTAATAAAAAAGATACATAACTATATGATAAAGATAATAAAATTATGATTACTTAATCCCATAAAATGTGAAAAATCCAGGTTGCACAGTTAGGTAAAAATGAATCAAGATGACCTTTTGTTTACGTTAACTTCCCTTAATCCGATATTGTACCAAGGTAAGCATAACATTTATGATTTTTTTACGATACATAATAGTAAGATTGTTTTTTTAAATATAGCATGCATAAGCAAAGCCTTTAAATATCAAAATACTTACTAGATTTCACTTGTTTTCTCTGACGTACCTGGAAATATTATCATATTAAACATCAATTTATTTCAGGGAGCTGAGTTCAATCTAACATTGATTAACGTTATGTGGAAACAAGTTCCTACAGTTATAACAGAAGTAAATGGTCCATATCAGAATCTAAAGACATGTTCAAATTACTCATTGCGTATGACGGTTTTTATCAACGATTAGTATCATATAAACTTAATCAGAGCAAAGATTAATGTAAAAAAGTATAACAAAAATACTGAACACAAAGACAAATTCAAAAACAGGACGTTCATCAGAAATTTACATATTTAAACGATATTATTTAACTGAAAAAGTGAGAAAAAAAAACAACAGCGGCCATATTCATAACTTGGTACACACATTTTTCAGGAGTAGAAAGCGTGTTATAGCCAATTGAACCTCACACTTGTAAACAAAAAAGTAAACTCACAAAAATATTGAACTCCGAGAAAAATTTAAAGAGGCAAAATCAAAAGCTCAAACCCATCAAAAGAATGGATAACAACTGTCATATTCTTGTTAAAGGCATTTTCTTATGTAGAACATGGTTGATTGAACCTGGTTTTATAGCCAGCTAAAATTCTCACTTGTATGGCACTCGCATCGAATTCCATTATATTGACAACGATGCGTGAACAAAACAAACAAACACAATCGTAAGACAGTTTTTTTTTGTAGTTAAAGTGACACCATTGGGTCAGTAACGTGCCAGATATAAACGGTCACCTACATAAATATTCAAACAAAAAGACCCACTAATGTAGCTAAGACGCCTAGAAAAAAAGATAGTAGATACTAAATTTTAATTTTCACAACAACAAAAAGGGTTTAGTTATTTATAGCACATAAAGTATAAAGTAGTTACCCTTTCTCGTAGGTAAAAACGAAGGAAATATAATTACATAAAAAATGTTGTGTTTAAATAAAACCTCACGATCCTCCTGAACCAGAAATGTCTAACGCAAAAATTATTTCAACCATTCGTCAGGGGATCCAAGAAACCATTTGTCTCAGTTCCAATTGCTGCTGTGTGTCAAAGTGTAATGCTGACTTAATAAAAGCTCAGTCCATTTATCAGTGAAATACAGAATTTTTCGGTTTTTTTTATATGCCTCTTTTAGAAGTTTAACTTCTGTCATAGTTTTATGAAGGCTTACACACTTAGCACAGGAACAAAAATCCCACACTGTCTGTAAATGTTAACTGAAAAGTAAGTCAATCTTTCAAAAGGATAATGAAAATAGAAATATATTTCCAAAAAATTGCATCAGACATTTTCTCCTACCGGTAATCACTTAACGCTTCTGCCAATGTTTCATAAAATTCTAGGTAGGTTTGAGAATGTGATGTATCATATTGATTTGAAACAAACTTTAACTCTAGACTCTATCTACTTATTAACTGTTAAAAGTTTATTTATCATGACGCAGTGGGTGTCAAATTCATGCTTATCGATTTGATTCAAATTATAACATATGATTTACAACTACTAATATGTATAATTAGATTATAAAAAAGTCCTAAATAAACAATTCACAATGCATGGAGTCGATAATATGTATCAGCCTTTCTTGTGTATTCTAGTCTATATGCCATCTAGTTAACAATTGAAGTGACCTCCTAAGACTGCTAACGGTCATATAACCCGTTATCAACATAAATAATGATATAAATAGATAGATAGCGAACTTAAATAATTGCTTTTTCTGTGTCTTTTTGATTTCTTAAAGTATAGGTTAAAACATATGATAATCATCGTTTTTACTTTTATAGAATTTAGTTTTTTTTTATCGAATCGGTCAATCAAATTGTTCACCCTTGTTGCATTCTCACTTTCAATGTTGACATTATTTTCATTATAATAAATGAGAACGTATTATTAATACAAAACCCATCTCTAGCTAATGGAATAAAAAAAGGTCAATTAAATACGTAATCCAATACGGGTCGAGTTATCCACAATAATTCATCAGCTTTGTTTCTTACTTTTTTGACAAAATTGTCCAACAATGGCTACTAAAAGCGAATAATCATTTTACTCTTTCATTTTCATATGTTTTCCCTCGTAGCTAGAGCCACTTTAATCATGTTGATATATGGAACAACAAAAACAAAAGTTTCCCAAATTTTGCTATAGATACTGTATGTTGGTCATTTACAAGGATGTAGCTACACTTTATAATATTCAAGGACGGTTTGAAAAAGATTATAAAAAAAGTCCTAAATAAACAATTCACAATGCATGGAGACGATAATATGTATCAGCCTTTCATGTGTATTCTAGTCTATATGCCATCTAATTAACAATTGAAGTGACCTCCTAATAGATATAGGAAGATGTGGTGTGAGTGCCAATGAGACAACTCTCCATACAAATAACAATTTAAAAAGTAAACCATTATAGGTTAAAGTACGGCCTTCAACACGGAGCCTTGGACCCGTTATCAACATAAATAATGATATAAATAGATAGATAGCGAACTTAAATAATTGTTTTTTCTATGTCTTTTTGTATAGGTTAAAATCATCGTTTTTACTTTTATAGAATTTAGTTTTTTTTTTTATATAATCGGTCAATCAAATTGTTCACCCTTGTTGCATTCTCACTTTCAATGTTGACATTATTTTCATTATAATAAATGAGAACGTAATATTAATACAAAACCCATCTCTAGCTAATGGAATAAAAAAAGGTCAATTAAATACGTAATCCAATACGGGTCGAGTTATCCACAATAATTCATTAGCTTTGTTTTCTTAGCTTTTTTGACAAAATTGACCAACAATGGCTACTAAAAGCGAATAATTATTTCACTCTTTTATTTTCATATGTTTTCCCTCGTAGCTAGAGCCACTTTAATCATGTTGATATATGGAACAACAAAAACAAAAGTTTCCCAAATTTTGCTATAGATACTGTATGTTGGTCATTTACAAGGATGTAGCTACACTTTATAATATTCAAGGACGGTTTGAAAAAGATTATAAAAAAGTCCTAAATAAACAATTCACAATGCATGGAGACGATAATATGTATCAGCCTTTCATGTGTATTCTAGTCTATATGCCATCTAATTAACAATTGAAGTGACCTCCTAAGACTACTAACAGTCATATAACCCGTTATCAACATGAATAATGATATAAATAGAGAGATAGCGAACTTAAATAATTGATTTTTCTATGTCTTTTTGTATAGGTTAAAATATATGATAATCATCGTTTTTACTTTTATAGAATTTAGTTTTTTTTTATCGAATCGGTCAATCAAATTGTTCACCCTTGTTGCATTCTCACTTTCAATGTTGACATTATTTTCATTATAATAAATGAGAACGTATTATTAATACAAAACCCATCTCTAGCTAATGGAATAAAAAAAGGTCAATTAAATACGTAATCCAATACGGGTCGAGTTATCCACAATAATTCATTAGCTTTGTTTCTTAGGTTTTTTGACACAATTGACCAACAATGGCTACTAAAAGCGAATAGTTATTTCACTCTTTCATTTTCATATGTTTTCCCTCGTAGCTAAAGCCACTTTAATACATGGAACAACGAAAACAAAAATTTTCCAAATTTTGCTCTAGATACTGTATGTTGGTCATTTACAAGGATCTACACTTTATAATATTCCTGGACGGTTTGAAAAAGTTAATGATATCTAATAAAAAACTTTAAACACAGACTGAACTTTAATGCTTACGTTGCCACCGCCGCCTTAACCGGAATCTAGGATTGCTATGTTTCACGTTCACGAAATTAATTTTGTAGGCTCAACAAAAATCTGATGGTAGTATGTACAGAAAGTGAGTCATATCAAAAATCATAAGATCAAAGGAAACATGCTATCTCCAGATAAATAAAGGGAAACTGAAGTAAAATCAAATGATACACAATATCAAACTAGAATCTATAATTTAAGATGACGTTGCATATGTCTCTATTAGGTCTTGGTAAGTTCCAATGATTTTGTTAGGTCAATTTCAGATGAACACTACAAGAAAGACATGTACACCTTGAAACCATAGAATATAACAAATATATAGAAAGAAAAATACAATTGTGCCAGTCCATTGCAGTAATTACTTACCACACATAATGTATGTGGTGTTATTTCCATTTCTCTCAATCCGGTGTCCAATTCTGTGAATGTTATTTCATCATTCTCTTTCAAATGCATCAGTGTGAAAAACTTGACAAGCTGTGCATTTCCTGGGTAGTTGTATTCCATATCACGCCATACGATCTCTCTCATTCCAAGATGGAGAGCCAAATCGTGAAGCATGCGTGTCTCACAATTAACAGACAGACGAAGCAACTCTGAGTCACTTGGAATCTGAGATAATGCATCTTCACTCAAACCTAAACATGATTTAAAAAACATAAACTTTGTGAAGATAGAATGTTAGTATACTGATATATGACGAGATAACTATTTAACATCAAAAGCTATTGGGTACGCAATATTAGCAACATATGCAGTGACCTTATTCTAATTTCTGAGAAACTATGTTCACAAAATACACCTAAATATATTAATTTTAATGTTGCACATACTTCATTTTGTGACAGCAACCGTAGACAATTAACTTATAATTGTTCTGAGATATACTTTAATAATTTACAGCAATTAATCTTGTAAATAATATTTTTTTAAATTGAAAGTTACTAATACATGTACCTTTTGAAAAGGTTTAAGTGCCATAAAAACCTTTAATCCCGCTGCAATTGGTTGCACCTGTCCTAAGTCAGGAATCTGATGTACAGTAGTTGTCGTTTGTTGATGTGGTTCATAAGTGTTTCTCGTTTCTCTTTTTTTTTATATAGATTAGACCGTTGTTTTTTCCCATTTGAATGGTTTTACACAGTCTAGTAATTTTTGAGGCCCTTCATAGATTGCTGTTTGGTGCGAGCCAAGGCTCCGTGTTGAAGACCGTACCTTGATCTCTAATGGTTTACTTTTATTAATTGTGACTTGGATGGAGAGTTGTCTCATTAGAACTATACCAAATCTAACTATATATATATTTGGTAATTATAAACTCAGATGGTAAAAACCCATTACTTTTCCACAGATGTTCCAATTTGATATATATGTGAAATATCATTATGTTGAAAACAATTATCAGCACTAACGCATGTCAGTAGCATGGTTTATGACATGAACTATGAAATTGGATATTTTCATAAGTTAAATGTTAACTCTGGTCAAAAATAAGCAAGTGCAGACAGAGAAATAATACATTTACCTGGACAATTAGCATCACACTGATTTTGTTCCTGTAAAATAGAAAATAACTCTACAATTCAAGTATTTGTATAATTCCATGTAAGCAACCTACTTGCTTATCGGTCCACAACAAATATTTCATTTTAGAGAATGTGTGAAATTAATGACAAAGCACACATGATAAACAAAAATACAATATTGTCAAATGCTAAAAGTTACCACAAGCAATGCCAGGTAAATATTACAAATATCAATCTGCTCCTCTATTTTACACTGAAAATTGTTTAAATAAAGAGATGTTATAGCAACATTAGCATCAGTCTGACCCTCTGTCATTCGTCCTGTGCTGTTTAGTTACTATCATACCAACATCACAGACCTGCCAACTTTTGAAAATCTCCATGGGGGATTTAGCGCGCGACCAGATTTTTAAGGGTTACAATTTTAGCGACTTTTCTGTGTGCATTGTTTTTTACTCCTAAAATAGTCTAAGTTCTCTTCTCTTTTCTTTTGGTATACTAATGATGAGCTTGTAGGCCTTGATTTCTTTTATTTGCATGAGTCTTGTACTATTAAATTATAAAATTGACAAAATAACTGAAGAATAGAGAAAAATGGCATTAAAAATAAAGGATTCAAAGTAGAGACCCCCCCTTTTTTTCCCTCCAAAGACCTTTTATCTATGAACCTTGACTCAAAAGACCTAAAACTACATGTCCTAAAGTTAGAAGGATGAAGACAGATTTTGATTTAGTCTTACTTATGGTCTTATTAGTATCAATGAGAAAATGGATAAAATTTGAGTTATCTTTCTTTGTATTCAGAGGTGCTCTTACCGGCGTAGGCTTATACAGTTACACAGTAGAAGTGAATACAAAATGGCGTCGATTTTAAATCAACAGACACACGACGTCTGGTTTCAAAAATTAAACGGATTTCAAGATAAACGATGTTTTCTTGAGAGTTCATTACAGTTCTCATCTTTCAATTAATTATGATTTTGTTGTGGAACTACGGCAAATGTTGCAAATTGTGCTTGTATGATAAATTGATTAAAATTGAAAGGCTGTTTGACCAAATTTGTGTATACAAATCAATTTTGAGGACTGTTACGACCCATTATGTAATTGATTACATACAACCACTAGTTATGACACCTGTTGTGACTGTTGATTCGCGTAGGGTCGTTAACTCTCATAATATGTCCCCAGGTAAAATTATAGATTTTTAAAAATTGATCAGAAAACTTCAAAATCGGTAAACAATAATTTGTTCGGGTGTATTTGGTGAAAATCGGGATTTTGACTAGTTTTACGATCCCGATATCGGGATTCGGGTTGAGGGATAAAAATCGGGATGATAACGCGAAAATCAGGATAGTTGGCAGGTCTGACATCAACAAGTTTGTAGAAATATAAATTTGTCTCTGAATGTATGAATAAAGGCAACAGTAGTATACCGCTGTTCAAAACATGTTTACATAACAACTTTTAGAGCTTGATATATATTTTGCTAATGGTTGAAGGCCTTACGACGCCATATAGTCGCTGAATTCCACGTCATTTTGGTTTATGGTGGTGAGTTGTCGCATTGACACTCATAAAGCATATCTTATTTCTTATAAAGAGTTGAAAATTTGAATGTCTAACATTTGAAAGCAAATTCTGAAATACGGGAGCTTAACAACATATGCACAGGCTTAGAAATTAAATTATAAATTGCACTCATTGATGTACCAGTAAAAGTGAATACATACCCTTTTCTTGTTCCAGATACTCCAGCTATTTTTGATGTTTTCACCGTGTTCGCAAATACATTCCTCAGTGTCAGAAGCCATCTTGTTTTCCGAAATGAAACATTTTAATTTCGAGCAGGAATACTCGGTGTGGAAGGGTAACTTGCTGCTGGCTTTACAATGGATGGAAGACTGATAAAATTCGGAAATTCTCTCTAAAGTAACAAACAAACAATCCCGGACACCAGTGGCTATATCAGGTATTATCAAACCCTTTGAGCGCTTGTGGACTAGGTGCAATACGATCTTATTTCCTTCTACACAGACAACAATATCATGCTCTTTATCAAATGATAACCCGATAAACCCAGAAAACATAAGTTTCCTTCCATGGTATTGCTTCAATGTCCACATACTGAGACATGCGCATATGAGACGATTTGGTAAAGCTGGAGGTATAATGGTTCCTTTGAAAACAAAGGCCAAACTGAGAGTCCTTTCTGGCGTACATTCTTGTGTCAAGTAATCTGTCTCATTTCTTTGTGTTAGCATACAGGGTACAAAGAAGTTTTCTATTTGTAGGCGACTTCCGGTTTTTGTATCATATCTACGCTGTTCAGATACGATATCTAGGTGTATCAGCATATCAAATATGTACTCTTTAAATGGTAAAATCTGACGGAATTCTTCTTGTTCCCAAATCTGGTAGAGGTCTACTTTTTGTATCATTCCATTTTCAGACATCTTTTTGAAGGTTTTCCTTGTTTTATCTTCTTTTGGCCAGAATTCCACATCTATGTTATGAAAATAAACAAATGTTATCTTAAGACATGAAATAAAAGTCAAACATATTGATAAGGCTCACCTAGAGCAGCACAGGAAAACAAACTAGTCTTGTTAATTGAATTAAATGTCCTATTGCAAAACAAATTTTTATTCCTTATTATGTTTTCAAATCATTTGAGTATAAAAAATGAACATTTTTGTATTTGGAAAAATATTAGCACAAACAATTTTGAAGGGTTCCGCTGAACCCAGTGTCTCGCCTACTTTTGCTGTTAATCGCAGGCCCAACACAAATGAGGAACACAATTAATTTAATATACCTCTCGAAACTATCTTTTTATTATTAGAAGCTTCTGTCTATGTTTGATAAAAATCCAGTATAATTTTAATAAATGTTTTAAAAACTTTAACTGCAGACTATGTTATATTAACTGTAAGAAAAACTAAGTCCATGTACAAGTAAAGTACAGAAAAACAGGAATAAAATTTTAACAAAATTTTCTTCTAGCTACTATTTTTCGATAATATACAAGCTTCTGTCAAAGTTTGGTATAAGTATAAATCCAGGATAATGTCAGATAGTTATAAACATTTTAAAAACTTTAACCACAGAGTGAATATATTTTTTTTGTGGCAGAAAAACTAAGTTCATTTGTAAAAAAAAATTAAAACTTCTGAATACTTTGTAATGATCATAAACAAAAAGTAAAATCACAAAAATACTAAACTTAGAAGAAAATCAATTTGGAAAGTACATAATTACATGGCAAAATCAAACAATAAAACACATCAAAAACAAAAGCTTCTGTCCAAAGTTTTGTAGAAATCTAGGACAGTTTAAGTTTTTGTGTGGACGTAGCACGCGTCTGGTGTTTAAAAATATTTTTTAACCTGTTACCTTTGGATGGCTATTATTTGTTTGTTTCTCTGTCCTTTATTTTCTCCCATTTATCTGTTTATTTATTGTAACCCTGTCATGTAATGTTGTCATTTTAATGTTATAATTAACACTGCGATTAAAGCGGGAGGTTTGGCATTCCACAAAACCAGGTTCAACCCACCATTTCTTCATAAAATGCCCTATACCAAGTCAGGAAAATGGCCATTGTTACTTTATGCTTTTTTTCGCTTTCGATCTTTTATATCTGGGCGTCACTGGTAAGTCTTGTGTGGACGAGGCACGTTTTTGGCGTATTAAATTTTAAACCTTAAATTATATTCACTCTGTGGTTAAAGTTTTTCAAATGCTTTTTGTTATTCATTAATCATGTGTTTCTTTGTCTAATACGTTTTCCTATTTATTTGTATTGTAGTCCTGTAATATTATGTTGTCATTTCTATGTTATATTTAACATTGCCATTAAAGTGCGAGGTTTGGCATGCCACAAAACCAGGTTTAACCCACCTTTTTTTCCTTTAAAAATGTCCTGTACCAAGTCAGGAATATGGCCATTGTTATATTATAGTTCGTTTCTGTGTGTGTTACAATTTAACGTTGCGTCGTTTGTTTTCTCTTATTTTTGAGTGTAAATTGACATTGCGATAAGACGTGTCACGGTTCTTGTCTATCCCAAATTCATGTATTTGGTTTTGATGTAATATTTGTTATTCTCGTGGGATTTTGTCTGATGCTTGGTCCGTTTCTGTGTGTGTTAGTAACATTGTAGTGTTGTGTCGTTGTTCTCCTCTTATATTTATGCGTTTCCGTCAGTTTTAGTTTGTTACCCCGATTTTGTTTTTTGTCCATGGATTTCTGAGTTTGAACAGCGGTATACTACTGTTGCCTTTATTTACATTGATGACTATAGTTCATTTCTGTGTGTGTTACGTTTCGGTGTTGTATCTCTGTTGTGTCGTTGTTCTCTTATATTTGATACGTTTTCCTCTGTTTAAGTTTGTAACTTTTTGTTTTTTTCTCTATCGATTTATGAATTTTGAACAGCGGTATCCTACTCTTGCCTTTATTTAGGAAAGTTATCGAAAATTTCAAAAAAGTTTACCACAGAGTGAATATTTGTGGAGGACGACCACGACAACGGAATGTAAGATCGCTATGTCTCACTTTTTTGACAAAAGTACAAGGCTCGACAAAAAGGCATGCACATGTATTGAATAATGTGTGAACATGCGTTTTGTACGACCAACATAAATGACAATGATTGAATGTGGTTTAAATGTATCGTTCAATCAAAACTGCTCCTTTTCGTGATGGAAAATTGAATTTATTTAGTAATGAAGTCCCTAACCGCCTTTTGCATTTTTCTGTTTGATTTTGTTGGGTTTAATAATCATTGTAAGTGACTGTTTATTTGAAAGCAGATAGTCGTTATTAATTCTGATTGATTTTGTTGGGTTTAATAATCATTGGTATACTGTAAGTGACTGTTTATTTGAAGGCAGATAGTTGTTATTAAACCAATATATGGTTGTTTTCGTTAAATTTCAACTTTCGTAAATATTCAATATATTGGGTAGAAAACAATCGTATAGCAATGATGCAAGTGATGACGAATGTGTTACCATTATGACAATAACCTTAATATATTACGCCAAGTTTCACTTCAGAGTTACAAAAGATGATATTTAGCAGTAACTCATGATGACACTTTGTCAGTCAATTGTTGTCTTTGATCTTAATGTTATGTTCATTCTTTTAATTTTTTTTTTGGGGTAAAGTTAACTACTTCAAGTATACTAGTATTCTAGTGGAAACTTTTTTTTAAGAGTTTGACTTGATCTAAATAAGACATTCCATTCGTTTTGGTAAAGTTTTAGTTTTATTTCACAGAAATTGTATGTGATAGTTCAACAACTGATTACTGGATTAAGCGCAAGCAGTGTAATTCTAATAGATAAATAGGATATTAACTTTACAAGGAATTGATGTTCCATTGTTAAGGTTTAGATTTCTGGATGAGATTTCTTTCTCCCAATACAACTAGAAAGTGAGTAGAGTTACATTTTTGACATTGGCAAACAATACTTCCTTAGGTGTAAGAGTTGCGGTATGAATATAACAACGACATATTGTCTCAAAACATAATTGTGTTGGTACTAATAATTTAAAACAGGGTAGGAATACTTGCATTCTAAAAGTTTGGTGAAGCATTGTTTTAATGAATTTTAAATTAATAAGTTAGGTAGTTCTATACTTATACCTAAATATTTTAGCATATTTATTATCTGTTTCAGTTTAAGCCAACGAAACTTTTTTTCTTCAAAATTTGAATTGTGTTTTTACAAAACAAACGTTAAAACAGACATCTTTTTTCAAATTTTTAACAACAGAATAAAACAAATGTGTGCACTTCAAAAATATTAACGCTGTGAGGAAAAAAGTATAAATGTTTTTAAAGCTCTGACAAACCAACAAGAACATTTGTATAGGGCACTGTTCAATTGTCCCAAGTGCTTTTAAAAATGGCTGATCAACAATATTAATTTTGGACATTTTGTTTGGACATTGGCAAACAATACTCCCTTAGGTGTAAGAGTTGCGGTATGAATATAACAACGACATATTGTCTCAAAACATAATTGTGTTGGTACTAATAATTTAAAACAGGGTAGGAATACTTGCATTCTAAAAGTTTGGTTAAGCATTAACAGAATAAAACAAATGTGTGCACTTCAAAAATATTAACGCTGTGAGGAAAAAAGTATAAAATTAATGTTATTAAACATGCCAAAGCTCTGACAAACCAACAAGAAGATTCGTATAGGGCACCGTTCCATTGTCCCAAGTGCTTTTAAAAATGGCTGATCAACAATATTTGGCATATATTGTTTTTTTAACCAGCAATAGCATCACTACTCAATGAAAATATATACACACCTGTAATGAAAGATCTCATAACTTCCACCATAAGAAGGGGACTTATGATAACATTATCTCTCAGCTGGGGTGTGTCAAAATAAACAATCTTCCCAAGAGAGTGTTGATAATGAAGGAAATCAGTCAGCTGCTCAGGAGACAGGACAGACACCTCGCTGATGGCATTTAATTCTTCAACTTCAACCAATGACATAATTTGTTTTCCTTCTGCTACTAATTCGGCAATCTCGAGCTCTAGTGGTACACATGCATTTGGCATTCTCTCTCCCCAACATGGGTGGCTGAATGTTAGCTCTGTGATTGTTTTCTTTAGAACTTCTATTTCTGGGTCACCTTGATCTTTGGCATTGACAAATATTAGTGGCTTGAGGACCAGATGATGTTGTCCCTCGTGGTCTTTAAACATCTCCTCAATTCCACTGTAGAGTTCTTCACGTCGTGTATCAACATTCTCCTATTAAAACATAAAGAGTTGCCATATAAATACATATAAATGAGGCTTAAAGAGTATGTATTGCACACGATGGAACAATCCAACTAGACTATCATTAGATTTATCGCAAATTTTCAGAATAGATACATCTACTTTTAAAAGGTTAAATTACTCTAGGAATACTTACATTCTCAAAGTTTTGTTAATCATTGTTTTAATAAATTTTCAATTAAGAAATTATGTAGTTCTACAGTTGTATGCTGGGTCGATGCCTCTGCTGGTGGACTGTTAGTCCCCGAGGGTATCACCAGCCCAGTAGCCAGTAAATCAGATTTTTTTGGTGTTATTAAAATTTGCTGTTACAAATTGATAGAAATTATTATAAATTAAGGAATGTATCTCCCTCATGCAAAGCTCTGAATCCTTTCACGGATTTGGCTAAACTTTTTGGAACTGTCGGATTATAGCTCTTTATCTTTTATTTAAGCTTTGGATTTCAAATATTTTGGCTACGAGCATCACTGAAGAGACATGTATTGTCGCAATGCGCATCTGGTGCAGGAAAATTGATACCGTTAATGTTATTGTATCTAAATGTAAATCTTTTAAAATATTAAATATTTTTTTTAGTTTAAACTAACGAGACTTTTTTTGTGATTTTACAAAACGAACATTAACACAGACATCTTTTTCAAATTTTTAACAACAGAATGAAATAAATGTCTGCACTTTTAACGCTGTGATGAAAAGGGAACAATTTTGACTAACTGCACATAAAAGTTCTGACAAACCAACAAGATTAGTATAGGGCACTGTTCAACCTCGCTGATGGCATATAATTCTTTAACTTTACCCAATGACATAATTTGTTTTCCTTCTGACACTAATTTGGCGATCTCGAGCTCTAGTGGTACACATGCATTTGTCATTATCTCTCCCCAACCTGGGTGGTTGAATGTAAGTTCTGTAATTGTTTTCTTCAGAACAATCCAACTAGAATATCATTAGATTTATCAAAAACTTTCAGAGTGAATACTCTTAAATGTTTAATTACTCGTTTAACCTAGCTCTGATAGTTTTAAAGACAACAGTCTGAACTGTTACCAGTTGTGTTAAACTTTTAATTCAAAGAGAAATAAAGTGATCTGACTACTATATTTGTTTGAAAGATACACTTGCTATTGCATGATTTTTTTTTTGTAATTTACACTGTATAACCAGCTTTTGGAAACACTAGTAAAAATAAGTAACATTATAATGAATCGTCAACAAATCTAAAACAGGGCTATTAATAGCATAGTACCCAGTACCCAGTATTTCGGTATTTGCGTGAAAATACAGATATTGTATATTTTTAAAATTGTAGTTATAAAAGATTAGACTTATTTAAAAAAAAAAAAAAAGAATGTATTGTCCTCGTGCATTCATTCTACAGTTTTGGCTGTATTGTTGGTCTATTTTATTTGTGTATTATGTTTTTGACTTTTAAACATTTTGGCCTCTTGCATCCTTGAAATGTATTGTTGAAAAATGCATCTGGTGCAGTACAACTAAATGCTAAAGTTTCTTACTGACAACATATTCGTTGAAATAAAACTTACTCAAATACAAACTAACTTTAACATATAAACTGAGCAATTGTTGTAGTCAATAGACCATTACTGAGAATGGTGTGGCCAAATGAGCTCCATGAAAATGAGATATATCAAATTGAATATTGGTTTTTTACCTATCTACTAGTGGTTCTTCATATTTTCTACTATATTTAATGGCCCCGTAATATGATCTTAAGTGTACTACCTACAGATCAATAGGGATCTTATTCTTTCAATTTGTAATTTCACAACAATACAGGTCAAGTTGATACATATGGTCATGACATCATTATGTAAGCATAATATTTTATTAGGCAAATTTGTACACACTATTTAAGTATTACAAATAGCCATAACTCACTATTAAAAAGCTAACAAGATATCGCTTACCCTTGATACTTTATCCTTGTGAGTGGCAACAAACAAGATCTTAGGAATGCCTGCATATACAACCTTACAATAGGTTAGGATGGAATTAACCCAATATTGCAAGAATACTGCAAAATAAAATCAAATCGGTCGTAAAAGAAGTATAAAAAAGTATACACATTCTGCATTTTTAAAAGATTTGCATTGTCTTTTGTCTTGTTAACCCGTTATTGAAAAAAATAATGAAAAAATAAAAAAATTACACCTGCTATATCTAAAAAATCTATAGCTCTACATCAAATATAGAAAATGTCAGGTTAAGGTTCTATAATCAAATTTGACAGCTTTATTTGTATACATTAAATTTGACCTGTTCAAACTCGACCAAATCACTACTTTACCAAAATGGATGTCCGAAATTATTTTTACATGTAATTTCATCCCCCTACTTACTAATTTTTATGCATAAAATATAAGGAAATAAATTTAACAGGTTGTATGGAAACCATTTGCAAGTAAAACACTGTCCATATTAGGGTCTATATTTAACTGTGTCCCTTGACTTGATAACAGATATTTAAGCAAGGTAATATAGTTGATAAGTAGTCTACATTTCCTAAGATTTATTTTGATTTTTTTTAAGAAGTCAAAACGGAAAACTAAAATATCAAGCATTTTTTCAAGAATTTGATCTTATCTAAATATTTCATATTAATTTTGACTAATTTTAATCAGTTATAAGAAGGTAACATTGTATATAAATATTAAATTCTATGAAATAACTGAAAATATGGATACAGAATGTGGGTTTCTGACGATGTATGTTGTTCAGTACAGATTCAATAATACTTAAAGCATGAACAAAGTTCCATAACTCTGGAATTATATCATTTGAAAATTATATAAATCAGTAAGAAGCTTTATTCCTTCAATTAAAACATGCGTAAAAGAACTGATAAAAAGAAAATTTGACTTTTTTATGAAATGTTGATGGATCAAACTAGAATATATCATATGCTATGATTTGTCTAAGACAGGTTAATATGAAAGTGTTAGGTTTTGGTTCAGGCAAAGCAACACCTTCAAAATACCAACGTAATGATCTTTAGTCTTTGGGTCGATATTTTGAGAAATCAGTATTTTTTTTAAATTATCACCTTGCTGTTATAGAAAGATATAAAGATACCCTACTTGCATTATCGGTCAGTTAATATGGCCAACATTAAAAATATCTTTGTTTCCCCTCCCCGACTGAGGTTATCAGGGTATGGGTAGGTAGGTAGGCAAATTATTTTATTTTATATCTTGATATAATTTTTCTATATTGAATTCAAAAGGCAAGATAAGTCAAGAAAAGTGGGGTATTCCCTGTATTCATTGTACACCCCAGTTTTCTGGTGTTAAAAACAGTATACAGGGACCTCCTTTTTCTTATGATTCATTTTATGGTATGAATTCTACAAAAACACACATTCTTCATGTGATAACAATGTTTAATGAAAGCAAGTATTTAATTGCTTAAAAATCAAGCTTATTTCAAGTCTAATTTGATGCATAACTCACAACAAAACAATTCCTGTGTTCACCAATTCATACCTTGATCATCAATTATGAGATGACAAAAAGATATGTTAATGACTTGGAAATTAAAATTTAATGAATGAAAATTTTCAATAGAAGTAAACATAATTCAGTTACACCTGGATCATGCAGCTTGGTCAATTAATTCCTAAACAAAAGATTTGTATGTTTTTCGAGTTCTAGAAAAAACAAGGCTTCACATATATGTTTTGTTGTTCCTAGAATACTTGAAGTATTTACAAATTCAACTCATGCAGTTATAACTTAAAATGTGCCCTTTTGTAAATTTCATGCCATAAATTGAAAAGTAAAATCACATTTAAACTGGTCTTGTTTACACCAGAAATCAGGGAGATTCCCTGAAAGCAGGGAATTCACGTATCCAACATTTTCTGACTTGTGTCCAACCTGAAGTCGAAGACAAAGTAGATTGATTCAAAGCACGATTCAGACCATTTTTACTCAAAGATTTTATCCTTTAAACAGGAACAGAGGTAACAGACATAGCCAATCAAGGTGCACTCAGTTGGTTGAAAGATGCTTCAGATGTTTAATTTTCAAATATCAAATCGTGTGGTAAGGCATTATGTTTGTTATCTTCCTTGATTCCGAATCATATAGACGATCCAATGCAAAAATGCCTTGATTTAAAACGCTTGTTGAATACAGCATCGGAAAGATATCACCAAAAACCAACATAGCAAAAAAAATTTTGAACAAGAATGGCCAGTAATATTTTTTCGAGTCGCGGCGATTTTTCCGGGTCGGTGGTGGAAGGGGAAACAAACAATATTTTATTTTTGGCCTAACATGCTTATTACCTGCTGGAGTTGGCGTCATGTGTTGCCCTGGAAAACACATCACATCAGGGACCTGTTCATGCAAATCTTTGCTCCCATCAAATACTACAAGAAACAATGCACGAAACGTCATGAAGGTCTGGTGTGTTGTTAGATAAACATATTGTCCACCAAAGTCCCAGAAGATAAGACGTCCAACTTTCATCTTATACTTTCCACTTTTGAGGACCTTTTCCATTTTCCTTCTTATTTCCTCTTTTGTCATTCTTGTTCTCATTTTCTTTTCCATCTGTTTTACCGTGAGAGGCACATTGGAGGATTTTTTAGGTGGTAGAGATTGTGCTGTTGCAGCCTGCTCTGAGTGCAAAGAGGAAAGTGTGGCTTTGGTATAACCAGTTGGGCTAGTATCTGAAGTTTTGTTGGATTGTACGGTTCGTTCACTTTCCTCCTCTTCTTCCAGAGAGGTCATTAATACCTTATTGTACACAACATCCAGGGCATTATAAGAGTCTGAAATTATATTTAATACATCAGGCAAATCAAATCCAAAACAGCTGCAGACTGTCAAAACCAAGTAAAGAATGTAAGAAAATTAGACTTAAGATAAAAATCATATCGAATCAGGTGTAACACTCACATAATGCTATTAACATATTTTAAAGAGCGTCATAGTTTAACTGATTGATTGATGACACTATTGATTATGGAAAATAAATATTAATTCATCGCATAATTTTAACATATAAATTCAATTTCAAAATATAAAATCTTAACATCCTTCTAATATGATTAAGATTTTCTTACACAAATTTTATATTTTTATTAATATGGTGCGTGAATAGAAGGCACAAAAAAAATGGCTACAGTGTGCTACTTTTAATTCAGTGCATTAACATGTCTGCTGATGGTGCGGTTAACAAAGTAGCGCCTTTTTAAAATGTGGTCAGATATTTCTACTGATGCCTTTTCTCACCTGGATCAATAAGAATCCACTCTTTCGTCTCAATGTCAAGGCCACAGCGACCTTCAACAAGAGAAATGCCGTCAGTTGGATGTCGACCATCTGGTATCATATCTCCAGTTAACAGCTTTACAAGACTCGATTTCCCAACGGAAAACTGGCCGGTTACCATGCATCTCATATCAAATGATTCATAGCTGCCCTTCCCTAATAAACGATTTAACATGGCAGACTGTTGCCCTTTTCCGATGGGATCTGAAAAAAAACATTTGAAATTTAAATTTCGTTATGTTTGAGAATAAAAATATATGCATACACACACTCGAAGATAATTTCTCCACTTTTTGTCCATGAAACAGGACAATGTCAAAGACAAATTTTCTTCATTTTGAAAAACGTTTTGTTTCAACAAATTTATCTTAAGGCGAAGTGTGCAGAATTAAACTACACAACAGATTTTTTTCAAATTTCACATATAAATTTTGCTTGTAAAATTACACCAGAAAATGATGTTTTTTAGATAGAAGTTAACAGCATGACGTGCCAAAAATACAAAGGATATATAGGGAAAATTATCAAAATTAGCAGATATTTTTACATTATCAAGATCTTCTATTTTGTTGGTCAATAGATTTTTTTTAAATTGATCATGTTGATATACGATTCACAAATGAAAGACGAATTCATCTGTGCAAAGAAAGTCCTTAGCAACCATGCTAGTTTTTACGCTACTCCTTATTGAAGTTTGTTTTTTTGGCCGTGTGTATTACCCATCTTCATATGTATTACAAATGATCTAGTGTTATAAATTGATAAGGAAATAAACTAACTAATTTTAAAGAATATTTCTGTCATAAGTTTGTAACTAAATTTACCACAAATTACAGTAGACTTTAACTTCATCTTTTCTATATTAGAGTGGTTTCCGCACCTTTTATAATTCTTTAACTAAATGACAAAGAATGATGCATTGTTTGCTGAATGGAGTTTCAGTAACATAAAAAATATTTGTTTCTTCCATGCATTTTTTTTTTAAATCCATATACTGTAAACCAACTTATTTTCGCGGATACTTTATTTCGCGTTTAGCCCTTTCGAGTCCATTTCGCGGCAATTTAAATTCGCGGTTTTCTAATTAACTTGATGTTGTTAAATACGGAAAGATCCAAGTTTTACATATTAGTGACGATTTAACTTCGTGATATTTTTCTACTCGCGAAAGTCGCGAAAATAAATCGCTCGCGAAAATTAGTTGGTTTACAGTACACGGATTTACATTGATTGATTGATTGTTGGTTGGTTAACGCCCAGTGGAAAATATTTCATGCATGTTCAGAAAGAGAACATGTTAACAATAAATACAATAGGTAGGTTTGGTCATAAAAGAAGTCATACGGGGTGATGGTCTGGAAAAATTGGAGTGCAACTGGAAAATGCGGGTACATTGGAAAGGGACAGAAATTTTGCTGTGCAAAAGGCGAACTACAGATCCCTCAAAGAGTTGTTGGAAGGGTTCTTTAAGTGCAAAGAGCATGGCCTTCTCTTTACACGATGCATCGGATTTAACATCCTCATTCTGACCAAACTTAATCCATCCCGCACAGCCAAACGGACGCCACACTTCGGCAAGTATTTCACTGCCAGTCGGGAGAAGACCAAAGTGACCATATTTCGTTACCCCAGTCACCCGTGGGGTAATACAGATTTAAACAATAAGCATAATGTATACTATGGCTCTTCAACTATTTTTGTTCTTATACATCTGTTATAGGTGTTCTCTTATATAAAAGTTTTTAAAGTGAATTTTATTGAGAAAATATATTATTTTAGAAAATATGAAATTATGAAATATTTTATCATAAATTTGAATTTAATTAATCATGTAAATTTTGTTAAACATGTCACTTGTGAATAATTGCTCTGAGCAACACTTTGGTATCTTGTCAATTGTCATAAATTAATCTGAGCAATATTATGTTTTAATTAGGATTATAAATGTAATTAACTTGTATCTCTCTAATTGACATTATTCATATTTCACCTTTGGACATTGTAAACAATATTATTAATACTCAAATTATCTCAATTATCAAAATTATCAATGCCTGTCATTTTATGAGTAGTTTTCAGCTTTCGCCTTAAATATCGGAGTCAAACAGTTATTCGTCAGTGTAGTCTCGACGGTGTGAAATTACTTTTAAATTATCTACTTACAAAATTTGTGAAGGAATTTCATAACTAAAATTCAACTGAAGGAACAGCAGAGAATGAAAATCTACTATTGAAGATAAGTAACTGATTGGAATATTATTTATTATTCTATCTTTACAGTTATATTCAAATTTTTATAGTTTCAGCAAATATTGTGCAAGATTGAATCTTAATAGATAAAAAATATAATTAGTTTTAAATCTGTAAAAGTCATTGGTAGTATTCAAATGAATTTTTCTTCATAGTCTACCATTTACAGAAATCTAATTATAATCTTGTTTAGTTTCAGTTTTCAACTTTAAAAGTTGCTGTACCAAAGTTGGCAAACTAATTGTAAAGAAAGACAACTGCAGTGTGTGAAAAAAATAGAACTACTACAGAGACTAAAAGATATATATATATATATAGTAGCTTTTGAAATAACAGTATTCATAATATTTCTCGAAATTGAATTGTAAAAACCCAGCAGACTGGTTATCCAGACAAAAACATTTAGAAATTACCAATAGTGCTTCTTATGACTCTAGTGAACTTGCAGACATTTAGGCTCCTTAGATATACCGAAAGAATATACCGAAGTAACATTTATTTATAAGGGTGAAAATGAAGATGCAGTTATTTCCAGTTTACAAACCGTGATAATCTATGATATTCAATTAACCAATTTAGCCGAAGAACAAGAGACATGTAGAGGCTTTGCGGATATCATTAAATATAAACAGACAGGACGAGTACCACAGAATCCAGAACTTGCAAGGGCAGTCGTAGCAGAATCTTACAACTTTGAGTTAGAAGATGGAATTTTAAAACACTTCTACTCAAAACATTGTAAGAAAGTGCCTATTTCAATGTATTGAAATTATGAATTGATAATTTCACATGGAGATACCGTGAAATTTGTGTATTTATATTGTTTTTGTCTATTAAATATGAAACTGTTTTATGAATTTTGTCCATTTGTTGTATGAGCAAATACATTGCTTGGCAAATCGTCATCACTGGTCATTTTTAGGTTTCTTATACCTGTCATTGATTGAAATTCTTGTTTCCTTGTATTGTTAGTATGCTGTCAGAAGTCCTGGAGCAAAAGCACAGGACAAACCCTCTCTACCAGTAACGTAAACGGCTGAGCTAGCGGGGTATAATGTCATGAGACAGATTATGACATGAAAAATACGTTTACACACGAAAACCAATTTACGTTGCAATATGTCAAAAACTACTTATTCTGTATAATCCAGTTGAGCCAATGGATGGATTTGGTTGTCAACTGAACAGGTTGAAAATGCTATATAAATCGAGTGAGAATGAATTAAAGTTTATAGTGATCTGACATCAACAGGTTGAGGAAAGAATAAATCGGTCGAGAATAAAAGATGTTCTTTTTAAGATTAATATGATCTGTACAATCAAATGATCTGTAATCAATCAATCTTCGTCAATTGCCTACTTTACTTTTCCCATTATTTTTTTTATTTTTTTATTTTTACATTATACGCAGATATATCAAGGTTTCCATTCATTAGAAATAAGTAACTATACATCATTCCAGCCAGTCTATATAACAATTAGCATTATACGATAGACTTGTGTGATGAAGCAGTAGGAATGATAATACCGCCATTGTAAGCAGACATCAATGTTCCCATATATTAGAAACAAGTAATTATTATTTCAGCCAGTATCTGAATAATTAATATAAGATGATTACCTCCAACTACTGATGCTGAAGGTTCCTGTGATTGGGTGTCAGGAGTTACTTCTGGAGGTGTCTTTGACATGACAGTCTACAAAAAAACATGTAATAAATTATCATGCCTCATATGAAAACTTGTCAAATAGTTTCATTGAAGGATGTACAGATGGTTGCAGTCCTAACCTGTACAGCAAGTTAACTCGATAACGAGTCATTTGGACTGGTCAAAGTTAACCTGTGACCGGAATCAGGACTGCTCTGACCAGTCCTAGGACCAAAATCTAGTTAACTTGAAAAGTGAACTTGGTCCTAGGACTGTTTTTATGTCTGCCAAAAAGTTAACTTCGAAACAGGTCCTATATTGATATAAGTTAACTTCGAACCAGTCTTGCCGTAAAGTTAACATAAGTTAACCTCAAAAGCAGACCTGTTCCCGAGTTAACTTTTGACTGGTCTACTCAACATTAAGTTAACTTGTAACTAGGATTGCTCTACATGAATTTTTTTAAAATATTTTTTAATATGTTTGTTTCGTCGTATAAACATCGAAAAGTAAAGTAAAATTAGTACTTCCGTTATATAAACAGGATTTAATATAAATATTGGAAATAAAGTACGCATAAAACGTTGCTTGTAACACAAATTCATCTGTGATCTGCCAATCTATAAATTAATCAAAGCGTGAAAGCTCTGTAAAGGCAGTTAATTACAGGTTGTGTGTATTTCTAGTCCAGTTATATCATTATCTTCCATAGAACAGAGGTGGTTTGTAGTATTTAAGATTTAGAGTTCTCTTGTACCTAGTTCACCTATATCTATAGTCTACTGTTTACAGTATATTTTCTGTACCTCACCATGAAATGCACTTTTAAGACATGTAAGAACTTTTCCTTTTTAATATAAATAGACTATTTTTAATTATTGATTATACATATTCAATGACTCCCATCCTATGAAATATAGTTCACAAAGATTGACCTGTCTTCGTACTGTGTGTATTGCAAGAACATCAAGTAACATAATGGTAAATGTACATAGTAACATGTCAACTCTTTTGATGACCATATTTTTTCTACATACCCGCCAACTGTCACTATTTGCGGGGGATTTCCCCAATGGAGGCTCCCAAGTGGAAATTTTGTAAGAGCAATTTGGTCCACTATTTTAAAGAAAACAATTAATTTAACAATGGCTATGAGCTTGTTAAAGCACGAAGAAACCAAACTAGAGGCTCTAAAGAGCCTGTGTCGCTCACCTTGGTCTATGTGAATATTAAAGGAAGCGGATGGATTCATGACAAAATTGTGTTTTGGTGATGGTGATGTGTTTGTACATCTTACTTTACTGAACATTCTTGCTGCTTAAAATTATCTCTATCTATAATGAACTTGGCCCATTAGTTTCAGTGGAAAATGTTAGTAAAAATTTACAAATTTTATGAAAATATAAAGAACAATAAGGCCAATTAAAATTAATTGATAGATTTTCATCCCCGCCCGCCCCTCTGAAATCTTCCCGCCCCGATTTTTTTTATTTTTGAAAAATATACGATTTCCGGATTTCGTTCATTTCCGTTACCGATAACCGTCGATAAATTCGTTTCATTTAAAACTTTCTGTTTCAAATTTCGGTTTTCGTGTTTCTTACTAAATGATTCAGTCGATATATTCTACTGATCTATGATGACAACATAATTTACCGAGAATAGAGATTGATTACGACAGGTCGTGAAATATTCGGGTTACGGGTAATACGCTGTGTTCAAGAACGCAAATCGCCGTATGTCAAAAATGTTTGTGAGTAAAACACCTTGGATTTTTCTTATTTATACAATGACTTTGTGTCAAGAAATTTGGACTGTGAATGAAACCCAAAAGCGTTAGAATCGCGGAACACATTGATACAAAAATCGTGACTGGAACAAAGAAATTGACACAAGCATGATCATTGAACTTGTTAGCTTGGTGACCGTATATATTGAGTTCAGAAAGTCGACAAACATACGCATTTCTAATTTAATAATTTATAGCAAGCCCTTAGATTTAGATCTATCCATGCCTTTCGTTTTTTGTAGACAAACAGCACACATCCTCTGTCCCAATACCCGCGATAGAGTCGTCTAACAACTTTATGTTCCACATTGTAATTATATTTGCATATTAAGGACCAACCAGTGGCGTAGCTAGGTAATTTTAACGTGTACGCCCGAACCTTGGCGAGGGGTCTGAGGTCCCCAAACTGATCCATGTCAAACAATTTCTGGTAGTGGATTAGATCTAGGGAGCGAGGACCCCAGAAGCTAATGAGTTATCGAGAATGAATACCATTCCTATCATTAAAAACTCATCAGTAGCAACATACTTTACAATCTAAATGGTTTATTTGTTATGTTAAATTATTCATTTTGTTAATTTGAAATATAATAGTCATTGGATTCAGAGATAATTTCAAAACCAGTAGCTTTTAAATATGTTTTAAAAGAGCTGTGAGGGTAAAGCAATTAACCAACAAAATAACCTTTCTATTTCCAAATTTCGTAAATGAACATTAAAGTTTCAGAGATGTTCAGGTCCAATATTAGATATCGTAAAGGGTTCTGTGAAATCCTGTTTTTTTTGTCAATGATTCCTCCTGCAAAAAGTGAATCCATTTATCAGTCCATTACAGGATTTTAAAAAAAATCCAACATTTCCTTTAGATATTTTTTCTTGATCTGGAGTACTACTAGTTTTGGCCCAAGTTTCATGACAATTTAAGAAGATTGATGCATTGATAATTTATAAGAAGCCATAAATGATCGCTATGTCGCGCTTTGGTGTCATAAATACAAATGTATGTCACAGGCTCAACAAAACTGTAAACCACAAAACGATTCTAAGGAGATAAAGGATTGCTTAAAACAGAAGGGAAGGGAGTATAAAACTCAAAGTAGCTTTAGACTTGACAGAAAATGAACAAATAAATGATATGATACCATTTGACTGAAATTAAATTTCGTCAATTTTATCCACAATTACAAGCCAACGAAGAAAGAATTATAAAGCTGATGTGCTTCTAACAAGTTATTTTTATTTTCTTTAGATTAAAATATTTTTTTGACAAAATTCAAGTGTACGCCCGGGTGTTTTGACGTAAACGTAGGTACGCGCCTGCCAACCCTATTATTTCAACACTGTTTGAGTTTTAGTTTTATTCTGTACTTCATACATTCATACTTGTGTTGCATACCAATACATTTGCATCATTTTATTAGAACAACAACAAATTGCTCAGAACGCAAAATAAATTTGGTCCAAGTCATCCAACTGAAGAGAGCATTTCTCCACGTTTCTGCTTTTTACTATAAAATGGGTTTCTAAAGCGGCAATTACATGTAGAACAGTGGTTGCCAATCAGAGATATGTATTTACGAATTTGAAAAAGCAGCACCAGCATAATGGAGTATATGTGTCTCAATTGATACGTTGGTTTTGTTGAACGAGGAATGCTGCTTTCTCAAAAGTTGCTAAGACAGGTCTGACAGGGCTATGAATCAATCAAATTAAGGTCATCACTCGAGAAATTTTATTGTCGCCATCATGATATCTGATATTATTCATAAGTCATAATAACCTTCCATCATTACTGAACTGAACAAAGAAATAACACGACGACCGGTGCCGTATACTTTGCAGGAAATGCTGACCATTCCGGAGCATCTGATTTCATTTCCAGTTTTTAGTGGAGTTCGTGTTGTTTCTTATTTTTTATTTGTAACTGTTGATTTAAATGTCTTTTGGTTTTATGAGTTTTTGTTTACTCCTTAGTTTTGATTGTTATTGTCTTATACACTATACCTTATGCATGTACATGTATTTACATGATACAAGCTTATTATTACAATTGCATATGAATAACACGTGACAAGAAGGTTTCATATGAAATAAAATTTAAAAAATAAAATCCTCCCACCCGCCCCATTTTTTTCAAAAATTTGGATGAAAATCTACTAATTAATTTTAGTTGGCCTAACTCCTAAGGGGGTCAATTGACCATTTCGGTCATGTTGACTTATTTGTAAATCTTACTTTGCTGAACATTATTGTTGTTTACAGTTTATCTTTTTCAACAATAATATTCAAGATAATGACCAAAAACAGCAAAATTTCCTTAAAACTAACAATTCAGGGTCAGCAACCCAACAATGGGTTGTCCGATTCATCTAAAAATTTCAGAGCAGATAAATGTTGACTTGATAAACAATTTTACACCATGTCAGATTTGCTCTAAATGCTTTGGGTTTTGAGTTATAAGCCAAAAACTGCATTTTACCCCATGTTCTATTTTTAGCCATGGCGGCCATCTTGGTAGGATGGCCGGGTCACCGGACACATTTTTCAAACTACTAACCCAAAAGATGATTGTGGCCAAGTTTGGATTAATTTGGCCAAGTAGTTTCAGAGGAGAAGATTTTTGTAAAAGATTACTAAGATTTACGAAAAATGATTAAAAATTGACTATAAAGGGCAATAACTCCTAAATTGACCATTTCAGTCATGTTGACTTATTTGTAAATCTTACTTTGCTGAACATTATTGCTGTTTACTGTTTATCTCTATCTATAATAATATTCAAGATAATAACCAAAAAACAGCAAAATTTCCTTAAAATTACTAATTCAGGGGCAGCAACCCAACAACGGGTTATCCGATTCATCTGAAAATTTCAGGGCAGATAGATCTTCACCTGTTTAACAATTCTACACCTGTCAGATTTGCTCTAAATGCTTTGGTTTTTGAGTTATAAGCCAAAAACTGCATTTTACCCCTATGTTCTATTTTTAGCCATGGCGGCCATCTTAGATGGTTGGCCGGGTCACCGGACACATTTTTTAAACTAGATACCCCAATGATGATTGTGGCCAAGTTTGGTTTAATTTGGCCCAGTAGTTTCAGAGGAGAAGATTTTTGTAAAAGTTAACGACGACGACGGACAACGACGGACGCCAAGTGATGAGAAAAGCTGACTTGGCCTATTAGGCATCTTTCACGTAAAACCCCCATGGGCATTTTGAAAAGTTGGCAGGTATGTTTATAACTCCAAGCAAAACTATTTTTCAGTATAAACATGATAAAGTAATCTACCGGTATGAATGAACCAGATGCTCCGCAGGGCGCAGCTATATACGACCGCAGAGGTTGAACCCTGAACAATTGGGGCAAGTATGGACACAACATTTAAGCTGGATTCAGCTCTAAATTTGGATTGTGATTAAATAGTTGACACAGCATAGGTTTCTGACACAGAATGAATGTGGTCTAATGAACTTAAAACATTTTTTTTGCCTTTGAGCGATTCACTATGCTGTTGAATATTAATCCTCTCAAAAAAATGTTTGAAGAAATTTTCTTTTTATTTATGAAATCTGAAATGAGAAAAATTTAACCCCGTACCCCCATTTTTTTTCACATCCCCCTTTCCCTTTTTCCAAAACTGATCTGAATTCAAATTCCTAATGGAGTTTGCAACAATAACTACTCATTTAAATACATCATAAAATATTAGAATGTAAAATAAAGTGCTTGTTATCACTGAATGGTAAAGATTGTTTTAATTTATCAGTTGGTAGTAAAAGTGAATATATATTGTATATTGTATAAAACAATGATTTAAGTTGATTCAACTACTATTCTGGACAAAGAAAGATAACTCCAATTGAAAATTTCTTGCTATTGCACAATATTGTGCAATTAGATATTTCCTGCTATTGCGCAATACTGTGCAATTGAAAATATTTGCTATTGCACAATACTGTGCAATTGAAGATTTCTTGCTATTGCGCAATACTGTGCAATTGAAAATTTCTTGCTATTGTACAATACTGTGCAATTGAAGATTCCTTGCTATTGCTGAATACTGTGCAATTAAAAATTTCTTGCTATTGCACAATACTTAATATAATAATTTTGGATCCTGATTTGAACCAACTTGAAAACTGGGCCCATAATTAAAAATCTAAGTACATGTTTAAATTCAGCATATCAAAGAACCCCAAAGATTCAATTTTTGTTAAAATCAAACTAAGTTTAATTTTGGACCCTTTGGACCTTAATGTAGACCAATTTAAAAACAGGACCAAAAATTAAGAATCTACATACACAGTTAGATTCGGCATATAAAAAAAACCCAATTATTCCATTTTTGATGAAATCAAACAAAGTTCAATTTTGGACCCTTTGGGCCCCTTATTCCTAAACTGTTGGGACCAAAACTCCCAAAATCAAACCCAACCTTCCTTTTATGGTCATAAACCTTGTGTTTAAATTTCATAGATTTCTGTTTACTTAAACTAAAGTTATGGTGCAAAAACCAAGAATAATGTTTATTTGGGCCCCTTTTTGACCCCTAATTCCTAAACTGTTGGGACCTCAACTCCCAAAATCAATCTCAACCTTCCTTTTGTGGTCATAAACCTTGTGTTAAAATTTCATGGATTTCTATTCACTTTTACTAAAGTTATTGTGCGAAAACCAAGAATAATGCTTATTTGGGCCCTTTTTTGGCCCCTAATTCCTAAACTGTTGGGACCAAAACTCCCAAAATCAATCCCAACCTTTCTTTTGTGGTCATAAACCTTGTGTTAAAATTTCATGGATTTCTATTCACTTTTACTAAAGTTAGAGTGCCAAAACTAAAAGTATTCGCACGACGACGACGAAGACGACAACGCAGACAAGGACGCCAACGTGATACTAATATACGACAAAAAAAATTTCACTTTTTGCGGTCGTATAATGACATTGAAAACTACAGGCAACAGTTTTATTGTAACTTCAATGTACCAAGTCTGTTATGTCTCTAACAATTTGTGACTATTTGTAAATATCTCTTTTTAATTATGACAGAATATTTACCTTTAGGAAGTCCATCACTTCTTTCTTCTTCCTTTTTTCTTCTTCAGAATCATCGCTTTCTATTATTACCATATCATAAGGAGTCTCACCCTGAAATACAATCAAAACTCTTTTATCAATCATACAAATATACATCTTCTTTAAATAATAGGCAATTGTTGTACTAATTTTACAATACTTGACATAAACCAGTCAACCTGAACCAACAACAAATATGAAGTGACATAATAAAGAGATAAATGAACCAATAACTGAGATTTTACTGTTTAAGAAGATGAATAAACTAGACATCATTGAGATGGGAGCCATCTCTGTGGGCGACACTGTAAATAATGTGTGGTAAAAGATTTGTATCTTTATCATAGGACATGAAGATGTCAACTGAAACCAAAGTTTTTAACCTTGACTTTTAACCAAGGAAGTTGTACATACATTATAACATATCCTCTGGTGTTGGTTAAAATACATGTCAAGTATAAACTTTGAAATCATAACAGTTCGCAATATTTAGAGTGAACACGATCTTGACCATAGGACATGGGATTGTCAACTGAAACCAGTTTTTGACCTTGACCTTTGACCTAGGTAGTTGTTCATAGATTATGACACACCCTCTGGTGTTGGTTAATATACATGTCAAGTATAAAGTATTAAAAGATAACCGTTCTCTGGATATATAGAGGACACAATTGTTATGGGCAGACGGACGGACGGACAGACGGTGGGACAGACAGACTGATCACTATAGGGTGACCCGTCAATAGTCTAGTGTAGTATGTAAATTATTACATTAAAACCAAACATACTGAAATAATATAGTTATATTTATTATAGTTCAACCATCTGTTTCAATTGACCCTATCCAACGTGTTTAATCAATCAACCTACCAACCAACCAACCAACCAAACAAACAACCAACCAATAAACCAACCAATCAATCAATCATTCAATCAATCAATCAATCAATCAACCAACTAATCAATAATTTGCGTGCATGTTTCCATCTCGTGTGTTTATTACGGGGTCCAAGGTCTCATTTGTTTTTTCGCTTGTTTGAAGAGACCCTATCCCAAGTGTTTAAGTTATAAACCAACCAACAACAAACCAAGCAACCAACCAACCAATCAATCAATCAATCAATCAATCAATCAATCAATCAATCAATCAATCAATCAATATGTATGACAGTTTATTTATGACAGTATATTTAAAACAATATGGAAGAAAAAAACTCAATTATTCAAGAAGAATTGAATTTTAATATTGTTCTTACATCTCTTCTGAAAAACAAAAACACATGTACTCTGAAACTACAAGTCCAATCGACCTCAAAATTTGCAGTCAGCAGGGCATACATGTACTAAAAGTTCATAAAACAACGTGGTGCAGCTACCTCTCAAGAATTTTCCTAGAGAAAAGAAATGGCAATGCCGTAAAAATCGCTTGCTAGGTCCGTAAATCTCAGTGAAATCCTACAATAAAATGTCCGCTCCTAGATTGAAATACTTATTTGTGTTACAAACTGGTGCTGAAAAATGTACATTATAAGAAAATAATCCTTAAACGTGTTTTAAAGTTACACAGGATCAATTAAATCCAAATCATGCACTGCTGGTGAACTGTGATCAAAATGTCATTTTCCTACAATGACAAAAGAAATTACATTGTGTGCATTCCGTATCTATACATGTTGTCTATTCAACGTCCCCACCTAAAAAGGAATAAATATACTAAGTTTTCGTTATTATAAACCCGCGTCACGTGATGTCTCCTCAATCTGGCACGCGAGTCGCGCGCTGGATCTGAAATAAAATATAAACTTTCCACTAAACATGAAATTTCTCCGGTAACACAATAATATAGACCCCTAAAACAAACAAACAAACACACACACACACACACACATATCAAACAATAATGTTTCAAAGGGGGGAAAGACCGTTTCAATTGCTTGTAAAACAGCAATTTTAACCATTATGTTCCGTTTATATACAGAAAAAAAAAATTTCCCTGGGACCCCCTTTTGCCTCCCACCCCTTTTTTTAACCCTCCACTTACAAATGCATGTAGCTTGTGTGCTATCCATCCTATAAAGGAAAAGAACGACAACTCCAGTTTTATCCCTATTATTAGGTCTTACAACCTTTCGGTTGTTAGAAGGTATGTTGTCGTGTATGATTGGTGGAAGGTATGTTGGTAGTGTATGATTGGTGGAAGGTATGTTGGTAGTGTATGATTGGTGGAAGGTATGTTGGTAGTGTATGATTGGTGGAAGGTGTGTTGGTAGTGTATGATTGGTGGAAGGTATGTTGGTAGTGTATGATTGGTGGAAGGTATGTTGGTAGTGTATGATTGGTGGAAGGTATGTTGTTAGTGTATGATTGGTGGAAGGTATGTTGGTAGTGTATGATTGGTGAGAGGTATGTGAGCAGTGTATGATTGGTGGAAGGTATGTGAGTAGTGTATGATTGGTGGAAGGTATGTTGGTAGTGTATAATTGGTGGAAGGTATGTTGTTAGTGTATGATTGGTGGAAGGTATGTTGTTAGTGTATGATTGGTGGAAGGTATGTGAGTAGTGTATGATTGGTGGAAGGTATGTTGTTAGTGTATGATTGGTGGAAGGTATGTTGGTAGTGTATGATTAGTGGAAGGTGTGTGAGTAGTGTATGATTGGTGGAAGGTATTTTTGTAATGTATGATTGGTGGAAGGTATGTTGTTAGTGTATGATTGGTGGAAGGTATGTTGGTAGTGTATGATTGGTGGAAGGTATGTTGGTAGTGTATGATTGGTGGAAGGTATGTTTGTAGTGTATGATTGATGTAAGGTATATTGTTAGTGTATGATTGGTGGAAGGTATGTGAGTAGTGTATGATTGGTGGAAGGTATGTTGGTAGTGTATGATTGGTGGAAGGTATGTTGATAGATATATATAGTGTATGATTGGTGGAAGGTATGTTGGTAGTGTATGATTGGTGGAAGGTATGTTGGTAGTGTATGATTGGTGGAAGGTATGTTGGTAGTGTATGATTGGTGGAAGGTGTGTTGGTAGTGTATGATTGATGTAAGGTATATTGTTAGTGTATGATTGGTGGAAGGTATGTGAGTAGTGTATGATTGGTGGAAGGTATGTTGGTAGTGTATGATTGGTGGAAGGTATGTTGATAGATATATATAGTGTATGATTGGTGGAAGGTATGTTGGTAGTGTTTGATTGGTGGAAGGTATGTTGGTAGTGTATGATTGTTGGAAGGTATGTTGGTAGTGTATGATGATGGAAGGTATATTGTTAGTGCATGATTGGTGGAAGGTATGTTGGTAGTGTTTGATTGGTGGAAGGTATATTGTTAGTGCATGATTGGTGGAAGGTATGTTGGTAGTGTATGATTGATGGAAGGTATATTGTTAGTGCATGATTGGTGGAAGGTGTGTTGGCAGTGTATGATAGGTGGGTGATATGTTGGTAGTATATGATAGGTTGGTGGTATGTTGGCAATGAATGATTGGTGGAAGGTATGTTGGTAGTATATAATTGGTGGAAGGTATGTTGGTAGTGTATAATTGGTGGAAGGTATGTTGGTAGTATATAATTGGTTGAAGGTATGTTGGTAGTGTATAATTGGTGGAAAGGTATGTTGGTAGTGTAAGCCAACAAAAGACACACCAATAATAAAATTTAACAAGATTTATTATGTATGTACACAAGTAAACAATTTGATTGGTTATCATTCAGTTGAAAAGATTGTATTACAATGTATTAGTTATCTTTGTGTTGATATTGTTTGAATTGTGTTTCATCAGTTTTACGACTTATGTTAATAATTGATAATCCCTACACCATTTTAAATACTTGGTTCACATCATATCAAGTGAATTTTTTGTTCTATATATGATTTCAAAAAGTATACATTTTTGTTAATATAGTCCCTCCATGTAAACGTAAAGCACCAGACTGATTTCTTCATATTTAGTTTAACTGTTTATTATATAGGTATTTTATCATAAAGTTGTACTACATTTTACATTATTGTACTGCATCTGTTTACACTTAACTATTGTATTTGTATATACATTGTACTTTCTCTGATGGCTTGTATTTATATTTATATTCATTTGTAATTCTACTTTCTCTGTTGACTGTTGTTTAGAGAATAAAGTATCTGTCTAATAAGAATAAAACTGAATGTTACCTCTTTTGTTTTCACCCAAGGACTGCAACCTTGATCTATTAGCCATTTTGTGACATCAATATGTCCATACAGAGCAGCATAATGTAAAGCCGTTCGTCCAATCTATAATAATATAAAAATATAAACATGTTAATGGTGTGTGATAACAAAATCAAGAGAAGAGTCAAACAATTTATCAAAATGTAAGAAATATAACATTGGGTAAAACAATAAATGTTAGATTAAAATATATAAACTAAAAAATATTTTCTGATTAAGGAGGGTCTGGAGGGGGGTCTGTTATTCTGTAAACATTTAATTTCCCCCTTTTTTTCTGTAATCTTCAAAAAATTAACCCCTTTTTTCTCTTATCTTCAAAAAGTAGACCACGCATTTCTCATGTTTCTCTAATCTTCATTTTTTGTGCCCGTTATTCTTTAATTTTTTAAAGGTATTATTCTTTAATCATTTAACCCCATCCAAACCCTCATTAAGTTCAACAAAACAAGTTAACAAATAGTAACCTCTTAATCATATAAGTATAACAAGTGAAATAAATTAAGCAAGTATTTGTTGTCCATTTAACATGTCTGATTAACAACATGATTTTGTTTAGAATCAGTATAAAGATCAAAGTTGAAAAAAAATACTTTTTTCAAGGAACATCAAAACAAGTTATATTTTCTGATTCAGTACGAAGAGACAAGAAAAATAAGACCCCACTTTATATAATTCTCTCAAATATTAGGTCTCCATTAAACCCGTCTGATTAACAATGATTCAGTAGAATGATCAAAGTGAAAAAAAAAAACTTTTTTCAAGAAACATAAAAACAAGTGATATTTTCTGATTCAGTACGAAGAGACAAGAAAAATAAGACCCCACTTTATATAATTCTGTCAAGTATTTGTTATTTTTAAAAGATGTTTTACATTAGATCTGTAGAATTAACATTATCTGACTAAAGATGTTAACACAATTTGTTCTCATCAACTTCTCATTAAAATCAGATGTTAACAAAATAATTTTTCGTCAGGAAACAAAATAAAACCTTTACTATCTGATTCAGTTCTGTGTTACGAATAAAATGAGACCCCACTTTATGTAATTCTAACAAATATTTGTTGTCCATTAAACCTGTCTGATTAACAACATGATTTTGTGTAGATTCTGTATAAAGTGATGTTTGGTCAGAGTAAGGTGATTATATCTATCATTACCCTGGATGTGGCCTCTAACTGACTTCCCTGACTGGCCAGGTACATCACTACCTCCAGGTGTCCTCCCTCAGCCGCCAACATTAATGGTGTCATTCCTCCCTGTAATATCAACATATAACAGACATCAAAACTTGTGTCATAAACTGGACAATGTTGTGTAATAAATATAAACAAAATATATATCACATGAATCAGTGGTCAAAACTGAATAAAATGACCAGTCACACTTGTATTTATATTCTACATAAACAACAAATAAACAACATGTTTTATTGTGAGATGTCAGAACTTCCATCAGAACTGTCAGGTTAAAAAAAAAACTTTTTTTCAAGAAACCTTAAAACGAGTTATATTTTCTGATTCAGTACGAAGAGACAAGAAAAATAAGACCCCACTTTATATAATTCTGTCAAGTATTTGTTATTTTTAAAAGATGTTTTACATTAGATCTGTAGAATTAACATTATCTGACTAAAGATGTTAACACAACTTGTTCTCATCAACTTCTCATTAAAATCAGATGTTATAAAAATAATTTTTCGTCAGGAAACAAAATAAAACCTTTACTATCTGATTCAGTTCTGTGTTACGAATAAAATGAGGCCCCACTTTATATAATTCTAACAAATATTTGTTGTCTATTAAACCTGTCTGATTAACAACATGATTTTGTGTAGATTCTGTATAAAGTGATGTTTTGTCAGAGTAAGTTGATTATATCTATCATTACCAGGCCTGTGGCTTCTAACTGACTTCCCTGACTGACTAGGTACATCAGCACCTCCAGGTGTCCGTACCAAGCCGCCCACATTAATGGTGTCATTCCTCCACCCTGTAATATCAACATATAACAGACATCAAAACTTGTGTCATAAACTGGACAATGTTGTGTAATAAATATAAACAAAATATATATCACATGAATCAGTGGTCAAAACTGAATAAAATGACCAGTCACACTTGTATTTATATTCTACATAAACAACAAATAAACAACATGTTTTATTGTGAGATGTCAGAACTTCCATCAGAACTGTCAGGTTAAAAAAAAACTTTTATCAAGAAACATAAACAATATTTATATCAATGGACTCAGCTGGACAAGACAATTAAAATGAGACCACACTTTATATAATTCTAACACATATTTGTTGTCCATTAAACCTGTCAGATTAACAATGATTAAGAAGAATGATCAACAACATGATTTTGTTTAGAATCAGTATAAAGAAAAGTTAAAAAAAAAACTGTTTTTCAAGAAATATTAAAACGAGTTATATTTTCTGATTCAGTACGACGAGACAAGAAAAATAAGACCCCACTTTATATAATTCTGTCAAGTATTTGTTATTTTTAAAAGATGTTTTACATTAGATCTGTAGAATTAACATTATCTGACTAAAGATGTTAACACAACTTGTTCTCATCAACTTCTCATTAAAATCAAATGTTTACAAAATAATTTTCGTCAGGAAACAAAATAAAACCTTAACTATCTGATTCAGTTCTGTGTTACGAATAAAATGAGGCCCCACTTTATATAATTCTAACAAATATTTGTTGTCCATTAAACCTGTCTGATTAACAGTATTTTGTGTCGATTCAAAATAATGATCAAAGCTTAGAAAGTATTTAGTGGTGTTTCTGTGTAAAATGTTGGTGTATATCAGCTGCTTCATATCATATGAGCTGTTATAAGCGTAATGTAACAATGGTGTGTGTTTGTGTTGAGTATAAGTGAAGAACTGCAATAAGCCATGTTTGTATTTGTTTCAAGTTTGCATTGCCTATAAAAGGTGTCACTCGTTTGTAATGAGCGTGGGAATGTCATTGCAATGTCACATGTTGGTGTTTAGTATAAGAGTGTCATTACTATGTCACATGTTGGTGTTGAGTAAAAGAGTGTCATTGCTAGGTCACATGTTGGTGTTGAGTAAAAGAGTGTCATTGCTAGGTCACATGATGGTGTTGAGTAAAAGAGTGTCATTGCTAGGTCACATGTTGGTGTTGAGTAAAAGAGTGTCATTGCTAGGTCACATGATGGTGTTGAGTAAAAGAGTGTCATTGCTAGGTCACATGTTGGTGTTGAGTAAAAGAGTGTCATTGCTAGGTCACATGATGATGTTGAGTAAGAGTGTCATTGCTAGGTCACATGATGATGTTGAGTAAAATAGTGTCATTGCTAGGTCACATGTTGGTGTTGAGTATAAGAGTGTCATTACTAGGTCACATGTTGGTGTTGAGTAAAAGAGTGTCATTGCTAGGTCACATGTTGGTGTTGAGTAAAAGAGTGTCATTGCTAGATCACATGATGATGTTGAGTAAAAGAGTGTCATTGCTAGGTCACATGTTGGTGTTGAGTAAAAGAGTGTCATTGCTAGGTCACATGATGATGTTGAGTAAAAGAGTGTCATTGCTAGGTCACATGTTGGTGTTGAGTAAAAGAGTGTCATTGCTAGGTCACATGTTGGTGTTGAGTAAAAGTGTCATTGCTAGGTCACATGATGATGTTGAGTAAAAGAGTGTCATTGCTAGGTCACATGTTGGTGTTGAGTAAAAGAGTGTCATTGCTAGGTCACATGATGGTGTTGAGTAAAAGAGTGTCATTGCTAGGTCACATGTTGGTGTTGAGTAAAAGAGTGTCATTGCTAGGTCACATGTTGGTGTTGAGTAAAAGAGTGTCATTGCTAGGTCACATGATGGTGTTGAGTAAAAGAGTGTCGTTGCTAGGACACATGTTGGTGTTGAGTAAAAGAGTGTCATTGCTAGGTCACATGATGGTGTTGAGTAAAAGAGTGTCATTGCTAGGTCACATGATGGTGTTGAGTAAAAGAGTGTCATTGCTAGGTCACATGTTGGTGTTGAGTAAAAGAGTGTCATTGCTAGGTCACATGATGATGTTGAGTGAAAGAGTGTCATTGCTAGGTCACATGATGGTGTTGAGTAAAAGAGTGTCATTGCTAGGTCACATGTTGGTGTTGAGTATAAGAGTGTCATTGCTATGTCACATGTTGGTGTTGAGTAAAAGAGTGTCATTGCTAGGTCACATGATGGTGTTGAGTAAAAGAGTGTCATTGCTAGGTCACATGTTGGTGTTGAGTATAAGAGTGTCATTGCTATGTCACATGTTGGTGTTGAGTAAAAGAGTGTCATTGCTAGGTCACATGTTGGTGTTGAGTAAAAGAGTGTCATTGCTAGGTCACATGATGATGTTGAGTAAAAGAGTGCCATTGCTAGGTCACATGTTGGTGTTGAGTAAAAGAGTGCCATTGCTAGGTCACATGATGATGTTGAGTAAAAGAGTGTCATTGCTAGGTCACATGTTGGTGTTGAGTAAAAGAGTGTCATTGCTAGGTCACATGATGGTGTTGAGTAAAAGAGTGTCATTGCTAGGTCACATGATGGTGTTGAGTAAAAGAGTGTCATTGCTAGGTCACATGATGGTGGTGAGTAAAAGACTGTCATTGCTAGGTCACATGATGATGTTGAGTAAAAGAGTGTCATTGCTTGGTCACATGTTGGTGTTGAGTAAAAGAGTGTCATTGCTAGGTCACATGTTGGTGTTGAGTAAAAGAGTGTCATTGCTAGGTCACATGTTGGTGTTGAGTAAAAGAGTGTCATTGCTAGGTCACATGTTGGTGTTGAGTAAAAGAGTGTTATTGCTAGGTCACATGTTGGTGTTGAGTAAAAGAGTGTCATTGCTAGGTCACATGATGGTGTTGAGTAAAAGAATGTCATTGCTAGGTCACATGATGGTGTTGAGTAAAAGAGTGTCATTGCTAGGTCACATGCTGGTGTTGAGTAAAAGAGTGTCATTGCTAGGTCACATGTTGATGTTGAGTAAAAGAGTGTCATTGCTAGGTCACATGTTGGTGTTGAGTAAAAGAGTGTCATTGCTAGGTCACATGATGGTGTTGAGTTAAAGAGTGTCATTGCTAGGTCACATGATGGTGTTGAGTAAAAGAGTGTCATTGCTAGGTCACATGATGGTGTTGAGTAAAAGAGTGTCATTGCTAGGTCACATGATGGTGTTGAGTAAAAGAGTGTCATTGCTAGGTCACATGATGGTGTTGAGTAAAAGAGTGTCATTGCTAGGTCACATTTTGGTGTTGAGTAAAAGAGTGTTATTGCTTGGTCACATGATGGTGTTGAGTAAAAGAGTGTCATTGCTATGTCAAATGAGGATGCTGAGTATAAGAGTGTCATTACTATTTCACATGTTGGTGTTGAACAAAAGAGTGTCATTGCTAGGTCACATGTTTGTGTTGAGTAAAAGAGTGTAAGGAAGAACTGATATATCTCATGTCTTGTGTTATGATGTATTGTGTAAGGAAGAACTGGTATTTCTCATGTCTTGTGTTATGATGTATTGTGTAAGGAAGAACTGATATATCTCATGTCTTGTGTTATGATGTATTGTGTTAAGAAGAACTGATATATCTCATGTCTTGTGTTATGATGTATTGTGTAAGGAAGAACTGATATATTGCATGTCTTGTGTTATGATGTATTGTGTTAGGAAGAACTGATATATCTCATGTCTTGTGTTGTGATGTATTGTGTAAGGAAGAACTGATATATCTCTTGTCTTGTGTTATGATGTATTGTGTAAGGAAGAACTGATATATCTCTTGTCTTGTGTTATGATGTATTGTGTAAGGAAGAACTGATATATCTCATGTCTTGTGTTATGATGTATTGTGTTAGGAAGAACTGATATATCTCATGTCATGTGTAAGGAAGAACTGATATATCTCATGTCATGTGTTATGATGTATTGTGTAAGGAAGAACTGATAAATCTCATGTCTTGTGTTATGATGTATTGTGTTAGGAAGGACTGATATATCTCATGACATGTGTTATGATGTATTGTGTAAGGAAGAACTGATATATCTCATGTCTTGTGTTATGATGTATTGTATAAGGAAGAACTGATATATCTGATGTCTTGTGTTATGATGTATTGTCTAAGGAAGAACTGATATTTCTCATGTCATGTGTTATGATGTATTGTATTAGGAAGAACTGATATATCTCATGTATTGTGTTATGATGTATTGTGCAAGGAAGAACTGGTATATCTCATGACATGTGTTATGATGTACTGTGTAAGGAAGAACTGATATATCTCATGACATGTGTTATGATGTATTGTGTAAGGAAGAACTGATATATCTCATGTCATGTGTTATGATGTATTGTGTTAGGAAGAACTGATATATCTCATGTCTTGTGTTATGATGTATTGTGTAAGGAAGAACTGATATATCTCATGTATTGTGTTATGATGTATTGTGCAAGGAAGAACTGGTATATCTCATGACATGTGTTATGATGTACTGTGTAAGGAAGAACTGATATATCTCATGACATGTGTTATGATGTATTGTGTAAGGAAGAACTGATATATCTCATGACATGTGTTATGATGTATTGTGTAAGGAAGAACTGATATATCTCATGTCATGTGTTATGATGTATTGTGTTAGGAAGAACTGATATATCTCATGACATGTGTTATGATGTATTGTGTAAGGAAGAACTGATATATCTCATGTCATGTGTTATGATGTATTGTGTTAGGAAGAACTGATATATCTCATGTCTTGTGTTATGATGTATTATGTAAGGAAGAACTGATATATCTCATGTCATGTGTTATGATGTATTGTGTTAGGAAGAACTGATATATCTCATGTCATGTGTTATGATGTATTGTGTTAGGAAGAACTGATATATCTCATGACATGTGTTATGATGTATTGTGTAAGGAAGAACTGATATATCTATTGTCTTGTGTTATGATGTATTGTATAAGGAAGAACTGATATATCTCATGTCTTGTGTTATGATGTATTGTGTAAGGAAGAACTGATATATCTCATGTCTTGTGTTATGATGTATTGTGTAAGGAAGAACTGGTATATCTCATGTCTTGTGTTATGATGTAAGGAAGAACTGATATATCTCATGTCTTGTGTTATGATGTATTGTATAAGGAAGAACTGATATATCTCATGTCTTGTGTTATGATGTATTGTGTAAGGAAGAACTGATATATCTCATGTCTTGTGTTATGATGTATTGTGTAAGGAAGAACTGGTATATCTCATGTCTTGTGTTATGATGTAAGGAAGAACTGATATATCTCATGTCTTGTGTTATGATGTATTATGTAAGGAAGAACTGATATATCTCATGTCTTGTGTTATGATGTATTGTGTAAGGAAGAACTGGTATATCCCATGTCTTGTGTTGTGATGTATTGTGTAAGTAAGAACTGGTATATCTGATGTCTTGTGTTATGATGTATTGTGTAAGGAAGAACTGGTATATCCCATGTCTTGTGTTATGATGTATTGTATAAGGAAGAACTGGTATATCTCATGTCTTGTGTTATGATGTATTGTATAAGGAAGAACTGATATATCTCATGTCTTGTGTTATGATGTATTGAGTTAGGAAGAACTGATATATCTCATGTCTTGTGTTATGATGTATTGTGTAAGGAAGAACTGATATATCTCATGTCTTGTGTTATGATGTATTGTGTTAGAAACAGAGTTGGGGTAATTGTAATTGTAATCGTTAATCAGCTGTAATTGATTACAATTTTTCAAGTAATCATTGTAATCATTAATCAGCCAAAAATCTGATTACATGTAATTTAATTTAATCAATTACTTTTCAAAATACCCTGTAATCCTGATTACTTTATGATTACATTCTGATTACAATGAAAAAAATCTTAAACTGTGTTTATGGTCAATAAAGGAAACTTTTTGTTATTCTTATTCAATTTATATTGAACATGTTAAGATAGTTTGGTTTCTTTTTTTTTTATAAAACATGACAATTGGTTTGTATACTTCAGTAAAAAATAAACTGTTACAGTATTGAAAAGTCATCAATAGCTTAAGAAGAGTCATATAATACAATTATAGGTTTCTGGTCTTAGTAAAAGATATTGTACATATATTCACAATTTAAAGATGTACATATATATATATTTGATAATAACTGTTATATTCAAGTTATACTTTTCTTTAACCCTTTAATTATAATCTTTTGTTAATGTTGTGATTTTTGTCAACTTTGAATTGACAGGTAGGAAACCAATTAAGGTTTGTTTTTATTGCAATTACCAACTGAGTATAGCTGTAGGACAACATATATGGTAAAAGATAAATCAGACATGTGATAATTTATCCAATTAGCACAAAATTAATTAAAAGTTTGACAAATATCTTGTTTAAAATAAGCAAATTTTTGTATGTATTTGGACTGGACATGTAAAATGCAATGATTTTTAGCACTTGTATTTTGTTTACAATTTGATTAAACTGGTAACTTTATTTCATCCATATTTTATCTCCCATAAACTGCACCTTGAAACAAATATAAATTAAAGTCTATAATATGTCAGAAGACAAACAGCAACCGCTTTTTATAAAGCTATATTCAATTGAAGTCAAAATAATTCAGAGATTAATGATGATAATGTGCAATGGGTCATAACCAGTGACACAATGTTCATGTATGTATGAAGTGAACTTTTGAGGTTTATTAAATAGATGAAGTTTGAAGTTATCATTTTATAATATAGCAAACACAATATTTTCTAAAAAAATGATATAGTTAAATATTAAACGTTTATTCATTCACATCATGCAAAATGGTTGTTTTTTTCAATTCATTGTAATCAGATGTAATCATGATTACTTTGCCAATGTAATCATTAATTTAATCAGACACTTTCAGAAATGATGTAATCATTAATTTAATTTAATCGTACAAATGACAAAGTAATTGTAATTTAATCAATTACATTGAAAGTAATCGGACCCATCTCTGGTTAGGAAGAACTGATATATCTCGTCTTGTGTTATGATGAATTGTGTTAGGAAGAACTGATATATCTCATGTATTGTGTTATGATGTATTGTGTTAGGAAGAACTGATATATCTCATGTCTTGTGTTGTGATGTATTGTATAAGGAAGAACTGATATATCTCATGTCATGTGTTATGATGTATTGTATAAGGAAGAACTGATATATCTCATGTATTGTGTTATGATGTATTGTGTAAGGAAGAACTGATATATCTCATGTCTTGTGTAATGATGTATTGTGTAAGGAAGAACTGATATATCTCATGTCTTGTGTCATGATGTATTGTGTAAGGAAGAACTGATATATCTCATGTCTTGTGTTATGATGTATTGTGTAAGGAAGAACTGATATATCTCATGTCTTGTGTTATGATGTATTGTGTAAGGAAGAACTGGTATATCTCATGTCTTGTGTTATGATGTATTGTGTTAGGAAGAACTGATATATCTCATGTCATGTGTTATGATGTATTGTGTAAGGACCAACTGATATATCTCATGTCTTGTGTTATGATGTATTGTGTTAGGAAGAACTGATATATCTCATGTCTTGTGTTATGATGTATTGTGTTAGGAAGAACTGATATATCTCATGTCATGTGTTATGATGTATTGTGTAAGGAATAACTGATATATCTCATGTCTTGTGTTATGATGTATTATATAAGGAAGAACTGATATATCTCATGTCTTGTGTTATGATGTATTGTTTTAGGAAGAACTGATATATCTCATGTCTTGTGTTATGATGTATTATATAAGGAAGAACTGGTATATCTCATGTATTGTGTTATGATGTATTGTGTAAGGAGGAACTGGTATATCTCATGTCTTGTGTTAGGAAGAACTGATATATCTCATGTCTTGTGTTATGATGTATTGTGTAAGGAAGAACTGGTATATCTCATGTCTTGTGTTATGATGTATTGTGTTAGGAAGAACTGATATATCTCATGTCTTGTGTTATAATGTATTGTGTAAGGAAGGACCCATATGTCTCATGTCTTGTGTTATGATGTATTGTGTTAGGAAGAACTGATATATCTCATATCTTGTGTTATGATGTATTGTGTTAGGAAGAACTGATATATCTCATGTCTTGTGTTATGATGTATTGTGTAAGGAAGAACTGGTATATCTCATGTCTTGTGTTATGATGTATTGTGTTAGGAAGAACTGATATATCTCATGTCTTGTGTTATGATGTATTGTATAAAGAAGAACTGATATATATCATGTCTTGTGTTATGATGTATTGTGTTAGGAAGAACTGATATATCTCATGTCATGTGTTATGATGTATTGTGTAAGGAAGAACTGATATTTCTCATGTCATGTGTTATGATGTATTGTATAAGGAAGAACTGATATATCTCATGTTTTTGTGTAAGGAAGAACTGATATATCTCATGTCTTGTGTAAGGAAGAACTGATATATCTCATGTCTTGTGTTATGATGTATTGTATAAAAAAGGACTGATATAGCTCATGTCTTGTGTTATGATGTATTGTGTAAGGAAGAACTGATATATCTCATGTCTTGTGTTATGATGTATTGTGTAAGGAAGAACTGATAAATCTCATGTCTTGTGTTATGATGTATTGTGTTAGGAAGGACTGATATATCTCATGACATGTGTTATGATGTATTGTGTAAGGAAGAACTGATATATCTCATGTCTTGTGTTATGATGTATTGTATATGGAAGAACTGATATATCTGATGTCTTGTGTTATGATGTATTGTCTAAGGAAGAACTGATATTTCTCATGTCATGTGTTATGATGTATTGTATAAGGAAGAACTGATATATCTCATGTATTGTGTTATGATGTATTGTGTAAGGAAGAACTGATATATCTCATGTCTTGTGTTATGATGTATTGTGTTAGGAAGAACTGATATATCTCATGTCTTGTGTTATGATGTATTGTGTAAGGAAGAACTAATATATCTCATGTCTTGTGTTATGATGTATTGTGTAAGGAAGAACTGATATATCTCATGTCTTGTGTTATGATGTATTGTGTTAGGAAGAACTGATACATCTCATGTCATGTGTTATGATGTATTGTATAAGGAAGAACTGATATATCTCATGTCATGTGTTATGATGTATTGTATAAGGAAGAACTGATATATCTCATGTCATGTGTTATGATGTATTGTGTAAGGAAGAACTGATATATCTCATGTCTTGTGTTATGATGTATTGTGTAAGGACCAACTGATATATCTCATGTCTTGTGTTATGATGTATTGTTTTAGGAAGGACTGATATATCTCATGTATTGTGTAATGATGTATTGTGTAAGGAAGAACTGATATATCTCATGTCTTGTGTAATGATGTATTGTATAAGGAAGAACTGATACATCTCATGTCATGTGTTATGATGTATTGTGTTAGGAAGAACTGATATATCTCATGTCATGTGTTATGATGTATTGTATAAGGAAGAATTGATATATCGCACGCATGTGTTATGATGTATTGTGTAAGGAAGAACTGATATATCTCATATCATGTGTTATGATGTATTGTGTTAGGAAGAACTGATATATCTCATGTCATGTGTTATGATGTATTGTATAAGGAAGAATTGATATATCGCACGCATGTGTTATGATGTATTGTATAAGGAAGAACTGGTATATCTCATGTCTTGTGTTATGATGTATTGTGTTAGGAAGAACTGATACATCTCATGTCATGTGTTATGATGTATTGTGTAAGGAAGAACTGATATATCTCATGTCTTGTGTTATGATGTATTGTGTAAGGAAGAACTGGTATATCTCATGTCTTGTGTTATGATGTATTGTTTTAGGAAGGACTGATATATCTCATGTATTGTGTTATGATGTATTGTGTAAGGAAGAACTGATATATCTCATGTCTTGTGTAATGATGTATTGTATAAGGAAGAACTGATACATCTCATGTCATGTGTTATGATGTATTGTGTTAGGAAGAACTGATATATCTCATGTCTTGTGTTATGATGTATTGTGTAAGGAAGAACTGATATATCTCATGTCATGTGTTATGATGTATTGTATAAGGAAGAATTGATATATCGCACGCATGTGTTATGATGTATTGTGTAAGGAAGAACTGATATATCTCATATCATGTGTTATGATGTATTGTGTTAGGAAGAACTGATATATCTCATGTCATGTGTTATGATGTATTGTATAAGGAAGAATTGATATATCGCACGCATGTGTTATGATGTATTGTATAAGGAAGAACTGGTATATCTCATGTCTTGTGTTATGATGTATTGTGTTAGGAAGAACTGATATATCTCATGTCATGTGTTATGATGTATTGTATAAGGAAGAATTGATATATCGCACGCATGTGTTATGATGTATTGTGTAAGGAAGAACTGATATATCTCATATCATGTGTTATGATGTATTGTATAAGGAAGAACTGATACATCTCATGTCATGTGTTATGATGTATTGTGTAAGGAAGAACTGATATATCTCATGTCTTGTGTTATGATGTATTGTGTAAGGAAGAACTGATATATCTCATGTCATGTGTTATGATGCATTGTGTAAGGAAGAACTGATATTTCTCATGTCTTGTGTTATGATGTATTGTATAAGGAAGAACTGATATATCTCATGTCTTGTGTTATGATGTTTTTGTGTAAGGAAGAACTGATATATCTCATGTCATGTGTTATGATGTATTGTATAAGGAAGAACTGATATATCTCATGTCATGTGTTATGATGTATTGTGTAAGGAAGAACTGATATATCTCATGTCATGTGTTATGATGTATTGTATAAGGAAGAACTGATACATCTCATGTCATGTGTTATGATGTATTGTGTAAGGAAGAACTGATATATCTCATGTCTTGTGTTATGATGTATTGTGTAAGGAAGAACTGATATATCTCATGTCATGTGTTACGATGTATTGTATAAGGAAGAACTGATACATCTCATGTCATGTGTTATGATGTATTGTGTAAGGAAGAACTGATATATCTCATGTCATGTGTTATGATGTATTGTGTAAGGAAGAACTGATATATCTCATGTCATGTGTTATGATGCATTGTGTAAGGAAGAACTGATATTTCTCATGTCTTGTGTTATGATGTATTGTGTAAGGAAGAACTGATATATCTCATGTCATGTGTTATGATGTCTTGTATAAGGAAGAACTGATATATCTCATGTCTTGTGTTATGATGTATTGTGTAAGGAAGAACAGATATATCTCATGTCATGTGTTATGATGTATTGTATAAAGAAGAACTGATATATCTCATGTCATGTGTTATGATGTATTGTGTAAGGAAGAACTGATATATCTCATGTCTTGTGTTATGATGTATTGTGTAAGGAAGAACTGATATATCTCATGTCTTGTGTTATGATGCTTGCAATATTTTTAGAAATCCAAAGTGATATTTGTGTAGAGTATAGGAGTGCATGTGAAGTATAATGAAACGCATTACAATTTATATAATTATGAAGTTTGGAGACAGCAACCCAGTGACATAAAAGTGTAATGACATATTTTAAGTTTTTTTGAGTTGCTCTGTGTAGTGTGTAATGACATATTTTTTGTTTTTTCTAGTTGCTTTGTGTAGTGTGTAATGACATATTTATGTTTTTTTTAGTTGTTCTGTGTAGTGTGTAATGACATATTTAATGTTTTTTTTAGTTGCTCTGTGTAGTGTGTAATGACATATTTAATGTTTTTTGAGTTGCTCTGTGTAGTGTGTAATGACATATTTTATGTTTTTTTGAGCTGCTCTGTGTAGTGTGTAATGACATATTTAATGTTTTTTGTGTTGCTTTGTGTAGTGTGTAATGACATATTTTATGCTTTTTTGAGCTGCTCTGTGTAGTGTAATGACATATTTTATGTTTTTTGTGTTGCTTTGTGTAGTGTGTAATGACATATTTTATGGTTTTTTTAGCTGCTCTGTGTAGTGTGTAATGACATATTTTATGGTTTTTTTAGGTGTTCTGTGTAGTGTGTAATGACATATTTTATGTTTTTTTTAGTTGTTCTGTGTAGTGTGTAATGACATATTTTATGTTTTTTTTAGTTGCTCTGTGTAGTGTGTAATGACATATTTTATGCTTTTTTGAGCTGCTCTGTGTAGTGTGTAATGACATATTTTATGTTTTTTTTTAGTTGTTCTGTGTAGTGTGTAATGACATATTTTATGTTTTTTTTTAGCTGCTCCGTGTAGTGTGTAATGACATATTTTATGTTTTTTTGAGTTGCTCTGTGTAGTGTGTAACGACATATTTTTTGTTTTTTTGAGGTGCTCTGTGTAGTGTGTAATGACATATTTTATGTTTTTTGAGCTGCTCTGTGTAGTGTGTAATGACATATTTTATGTTTTTTTTAGTTGCTCTGTGTAGTGTGTAATGACATATTTTATGTTTTTTTTAGTTGCTCTGTGTAGTGTGTAATGACATATTTTATTTTTTTTTTAGTTGCTCTGTGTAGTGTGTAATGACATATTTTATGGTTTTTTTTAGTTGCTCTGTGTAGTGTGTAATGACATATTTTATGTTTTTTTGAGCTGCTCTGTTTAGTGTGTAATGACATATATTATGTTTTTTGTGTTGCTTTGTGTAGTGTGTAATGACATATTTTATGCTTTTTTGAGCTGCTCTGTGTAGTGTGTAATGACATATTTTATGTTTTTTTGAGCTGCTCTGTTTAGTGTGTAATGACATATATTATGTTTTTTGTGTTGCTTTGTGTAGTGTGTAATGACATATTTTATGTTTTTTGTGTTGCTTTGTGTAGTGTGTAATGACATATTTTATGCTTTTTTGAGCTGCTCTGTGTAGTGTGTAATGACATATTTTATGTTTTTTGAGTTGCTCTGTGTAGTGTGTAATGACATATTTTATGTTTTTTTGAGCTGCTCTGTTTAGTGTGTAATGACATATATTATGTTTTTTGTGTTGCTTTGTGTAGTGTGTAATGACATATTTTATGTTTTTTGTGTTGCTTTGTGTAGTGTGTAATGACATATTTTATGCTTTTTTGAGCTGCTCTGTGTAGTGTGTAATGACATATTTTATGTTTTTTGTGTTGCTTTGTGTAGTGTGTAATGACATATTTTATGCTTTTTTTAGCTGCTCTGTGTAGTGTGTAATGACATATTTATGTTTTTTTAGTTGCTCTGTGTAGTGTGTAATGACATATTTTATGTTTTTTTAGCTGCTCTGTGTAGTGTGTAATGACATATTTATGTTTTTTTAGTTGCTCTGTGTAGTGTGTAATGACATATTTTATGCTTTTTTTAGCTGCTCTGTGTAGTGTGTAATGACATATTTTATGTTTTTTTAGCTGCTCTGTGTAGTGTGTAATGACATATTTATGTTTTTTTAGTTGCTCTGTGTAGTGTGTAATGACATATTTTATGCTTTTTTTAGCTGCTCTGTGTAGTGTGTAATGACATATTTATGTTTTTTTAATTGCTCTGTGTAGTGTGTAATGACATATTTTATGTTGTTTTGAGCTGCTCTGTGTAGTGTGTAATGACATATTTTATGAGTTTTTTTAGTTGCTCTGTGTAGTGTGTAATGACATATTTTATGTTTTGTTTAGCTGCTCTGTGTAGTGTGTAATGACATATTTATGTTTTTTAGTTGCTCTGTGTAGTGTGTAATGACATATTTTATGTTTTTTGAGCTGCTCTGTTTAGTGTGTAATGACATATATATAATGTTTTTTTGAGTTGCTCTGTGTAGTGTGTAATGACATATGTCATGTTTTTTTCCTTGTGCTTTTGTAATTTGATTACCTCCTTGGTAATTTATCCACTTTTTCATCTAGTTGATAGGTGTGGTATACATCACTGTTTTGTTAATTAATTTAGTTAGGTGTATTGCTGTTATGTTACAATGTTTCTTACTACAGTCTTATGTACAATACACAAATACCTGTAATAACCAATATTTTCTCTGTTTAACAATGAATTACTCAGAACAAACCAGGGGGATTTATATATGATTCATCTTGTATGTACTGTCAGTAAATATCTTTATATGTTTTAAATATTTCTACTTCACTTACACCAAGACTTGTATTTTCCAAATTAGCTCCATTCTTCAAAGATAATTCCACATCTTTAATGTTTCCCACCATAGCAGCTATACAAAGTTCCTGTAAGTAAAACAAAGCATAAGCATTTCTTTCCTGCACATAATAATGTATGATAAATAAATAAATTCAAATAAACAAACTACTTGTTTATAGTTTTAGTTATTCTGCTTAAGATGTCCACTTTTACGGTTTGCTTTTCAAATGATTATGCAACAACTACCAACTGACTAAGACAGTTAAACCGCTGTTTGTAATTTCTGAGTTTTTTAGAAAGAAGACTTGGTATCATTGTATAATATATCAAGTTTGCTCCTTCAAATTTTGTACATTGGAATTCTTATAACTAGTGTCATTTTGATTTTTCTTCCAATTTCCATCTGATTGGATAAATATGTTATAATAAACTACACACATGTATCTTTGTGAAGTCTAAAGACAACATCGGTCACATGACCTCTGAAATATAAGAACAAAATCTTACCTGATCCCAACTTTCCATTATATCCTGCAACAAAAGAAATAAAAAATAATTTATAGGAGGTTTTAAATCTCAATAAACAATAAATATATTTCAAGCATTAAGTTAGGCATGATGCCATTCTTTTGATTGTTCCATTTTCTTCACCTTGTTAAGTTTAATAAAAAGAACAGAGTTCCAATATCCCCACGTTGCACTTTTTTTTCCAAGGGACATTATTCTTTTTAAAAAATCCGATCGTCCACCATTTTAGAACTTGTCCAAGATACTGCTGATATTAATCTATAGTATAAGTTTTATAAAAATCTGGCAAGAATTGTACCCGTGGGAGCGCTAATGAGACCATTTTCCATAAATTTAATATTTCCAAGGGGCAAAACTCTTTAAAAAAAAGTTGATGGTCCACCACTATAGAACTTGTCTGAGATATTGCTGATATTAACCTATTGTATAAGTTTTATAAAAATCTGGCAAGAACTACACCCGTGACAGGGCTAACAAGGCCATTTTCCATAAATTTAACATTTCCAAGGGTCATAACTCTTTAAAAAATAAATGGGGAATGTGTCCATAGGGACACAGATAATGCCCCCCCCCCCCCCCCCCAAAGCATATACAGTTATAAAGGGACATAACTCAAGAACTGTAAAAGTAACACTACCAAAATTTGAACTTTTACTGAGTTTTTTGGTAATAAGCATTATATATAAAAAAAGAAGATGTGGTATGATTGCCAATGAGACATCTCTCCACAAGAGACCAAATGACACAGAAATCAAGAACTATAGGTCACCGTATGGCCTTCAACAATGAACAAAGCACATACCGCACAGTCAGCTATAAAAGGCCCCGAAATGACAATGTAAAACAATTCAAACGAGAAAACTAACGGCCTAATTAAATTTATGTACTAATATGAACAAAAACAAATACGTGTATACACATAAACAAACGGCAACCACTGAATTATATATACATTTCATAACAATTAGTTGAGACAAACTTAAGTTAAGAGAACAGAAACGAAAAATTCAGCAATTTTTCCATTTATAAAGGGGCATAACCCTAGAATGGTAAAAATGACGCCACCAAAATTCATACTTGATCTGTGTTTTGTGGTAATAATCATGGTGTATAAGTTTCATAAAATTTGGTTGAAGCAAACTAAAGTTAGAGAACGGAAATGAAAAATTCAGAAATTTTTCCTATAGTAAAAGGGCATAACTCTTGAACTGTAAAAATGATGCCACCAAATTTCAAACTTTATCTGTGTTTTGAGGTAATAAGCATTATGTATAAGTTTCATAACATTTGGTTGAAGAAAGTTACAGTAATAGAACACAAAAAAAATTCATGAATTTTTCCATTTGTAAAGGGGCATAACTCTTGAACGTTAAAAGTGATGCCACCAAAATTCAAACTCGATCTGTGTTTTGTGGTCAATAATGAGCATTGTATATAAGTTTCATATCATTTAGTTCAGACAAACTAAAGTTAGAGAACGGAAACGAAAAATACAGCAATTTTTCCATTTTTAAAGGGGCATAGCTCTAAAAGGTAAAAGTGATGACACAAAAATTCAAACTTGACCTGTGTTTTGTGGTAATAAGCATTGTTTATAAGTTTCATAACAGTTGGTTAAGGCAAACCAATTTTGGGACGTACTGACGTAGGTATAGACGGACAAGGGTAAAACTTAATGCCCCCCTCCACTACGGCGAGGGCATACAAAGTCGATCGTCCACCATTATAGTGCTTGTCAGATATATTGCTGATATTAACCTATTGTGTAAGATTTATAAAAATCTGACAAGAATTGTACCCCTGAGAGTTCTTATGAGGCCATTTTCCATAAATTTAGTATTTCCAAGGAGCACAACTCGTGAGAGTGCTAACAAGACCAGACAGACGGACGCCCTGTATTTCCATGTCCCCTGCAACGCGTTACACAGGGGTCAATTAATATCCATCAAGCTGTTAAGCAGGATATGTACTGACAGGACACACAGGCATATGGAGATGTGCTGACAGGACACACAGACATATGGAGATGTGCTGTAAGGGCATAGACATACAGACAGTTTAATCAAGAAACAACGACAAGGCACATGGACATACGAACAGTATACTGGAGTCAGTTAATTTGATTATCTCCCCTTTAACATGTTTAACCACAAGACACAATATCTGTCCAGCCGTTACACTGACAAGGTACATGGACATACGGACAGTATATTGAAGAAAGTAAATTTGATTATCTCCCCTTTAACATGTTAGACCAGACACAATATCTGTCCAGCTGTTACACTGACAAGGCACACAGACATATGGACAGTATACTGAAGTAAGTTAATTTGATTATCTCCCCTTTAACATGTTAGACCACCAAACACAAAATCTGTCTAGCCGTTACAACGACAAGGCACATGGACATACGAACAGTATACTGAAGTCAGTTAATTTGATTATCTCCCCTTTAACATGTTTAACCACAAGACACAATATCTGTCCAGCCGTTACACTGACAAGGTACATAGACATACGGACAGTATATTGAAGAAAGTAAATTTGATTATCTCCCCTTTAACATGTTAGACCAGACACAATATCTGTCCAGCTGTTACACTGACAAGGCACACAGACATATAGACAGTATACTGAAGTAAGTTTATTTGATTATCTCCCCTTTAACATGTTAGACCAGACACAATATCTGTCCAGCCGTTACCCTGACAAGGCACACAGACATATGGACAGTATATTGAAGTAAGTTGATTTGATTATTTCCCCTTTAACTTGTTAGACCACCAGAAACAATATCTGTCCAGCTGTTACACTGACAAGGTACATGGACATAAGCATGATAAGGACAGTATACTGAAATAAGTTGATTTGATTATCTCCCCTTTAACATGTTATACCAGCAGAAACAATATCTGTCCAGCTGTTATACTTACAAGGCACACGGACATACAGACAGTATATTGAAGTAAGTTGATTTGATTATCTCCCCTTTAACATGTTAGACCAGACACAATATCTGTCCAGCCGTTACACTGACAAAGCACACAGAAATATTTACAGTTATACTAAAGTTAATTTGATTATCTTCTCTTTAACATGTTATACCACCAGAAACAATATCTGTCCAGCTGTTATACTTACAAGGCACACAGACATAGGGACAGAATATTGAAGTAAGTTGATTTGATTATCTCCCCTTTAACATGTTAGACCAGACACAATATCTGTCCAGCTGTTACACTGACAAGGCACACAGAAATATTTACAGTTATACTAAAGTTAATTTGATTATCTTCTCTTTAACATGTTATACCACCAGAAACAATATCTGTCCAGCTGTTATACTTACAAGGCGAATCCGGGTCTGTTCGCGCCCAATCACGTTCGCACCCTTCCACATTCGCCCCCATTCACTTTCGCACCCCACATGTTCGCACCCAAATTTTGCGAAAAGTTCGTTCGCACCCCACACGTTCGCACCCAATTTTACCAATTTTTTGAAGTTGTATTGGTATAAATATATATGCCATTGTTTCTAAATAATTCGAGATACTGACAAGTTTTTTTGTGTTATGACAAGTTTATAAAAAAAAAGTCCTTGTTTTTAAGTCAGATTATGTTATTCTGACAACAACTATTTCATTTGTGTGTTGAATAATTCTTAATCGTGTTTTGGTTAGTGTATTGAAATAATTTGTTTTTCACTGTTTCTAGTCAATTAAGTGCGAATCTGACAACATGTTGAACAACTGGTATGCATGGTAAGTGTATTGCTATAATTAATATTTATTTTATTAGTATTTACATACCATGTATAGCAAATTGTTTATCCATTCGGTCATTACCATTTATTGTAAATGCGTTTGTGCCAATAAAATATTGTCTATTGTCTATTGTCTATCAAAGCAATTTAAAACAACAATCATGATTTATAAACAACAGTAAACAATAACACCAAGTTAGGCTGTTTATAAATACCAATTAGCAATAATCATACATAATCAACATTTAATAATTAATCATCAGATTGATAAAAAAAAAAATCTTTTCAATAAATTCTCAAATTTTATTCAAAAAGAATACAATTATTTGTTATATTCATATGAATAATTTCTAACAATTTAACTTAAATTTTATTAAAAATTGGGCGCGAACATGTAGGGTGCGAACGGACGTGGGGGGCGAAAATGTGAGGTGCGAACGTGTAGGGTGCGAAACTATATTGGGCGCGAATGGACCTGATACCTTACAAGGCACACAGACATAGGGACAGAATATTGAAGTAAGTTGATTTGATTATCTCCCCTTTAACATGTTAGACCAGACACAATATCTGTCCAGCTGTTACACTGACAAGGCACACAGAAATATTTACAGTTATACTAAAGTTAATTTGATTATCTTCTCTTTAACATGTTATACCACCAGAAACAATATCTGTCCAGCTGTTATACTTACAAGGCACACGGACATAGGGACAGTATATTGAAGTAAGTTGATTTGATTATCTCCCCTTTAACATGTTAGACCAGACACAATATCTGTCCAGCTGTTACACTGACAAGGCACACAGAAATATTTACAGTTATACTAAAGTTAATTTGATTATCTTCTCTTTAACATGTTATACCACCAGAAACAATATCTGTCCAGCTGTTATACTTACAAGGCACACGGACATACAGACAGTATATTGAAGTAAGTTGATTTGATTATCTCCCCTTTAACATGTTAGACCAGACACAATATCTGTCCAGCTGTTACACTGACAAGGCACACAGAAATATTTACAGTTATACTAAAGTAAGTTAATTTTATTATCTTCCCTTTAACATGTTAGACCAACAAACACAAAATCTGTCTAGCTGTTACAACGACAAGGCACACAGACATTTGGACAATATATTGAAGTGAGTTTATTTGATTATCTCCCCTTTAGCATGTTCGACCACCTAAATAATGTCTGTCTAGCTCTTGCACTGACAAAGTTTTTATTTATTGGCTCATGCCATCAAAGCTAATAAGATATTATATATTACTTATAAAAAGACTCGATGTAGTGAATGTCCAAAAAGAGACACTTACACCTATTCATCAGAAATATATATATATATACCGAGTATGATTAAGTACCTAAAGTCCCAAACAGAAGTCTGTTGGTTCTAGTTCTGAAACTGTTAATGACTACAAATTATCCTTCATAAAACTCCAATTGCAGCTTCAGCTTATTTCAAAGGGTGTCATCATGGCGTTCATACCAGCTGCCACAGGTCAATAACAATCTGCAAATAAATGTTAACATCAAATTTGAATCATGTAAAAATAATAGATATCGTCATATGATCATATGATGCTAGATAAGCCAATCAAATTAAATCAGTTTTTGTATTACGTTTTTTCGTATCTTACTCCTTGCAGTGTGATACAAGATATATCTCTTAAATAGATAACAGGCCACAACTATAAGAGAGTCATTTATATTTGATATTTCTTCAAAAGCATATTTTAAAATATTGTTTAGGGGCGTCGTTACTTCCATTCCTATGTTGAGCGATTGGTTGAAAAAATGATAAACCAGACCTCCACTGATTATCCTTATAAATAAATAAGAATTGCGTGAAATTTATGAATGGATGCATAAGTACAAAGCTGTTTTTTTTTTTAAACAACCTTGACTACACACGAGGGTCTTGCAAGGACGGAAAAATTATTTGTATCGACGACGAGGACAGTTTAGACATCCTTGACTATACGCATGACGGTCTAGCACGATGACTTGTATATCAACAAGGGTAGTTTATATCGACATTGACTACCCATTGTTTTCAATGTTTATTCATACCCATAAGGGTCTTGCAGATCGTGAATTGTATCATTAATGAATCAAGAACTATATATATATGAAAATATCAAAAGTTCTAAATTTTGGTAAATCAAAAATTTAAATATTTCAAATCAAAATAGACAATAAATAACTGAATGTTGATAAATATTTTTTAAAACTAAATTATACATACAGTCAGGGGTTCTACTTGTACAAGTGTATTTTATTTACTTGACCTAATAAATATTAAAACTCAACGTTATAATGTTAGATCTATTAAAGGAAACAGCTGACATGCCGAAAGTTAAAACTACAAGATACGGGTTAAAATCATTTCGTTTCAGTGCTGCACAATTATGGAATGAGCTGCCAAACCACATAAGACAGGAAAATACTTTAACTCAATTTTCCAATCTAATACAGAACTGGAAATAAAAATTGGCAGCTCATGCGGCGGGCGGGCTGATGCCAATGTAATGCATGCCATTAGTGATTTGAGCATAGCTTTGCTTCCCCCCTTTTGTTAAATACTTAAATTAGCTCGCTATGATTTTATTTTTTATCTGCATGAACAGTATTATTTTATTTGCTTATGTCATGTATGTGCTTTTAATATCCTGCTGTAATGTATGTATGTTTGTCTTAATATGTGTGTTTTTTTATATGCTTGTGTGTGATTTATTTTAATGTCGATTTTAAAAGCTCAGTAGACACAAATGGTAGAGCTTGTGTTACTTTGTTTACTATGTATCGACAATAAATAAAACTTTGATTTGATTTGATTTGATTTATGACCATTGATGACTATTTATTAATTGTTGTATAATTTATCATGATTAAACTTCAAATTAAATTATTATTAGTATAAAATTGATATAACAAGCTTGTTCAAGGGAGACAACAACCACAGTTCTGGTTCATTCTTGTATAGATTTCATTCAAAATAAACCTATTCATTCATTAATCTTTACATCCATGACATCAGTAACTATTATTATTTATTCATGTTATTATTGTCATTGTAACAATTTATTTTTTACATGTATACATATTTACAATATCTGGCCCCATTCATTTCAACACAAATTAAACCTTAATAATAACACTTTTACACTTTTGTCGTTTGCAAAACATATTTAAATCGTTAATATTATGCTTAAGAATTGTTATAAATGTGTAATTTTGATTAATTATCGCTTGCCTACCTTTATTTTGTAATCAGTCAAAATATCCCCAGTTGAAAGTAAAACATGTGCCAGGTATCAAAAGTGGTTTAAGGCCAAATTTGTTAAAGGGGTTAATAACTCTGAGTTATCGTTCTTGAAGAACTCTTTTGTGTACCTCCTTTTGTCTCCTGACTATGCTAATAAAGTGAATATTACTATACATAAAAGTAAGGTTTACAAGTAATAATTTAAACTAAAATACAATATTCAAAATATGCAATTAAGCTTAATTTTATCATACAGTCAGGGGTACTACTTATATAAGTAATTTTTTTTTACTTCTTCAAGTAAATAAAAATTAGTTGTACAAGTAAATTATAATGTTTGAATAATCTCCCCTTAATTTTCTAAAAAAATTACTTATACAAGTAAATTTTTTTTACAATCCCACCAAAATTCTCAAGTTTTGAGATGTAAAATCATGCCTTTAATGATTATTAATTTTTAATAAGAGTTCAATGCTTCATCTCATTAATTCAACAAAGAAACTGATTGCACAAAGATCTTATTAAGTATTTGCACAGTCTTCAAAAATTGCTCCTTTGGGGCTTGTAAATGAGCAGTGTTCTGAAGATAACAGACAAATGGGATTTTCATTGTCCATGAAATTACACTTAAATGATAAGAAAAGAAATCTGGACTGGGTTGCACAAACGTCTATTAAAGTTAATAGTCAATTAAAAGTACACTTAAATTTAATAGTCTATTACTTGCGTTGCACAAAATTTAATTAACGTTAATAGTCTATTAACTCACTATTAAATTTAATTGAACGAAGGAGCGCTATTAAGTCCTTAATTGTACATTTAAAATGGATGCCATGCAAGTGCTTGGATTACTTGTACCTCAAAATCAGCCAAAGAATACCGTGACAGGCTTCTCAACTCGATGATTTGACGGACTGAGAGCCTCGCACAGCCGGTGATATCCCACATTGTATGATTTCGTCACAAAAAGAATTGTTTTTGTTATTATTAAAATAATAATAAAAAGAAAAGATAAAAATTAATAAGTTTTTGAAGCATAAATGAAGATATAATTGTAATTCTATGATTAACCATTGTCATTATGAATCTATTAGGGAAACAATGGTTTTATTTTCAATACGGCAAGTGTCATTAAACTGAAGAAAAAACTTTTGCCCTTATCCTTGGAAGTATGCTTTGTTCAAACTGAAATATATTTCTTAGTATAAAATCCATTCTCCAAAATTAACAATTTTTAAAAGGCATGTATGGACGAAAGCATTGGACATTTGAAAACATTTTATAACAGGGGTGAAGAATGTGCAATCTCCGTTGACGCTTTGATAAAGAGTGCTTTCTTTCACGTCCGCATTTCTATTAAGTATGGCATGCCGGGTTAACATTTTAATGATTACTACAGATTGGAGAAATGAATAACAGAACAGTGCACAATAACGTACAATAACATACATTGTTATTCGTAGGAGATAAGAGAAACTACGTGATAGTTTTAATCTTTTTTTTTTATTATTTAAGATGGCATGGTGTATATTGTCCATAATAGTAGCAACTCTCAAATACTTTTTTATTTAACAAATAATACCTGTATGACTATTTCAATAGTTTATTTTACAATGTTTTATGTAAAATACTGTATGTTGTATCAATCATATATGTTATGTGTATATGACCCCCTGGGGACCTAATTTGGAAAATAAAATTTATCTTATCTTATCTTATCTTATCTTATCTTATCTATATCCAATACATATTTTTAAAACAATTTTTTTTTTTTGCAACTGAAAACTGTAATGAAGATAAAACAAAACTATCCGACACTTTGGTATATCTTGGATATAAACTTAAAATAAATATCTGATATTCACATGGGATAGGGTTCATAATAACATAAATTATTGGACTTATTTGGGGTTGCCTAGATATTCCGACACATTATTATTCCGACACCCCACTGTTCCGACACCCCAATAGGCCGACAAAGGTTAATAACTGCAGTTATAGAAAATATACTTCATGAGTAGAGCTTCACGAAGGTGTGGATGTGGGTTTACAGAATAGAGAAGATTATAATGGGGGAAATTTAAAGAATTATAGAGAAAAATTGACCAATACCAAAGAATTAATAGAGAAAAATGAGGTGTTAAAATATAAAGATTGGAGAATAATTGGCAAAAAGTATAAAGAATACAGATAAGAATTAACGACCCCCTCCTCCGCAATCCAATTACCCCTTCATAAAATAGTTGGCACTGTCACAGGAAGGTTCCAGTTTTCATTATTCCGATTTACCAGCATTTTTTGCTGTTGTAAACTTGTTCTTACAGATTCCTGATATGCATAGACCGCGATACATTTTACAAAGTTCTATTTGGTTTAACACTGTCTTTAGAGTTCAATGTATTAACTTTAAATAATTCACTCTTCAATTAAGTAGTGTATAAACATTGTTGTATAAACAAACTAAACTAATGTTCTTCTCAAAATAATTCTGTAATGCGCGGATACATCGGACTGCATCGTACGATAACAATATTGGGTCAATGGAAGGCGTCCCAGAAAAAAAAAATAGCCTTGCCAAACGTCAAAATTATTTGGACTAGGTCAATATTATAATATTGTCAATGATTTAACTAGTCTTTGCTATGCAATAACAAATATGGCAGTTTTAAATTACAGCCGTAGTTTTTCTTCGTAAAATTCTACATCCAGCAGATCGATATTGGTGTCAACATTGAAAATTAATACACATTTTCCCTAAAATACAATGTATTTAAACTAATAATGTGTAAATGTAATCTCCATTGACGTTTTGATAAAGAGTGCTTTCTTTCACGTCCGCATTTCTATCCAGTATGGCATGCCAAGTTAACATTTTAATGATTACTACAGATAAGAAACACAAATAACAGAACAGTGCACAATACCATACATTGTTATTCGTAGGACATAAAGAGAAACTACGTGATAATTTTGATATATTACACAGTGAATTAATTTAGTTTTTTTTTTTAAATAAAGATGGCATAGTGAATAGTGTCCATAATATTTATATCTAACCAAGAAATATCTGATATTGACATGGGATAGGGTTCATTATAACATAAACAATTATTGGACTTTTGGGGATCGCCCAGATATTCCGACACCCCACTGGTCCAACACCCCAATAGTCCGATAAAGGTTAATAAGTGCCGTAATAGAAAATATACTTCATGAGTAGAGCCGCTTCGTGAGGGTGTTGATGTGGATTTACAGAATAGAGAATAATGATGGGGGGGGGGGTTAAAGAATAGAGAAAAATGAGGTCCTAAAATAATGGGCAAAAGTATAAAAAATAGAGAAAATGGCAAACATTTTAAAGAATACAGATATGAAAGACCCCCTCCTCCCCAATGCAGACACCCTTTGATAGAATAATTGTTGACATGGTATTTGAACTATTCGTACCATGACCATATGCATATAAAGAAACTGAAAACTTTGCAAATTTTGGTATAAGAAAATGGGAACACATTCTACTAAAAAAAAAGAAATGTCATCGGTAGTGCAGTCTCTCTTCATAAAGAAAAATGTTCACGTAATCAGGGAACGACCATTTAACTTCAAGGGGGTTATGTTTTTTTCCTAAAAAAAATATTCTGATCCCCAATTTGATAGAAAAAAATATTTCTGGTCAAGCAGATGAAAAAAAATATTTAGAATGCAGATTCCCCAAACCATACATGTATATAGTGTTAAACAACACATGCAAACATGCGACACGAACATTACTCTAGCAACCAACACCACCCCTTTTGACACTCACAATGGAAGGTGCCAGTTTTCACTATTCCGATTTACGAGCATTTTTTGCTGTTGTAAACTTATTCTAACAGATTCCTCACAGAGAACGCGGCAAACTTTATAAAGTTCTATTTGGTTTACCACAGTCTTTATAGTTGAACGTACCGCGTATTAACTAACTCTTCAATTAAGTAGTGTATAAACATTGTTGTATATGTTGTGTACAAGATGTAAGTTTGTACAAATTATAATTTGTACAGGGTTTTTGTACAAGTTATAAGTTTTTTGACACCTGCCTTCTTGCAACAGGTGGTACGGGTTTAACTTATAAAATGTACCAGTGTAATGTTTTAAATTCAAAAAAATATACGTCAACCTAACATTTAGTGCTATTCTCCTTGCCTTCAAACTTGAAATGAGGATACCTGAATGGTTTAAATTCTAATTTTATTTTTTTTCCTTATACCATATTCATATCTATATAAAATCTTTGTGAGGTCTTATAATGTTTTTGTATCAATGATCAGTATTAGCCTGTATAATGAAGTTGTAAAAAATTGACAGAAATATGCGGAGCAAAAGACTGTGTGCTTGCATCATCCATTTTTGTTCAGCAGGTCATAAAACACTGATAACTTGTACAAAAATTCTGTACAAATTATAATTTGTACAACATTACAACTTGTACACAACATATATATAGACTAACTAAACTAATGTTCATCTCAAAATAATTCTGTACACTAAAATAGGCATCTCGCATACAATCGTCTAAGCGCTAAAGCCTAACTAGAACCTTAACTTTCTAATTTCTCTGCTTTGGGAGAGATACATAGCTGTGTATCGTCATGTTAGTTATTCGATAAAGCTTCACAAAGCTTATTTAGTTTGACAAAATGTTCGCTACACCGCGTCTCATTCATTCTTTATTTTTAGGGGTGAATATATACGACCACTTTCACTAATACGTATTTACCGATCAACCGTGAACAATTTCTGAGCCTGCTGCAAACAAAATTCCCGGTGGTTCCTATTCAATACTAGTATGTACTTTCATTGTCTAGTGGCAGTTCAAGTGTCATTGACTTTTTTTTCATGCCGGATGGCAACTATTACAGGGCCTATCTATTGTTTTTTACTGTCAAATGATTGTTCTCGGCCTGAACATGCATGTCAATAATATTTGCCACTGGACATCACGCAAAATTGAAATATTGTAAGTACTTTATGATATGTTACTTGTATTATTATTATACCCCCGCTTTGAAAAAAGGGGGGTATACTGTTTTACCTCTGTATGTCCTTCCGTCAGTCCGTCAGTCCGTCAGTCCATCAGTCCGTCAGTCCGTCAGTTCGTCCGTCCCATGAATATTTTTCGTCACATTTTTCTCAGGAACTACACTACCAGGATTTCTGAAATTTGGTTTCAGGCTTGATATAAGTCAACTAAACTGTGTGATGCGTTTTCAGATTCATCACTCAACATCTTCCTGTTTACCGAACACTTGTATCATTTTTACACCTGATAGCAAATGAATATTTGGACGGGGGTATCATCAGTGAGCAGAAGCTCACAGTTTCACTTGTTTTTAGGACTATCAGGAGGAATGTAGGTATAACTGATGGGATTTTTCTTTTGAAATCAAAATTATTTATTTAAAAAAGTTGTTGAATTATTCCATGTCAGACTATATGTTTTATGGTGTATGGAGAACTTGGAAGATTTCCACTTGAACTGCAGATCAAGTTAAAAATGGTATGTTTTTGGCACAAGCTTGCAACAAACGATAAAAAATTATCGGGCAAACTGTACAAGTTACTTTGGTACATGCATGAGCATGAAGGTTATAATTTCAAATGGTTTAACTATGTAAAATCTGTGTTTAATGACTGTGGCTTTTGTGAAATATATAATATTCCGGAGCAAGTTGATTATAATTATATCAAAACTAATGTGAGGCAGCGTCTCCAGGACCAGTTTATTCAAAAATGGTTCTCTGATATAAACAACTCATCAAGGGGGGAATTTTATCTACACTTTAAAGAAGAGTTTTGCTTAGAACCATATCTGTTAAAATTAAGGCGGGGTCATAGAGTAAATATATGTAAATTAAGGGTATGTAATACAAAGTTTCCCATTGAAACAGGAAGATGGAGAAATGTACCACGAAATGAGAGAATTTGTCCTCTTTGTAAAGCTGGTCTTGGGGATGTGTACCACTATATATGTGTATGTACCAATTATAAAGTTAAAGATTTAAGGGGGAAGTTCATACCTCCTTATTATCTAAAATATCCAAATGTTAAAAAAGTACTGGGCATGCTTAAATATTGTAATAATAATGTGCTGTCTAAGCTGTCAATTTTTATTCAAAAGGTAGAAAAGATGCTTGTCTGATTTAAAACTGCAATAAACAAAGATTTATCTCTGAAGATGTATAATTTAAAAATGTATTCCGTTTGTATTATGAAATATGTTGTGATTTATATTGTGTATATTAATATGCTCCTGTTACGCAGTCTTCTGCGGCTGAGTTTTCTTTAATAAACTAAACTAACTATTTGGGGTATTGGACTATCATGGGGTGTCGGACTAATGGGACGTCGGACTATTGGGTTGTCGCATCAATGTGGTGTCGGACTAATGGGACATCTGAATAACGGGGCTGCCCCGATTTATGATACTTAATTTCTTCCCTCGTGTATTTTGCAATTTATTGTATCTTGTTTGAAATAAATAAGCGGCTAAGTTTTTTTCATGGGAGATTAAAAATTTCTGATTTTACCACGTTTGTGCTAAATACTATAGTAATTTATTCGAGTTCCCAACCTTCCATAAACGAAGTGAAAAATCGACTTAGATTGAGTCAGACTCTCAAAATGGAAGATATAAATATAGCAGGCTGCAGTTGTCAATTTTCTTTTGTAGACGTCGACTATAAAATTTACATTTAAATTAGTAACATAATGGAATTTAAGACTAATGCTTTTTTTCGAGACTTTTCTATCTTTTTCAATACAACATATGCAATTTCTTGTATTTTGGAATTGGACATGTTTTGGTGTCAATTGAAAGTAGACCCAGGGTTGCGTTCAATATATTAGCGGCTACGTAGATGTATGACTATTGAACGTGTAGCTAGCCTAGCAGCTACGTAGATATTAATAGCAGCTAGGCTAGCTACACGTTCAATAGTCATAAATCTACGTAGCACTATGTAGCACTATTAAGCTGCTTCGATGTTGAACACAACCCCGTTGAAAAATGCTGAAATCGCTGAAATTGTTTTGACGTCATGAAAAATTGATGAAAATCGCTGAAATCGTGTTGACGTCATGACAAATTGATGAAAATCGTGAAAATCATGATGACGTCGTGAAAACGATGAAAATCGTAATGATGTTGTGAAAAAATGATGAAACTCGCAGAATTAAATGGAGCTTAATTGACTATTAAAATGTTAATAGTCACTTAATTGTCTATTAGTTAATAGTATCCTTAAAAGTGATTCGTGCAACGCTATTAAATCACTCTATTAACTAATTGTCAATTAGATATTTAATAGTCTATTAGAAGTTAATAGTCTATTAACTTAATAGACGTTTGTGCAACCCAGTCCTGCAATGGACAGACAAATTAAAATTCTATTAGAGCAAAGAAATCTTGAGAATTTAAGAAATGAAGATAAGATGACTTTTTCACTTATATAAGTAAAAAAATCTGAATGTCTAAGGGACATAACTAAAGTCAATTTATTTTTCACCTATACAAGTAAATGAAATTCACTTGTATAAGTATCCTACAAATTTACTTATATAAGTATATTTTTTTTTACTTCTTCAAGTAAATACTTGTACAAGTAGTACCCCTGACTGTCATAAGAGGGCGGTAAAGGGTTATTTTCGTACAACGTTTTCGGCCTTTTTATTTTACGTGTTTTCGTGTTTTGACGTTTTATTTCTCGTTTTCTCGTGTTTGGTTTCATGTGCGTGCTTCGTGTTTCCCCTTATTTATTTTCTGTGTTTCGTGTCGGTACTCTTAATTTCTCGTGCTTGTCATGCTTGTCCTGCATTTGATTAAAAAGTAAACTGGCACTTAAATTCAAAGTCAGCCTGGATATTATTTAAATTATGCAATTCTATGTTAAATATATGTATGAAATGTAATAGAGTCCATCAAACTATATTAATAAATTTTAATATAATTTTTTCAAATCAGATGCAAAAGTTGACCGCAGGGTCTTTGTGTCCATTAATAATGACTGCATGATCTCTAAGAAAGGTTGATATAACTTCTAGTACTTTTTTTCCTTAATATTTACGATTTTATTTCACATGTTTCCGTGTTCAGACACCCCCTTTACCACCATCTCATAAATATAGCAATTAAATAGATGATTTTCTACAATATTATATATAAATGATCAGAACAATCACTCTGCTACATTAATATCAGTTCTTAACTTTTTGTAATTTTCAAATACAAAGATTTTATATTGTATGCACAATTTTGATTCTATACCAATTATAAATGAAGGTTCAGACAAGCTTTTTAAAAAAGAATACTTGTTAACACTGACAAACAACAGCGCCGCCTGGTGTCTAAAAACTCTTACACTTTTCAAATGCACTTTTTAACTTACAAATTTGTTTCTATAAACAATTTTACCTTGAAGAAAATAAAACCACTTAGTTAAATGATTAATTAAACATTTCTTCTGTACTTGTTCAGAACATTTCGTCTTAGTGTGAAGAAGAAGAGATTTATATGAAAACCCGGAAATATGTCCATCGACCTGTTGCTGTGTCAAACATGTGAAAAATATTTATAAATGAGCTAAAATGAGTATGTCATTTCTTCACATGAGTCAGATATAACAGAAATATTTCTAACTTACCCTTTAAAGTCATTGAAATGATGTCTTCTTGGGTTAAAAAGACTTAAAAGAATGTTGTTTGCAGTTTGTCGATAGCCAGCAACGTTGTCATGACGAGACACAAAATAACGGGATTGGGACAAATCGGACCAAGAAAACTCGGACCAGTTTTAAAGAAAGGCTAAGCGGATTAGATTAAAAGACAAATCGGACCAGTTTGAAACACTGATTGGACCCATTCGAACATTTAAACACTTTTCAAAAGACACCTCGGAATAATGTGAAACACTGATTGTGTCCTTTTAAAACGGTTGATTCAAAGGGAACTTGAAAAGGGGGGTAGCTCGGACGAACGACTCCCCCCGGGCCCCCGTTTGATCGCCAAAAATAATAAATATGTTTTACGCTATATATAAATTTTTAGTAACCTGTTACCATCTGTAAATCCCTCCTCTATCAGGAGAACCTGGAGTTCATCCAGTAAAATTTGGTTACGTTATATTTACATGATCTGTTTCCAGTCACTATGCATTATCTTTAATTAATGTATATCTATTTACAGCCTATGAGTTTGGTAAACCTTACAACTTTTAAATGTTTATTTACTTTCAAGGAGCACACTACGCTTTTAATGGAAAGAGTAACACAGGCTTCTAGTGTAAAGCAAAATATTGTCCTATGAAATATTGTACCCGGCACAAGACAATATTTCATAACTATGTATCATGAAATATTGTCCATGTTGTCCTTGTCTATGGAAAAATGTCCAGAGAAGGACAAATTTTCATGGTGAAATTTTGTCTGTATATAGACAATATTTCACAGATGAATACTATGGAACTTTGTCTTGTTAAAGGGAGGTTATATTTTGTGTGAATTGAGACAACAAGGCCGTAGCTATGCATCTTATTTTAGTGAGGCAAAATAATTGAGCCGAGCGAAGCGAGGCGAATTTTTTTTTTGGAGGGTATGAAATAAATGGTGCAAAATCCGGCATTCTATGCATTTTTAGAGATTTTGATAATGTTTTGAATTTGGACACTTTTTATATAAATTTTTCATATTATAAGACTTTTACTAACACCAAATTTTTAACAACTTTATTTAAATTTATATGCAAGATAAACATCCAAATATCACTGATTTGAGTCTGCTGCCAGAACATAGAACAAACATCGATTCAGTAGAGTTTGCCAAATTTTTCTATTGCCGGTTCAGTCAAATCGTTTGGGAATCATAATTTGGTCTGCTGATATCCTTATCGCGATGAACATGGAGCATGACAAGACCACACAATCTCTCGCCACTCATGCATGCTCTTTTCTAAAGGTAGCACATTATCATCAATACAATGATCAATGTCTTCTTCCAATTCCTTCTCCATCAGCAATTCGTTAGCAGCATCGGTAGTAACAGTTTTGTTTGCAAAAAAGAATTAAGCTTTCCTGTAAGCACCATCATGCAGTCGCAGTTACAAAATATTAAACTCGCTTTTATGCTGACAAAGAGTAGACAAACTAGGGATAGAATGATTGATTGATTGATTGTTGGTTGCTTTACGCCGCATAAGCACAAAAAGGCTAAATCGCGGCGAGGGGATAGAATGAGATAAGATACAGATATATGATTCTATCTATAGAGTAAGTATATCTGATATGGGTACAGGGGAAATTGGAATGGAGTTTTTGACGTTTACATGTAGGGCCGTAATTTACAATTATTTCTGGAATTAGTTGGTGGTATTTCAGTTCCAGAATCTATAAATTTAGGGGCTAGGGGTTAGGGGTGTCCGATTCCGAAACCCCGAATATAAAGAAACGAAATTCCGTAGTCCCGAATAAGTAAAGACGAAATCCTGTGTTAAAGGTTCTACCATTCCTGAATAATATCAAATTGGAATTTGGGATATTCTTTCAATTTTTAAGGTTAAAGAAACATGGATAAAAACTAATCCATGCATGTTTCATATTATTTATATTTTATTTATCTCTAAAGAGAAAGATTAAAGTTTGTGAAATGAATACGCAGACAGGACTGCCCCCTTGCGATGCCCAGTACTTGATTTGTCAAAAGTTGTTGAAACGGAGAAATGAATACGCAGACAGGACTGCCCCCTTCCGAAGACCAGTATACTTGATTTGTCAGTCTACTTATCGTTTTTGGACTGTACTAATGAAGTTATATGCAATACTCAGACTCTATTCACAAAAATAGTTTACTAGAATTATTCCTTCTTTACCTTCAGTGTCGCTTTTTCTCTTTCTGCAAGAGCCTGTTTTTAACTAGAGATCCATGATGATTATCGTTACTAGGTTAATGTAATTGAGAAACATCACCCGTTGAGATGCTGAGTTATATCCAGGAAGAATAGTTGAAAAGGAATGATAACAAGTTATAGAAATCAAGGTTGAGACAGAACAACAAATGACTATTATATTTATATATATGTATAAAAAAAAATAATCAGTGTCGAAATTTTAGTGAGGCAATTGCCTCACTTGCCTCAAGGGTAGCTACGGCCTTGCAGACAATATTTCACAGATGAATACTATGCAATTTTGTTCTGTTAAAGGGAGGTGATATTTTGGTTATATTTTGTGAGTATTGAGACAATATTTCATAGACAGATTAATTGTCATGGAATTTTGTCTCATGAAGGGGAGGTTATCAACATATATGCATGTTAGAGAGGGTACATAGGAATTTTTGTGTATATATTTACAAAATAAGTGATTGTCAGTACATTACTTATATTTGTTCAGAGTAATTAATGTAAAATAATGAAACATACAATGGAGAGTTGTCTCATTGGCACTCATACCATCTATTTGACAATTTTTGAAGTCTAGGTGGACTTTGTCATTTCCACTAGCCCACGGTGGACAAACCAATGCCGTCCATTCTCTGTACCCGTCCGTTGTCAACCGTGCGCGTGGTGCCCACCCTATGTCGTGGATTTCCGTGCCCACTCTTTACCGAGGACAGCCGTGCGCGTGGTGCCCACTCTATGTCGTGGATTTCAGTGGGCGTAGTGCCCACTCTATACCGAGGACAGCCGTGGGCGTGGTGTCCACCCTATGTCGTGGATTTCCGTGGGCGTAGTGCCCACTTTATACCGAGGACAGCCGTGCGCGTGGTGCCCACTCTATGTCGTGGATTTCCGTGGGCGTAGTGCCCACTCTATACCGAGGACAGCCGTGCGCGTGGTGCCCACTCTATGTCGTGGATTTCCGTGGGCGTAGTGCCCACTCTATACCGAGGACAGCCGTGCGCGTGGTGCCCACTCTATGTCGTGGATTTCCGTGGGCGTAGTGCCCACTCTATACCGAGGACAGCCCTGCGCGTGGTGCCCACCCTATGTCGTGGATTTCCGTGGGCGTAGTGCCCATTCTATACCGAGGACAGCCGTGCGCGTGGTGCCCACCCTATGTCGTGGATTTCCGTTGGCGTAGTGCCCACTCTATACCGAAGACAGCCGTGCGCGTGGTGCCCACCCTATGTCGTGGATATCCGTGGGCGTAGTGCCCACTCTATACCGAGGACAGCCGTGGGCGTGGTGTCCACCCTATACCGAGGACAGCCGTGGACATACAATGCCCACGGTATACGGTGGAAAGGAGTATGCACAATTCTGGATATAACTCGTGATTTTCGGATACGTTAGATGCGTTTTAAGGGGTTTATTCCAATATAATCTTTTTGTAAAGTAGTTGGTGTTAATAAAATTGACAAGTTTGTGAAATGTGGAAGGTTACCGAAGGAGATTTCGCTTAACAACATTTATTTATTTTTTAATCATCAGAGAAACAGATTCTCGCATAGTAGCTCGTGGATTTTCTGATTTCACCTTGCCGAGATCGGACTTTAAATTTGGAAATTAAACTGTCGCTGACATTTGTACCCACGTTACTTGCGTTTTTTTTATGAATAACCAAACGTATTTCGTATAATTACGTGGAAATTATCAAGTGCAAAATAGCATTCCTTATCGCTTATGCATATTAATGTAAATCAAATGATGTGAAAATGAGAAAAAACGATTTTTGAAATTATATTAATTAGAATGTAACTAAATACATCATGTATATATACATATATGGCTTATATTTGGAAACATACTTATACCTTTGCTTGTCTTTAGATATAAAATAACTTTTTAATAGGTGCATTGACTTGACGAGTTAAACTGCAAATATCAAATGAATATAACACCGCGCTGAAGTACGTCCATTATGCATAGTTTATTATTAAAAATTCAATAATGAATAATGAAATAGTTCACTATTCACTATTCAATATTTAAACAAGTTGCTTTCTTTAAAAAAAAAGAAAAGCAATACATGAACCTAAGACCGCTGACTGCCGGGTCACCAAAAGATTGTCACTGCTAAATTTGTGTTTGCTTTAGAATTGAAATAATTGACTGTGAATATAAGAAGCCAGTTGAAAGTATATATTTACAGCTTCTATTTGAATAGTTATTTTAAAGCTCGACTATTTTATTTATTACCTGGGAATGTACATAATTTTTCCGATTATATCCCTTTTGCAAATCCTAATTTCTACTAATCGGATGACTTATGCAAATTGCACAAACCTACTCAGTTTGCTTTATAATGTGGAATTCTGGATGCATTTATTTTATCTATCATATCTTTATATTTTGTTTCCTACATGAATGCCTTTATATTCTCAACTCGTATTTGAAGCTGTCTTTACTCATGGTAGATGTTGTATGCGGTGAAACCTGTGGCATGCAATTGATTGGGACCTCTTATGAAGAGACTTATTTTGGTCCAATAAAACATCTGAAGTTTTAAGGATTTCCTGATTTTACTTAAATCAATTCAAACATTCTACAGGGAAACTTAGTTTTGCCGAAGAATTTCTTAATTCAGAAGTTTATGAATACCTGTACACACTTTCAAAATAACCAATTTATATTAAAAGGTATGTAGATATAAAAAGATACCATACCAGAATTAAAATGATGCACGCCAGACACGAATTCAGTAGATACAAAAAAAGCATCAGTGACGCTCGAATTAAAAAAGTTAAAAGGCTAAATACATTACAAAGTTAAGGAATCTATTCCTTTGGTAGACAATCCTTAGCTTTTCGAAAAGGTCAAAGTTTATAATAGGACAGTGACTCAAAAAAGAAACAAAAGAGAAACAACTCGAGGTCAGAATACCGTTAGAAATGATGACCGTGCTTGAAAGTCACATGTGAAGCTCTTTCTGCCGTGTCCTGAATTTAGATAACAAAAACGAAAATAAGCTTTCACGAGTGAATTTAATAGCATTACATGCAAGTAGTATCTTAGCGCACGAAATAGTAGATAGAAAGTATCTCACTGATACTCAGGAAAAGAATACGCATTTGCATCATCACATATCTTAATCTAATAGTTGTATTCGAATGTCATACGGCCTACATTAAATGTTTTGACTCCGTATTCATTGACATTTTATCCGGAATTTTTGAGAACGCAAACCGATAGTGTGCTTTTGAAATGTGATCTATAATGTGAATGAATCAAGAGGTGTAGGATAGCTGGTCAACACAATGAATACAATTTTCAAAACCGTTACATATGGTACAAATATGTAAATGCTATACGGTTAAACTATTAAAACAAACAAACAAATTTAAATTTGAGAAAAAACTAACGTTCCTGTTAGTATTTTTTTTTCAAATTCTTTTAAATACTTATAATATCAATAAACACGAACGTATAATAGTAAGTATTTACGGATGGACAGTTTATTTATCGAATGAATCTACTTTTAAATTCTAACATTCCACTATATGAATATATTACTATACAAAATATAAGCAAAGACTTCTAAATCCATCCTAAAACGGTATAAAATAATCAACATTATGGTTGTAATTAAATTTTGTTGTGATTGTTGTAAATTATTTTTACGGTTGTTGTGAGTTGCAAGGATTTACAATCATGCTTCATGAATTGAAAACACACAAGTATTTTTATTCACCACCGTTTAAAATTTAAATATTTACTAAATTTATCTTACTTTCCGTTTTATGGATATATAACCAAAAAAAATACTCATAAAAACCGAAATAATAAAATGGTATGAAATAATTTACGTAGAAATATAATGAATATTGTTAATAAACATTTTTTTTTGTAAGATGCAAGAATTTATTTAGATTTAATTTTTATGTTTCCTTTACAAATGAATATTTAAAAATACCAAAGCAGAGTATCTTGTAATATAAAATACTTATTTCTTAATTGCAACTCTGAAAATATTCTGATTTCAATCATGATACAGTGTATATTTTGTATATATTTCTTTGATTCCGATTGAATTAAATACTTTTGATAAGAATATTATCTTTCTGTTTTCTGATCTTATATTAATATTTTAACCAGAATCTTCTCTCCCGTAAGTCTGTGATGAAATATACACTCAGTATCCCGTGGTTAAATCTTCAAACATAATTAGTTCACATGTTATCGAAACAACATACAATACCACGTTATAATTGACCCAGATACACACAAGTGTACAGTGGTCGTTTTAAAACAAATATAATTGCGTCGTCAAGGGCCATGAAGGGACAGTGGCGGATCCAGGGGGGGGGGGGGGGGGTCCGGGGGTTGGAACCTCCCTTTTTTTGGCCGATTATTGCATTTGAATTGGAGCCTATAGTTGGAACTCCCCTTTACTCTGGGTTGGGAACCCCCCCCCCCTTTTTAAAATGTCTGGATCCGCCACTGAAGGGACCATATCAAAGACGTAGATAACAACCTGTTAAGACCTGTATAAATGACCGAAAACTTTCGAGACGTTCCGAGAATTTTATTCTGACTTCCGGCCGAGAGATATCGAGTGGCCAATAGACACATCCAAAACTCTCCAATATATAAGCATGAACCCCCTGAGGGGTGATAATGCATAATGAAATAGTTTATGTTTCCTTATTCAACTTGAAGCGGTGAATAGTGAAATAAAAATTATAAAAATTGACTGTCACACTATAGCTATATCCCGTATTTCTAAATTCGTCTTTTTGATGTTATCTAACAAATATTCAAATTAATATCAGAAAAATAGATAAAAACATTCTTTCAATTTTAATTTGATATCTTTATCTAGTTCCTAGTTTCGGAGGATAAACTAGTGGGTTTTCCTAACTATTTTCAACAGAAATTCCGTGGTTCAATGTATGGACGATCTGAATGCCAAAACATATTTTTTTCAAAATTGAAATACTCTACGTGGTCTTTCTTTTTTAATTTTCACTCGACCTTTGCTATTCTTCATCCTTAAATGAATTATAGATAAAACAAGTCGATTGTGCCGCAATGACCATTAGAGGGATTACGGAGGACCTAAATGCCAAAATAGGTGTGAAAACTAAGAAATAGCCAATTTATAATAATGAAATGTATATTTTGAATAATGGAACGGACTGCTGCGACCCTTCAGACCCTAATTATAGATAAACCTTATACCTCATTCGAAAGCTTATTACGAGAGGAACAAAAGGAATATAGTCAACATGTTCCGCAACGCATATTAGAGAAGAAACGAAGGATCTAAATATCGAAATACGCTTGAACATTAAGAAATAGCTTATTTTGAATAATGGAATGGACTGTTGCAACCCTAATCAAGGCAAAATTTATACACCAAATTAAAGCTTATTGATAGAGGAATAAACTGAGTATAAACGATATGTGCCGCAATGACCATTAGAGGGATTACGGAGGACCTAAATGCCAAAATACGCGTGAAAACTAAGAAATAGCCAATTTTGAATAATGAAATGGATATTTTGAATAGTGGAATGGACTGCTGCGACCCTTTAGCACCTAATTATAGATAAACATTTTACCTCATTCGAAAGCTTATTACGAGAGGAACAAAAGGAATACAGTCAACATGTTCCGCAACGCATATTAGAGGAGGAAAGAAGGACCTAAATATCGAAATACGCTTGAACATGAAGAAATAGCTTATTTTGAATAATGGAATGGACTGTTGCAACCCTAATCAAGGCAAAATTTATACACCAAATTAAAACTTATTGATAGAAGAATAAACTGAGTATAAACGATATGTGCCGCAATGACCATTAGGGGGATTACGGAGGACCTAAATGCCAAAATACGCGTGAAAACTAAGAAATAGCCAATTTTGAATAATGAAATGGATATTTTGAATAATGGAATGGACTGCTGCGACCCTTTAGCCCCTAATTATAGATAAACCTTATACCTCATTCGAAAGCTTATTACGAGAGGAACAAAAGGAATATAGTCAACATGTTCCGCAACGCATATTAGAGGAGAAACGAAGGACCTAAATATCGAAATACGCTTGAACATGAAGAAATAGCTTATTTTGAATAATGGAATGGACTGTTGCAACCCTAATCAAGGCAAAATTTATACACCAAATCCGCTTGAACATGAAGAAAATAATGGAAAGGACTGTTGCAACCCTAATCCGGGCAAAATTTATACACCAAATTAAAGCTTATTGATAGAGGAATAATTTGAGTATAAACAATATGCGTCGCAATGACCATTAGAGGGATTACGGAGGACCTAAATGCCAAAATACGCGTGAAAACTAAGAAATAGCCAATTTTGAATAATGAAATGAATATTTTGAATAATGGAATGGACTGCTGCGACCCTTTAGCCCTTAATTATAGATAAACATTATACCTCATTCGAAAGCTTATTACGAGAGGAACAAAAGGAATATAGTCAACATGTTCCACAATGCACATTAGAGGAGAAACGAAGGACCTAAATATCGAAATACGCTTGAACATGAAGAAATAGCTTATTTTGAATAATGGAATGGACTGTTGCAACCCTAGTCAAGGCAAAATATATACACCAAATTAAAGCTTATTGATAGAGGAATAAACTGAGTATAAACGATATGTGCTGCAATGACCATTAGACGGATTACGGAGGACCTAAATGCCAAAATACGCGTGAAAACTAAGAAATAGCCAATTTTGAATAATGAAATGGATATTTTGAATAATTGAATGGACTGCTGCGACCCTTTAGCCCCTAATTATAGATAAACCTTATACCTCATTCGAAAGCGTGTTACTAGAGGAACAAAAGGAATATAGTCAACATGTTCCGCAACGCATATTAGAGGAGAAACGAAGGACCTAAATATTGAAATACGCTTGAACATGAAGAAATAGCTTCTTTTGAATAATGGAATGGACTGTTGCAACCCTAATCAAGGCAAAATTTATACACCAAATCCGCTTGAACATGAAGAAAATAATGGAAAGGACTGTTGCAACCCTAATCAAGGCAAAATTTATACACCAAATTAAAGCTTATTGATAGAGGAATAATTTGAGTATAAACGATATGCGTCGCAATGACCATTAGAGGGATTACGGAGGACCTAAATGCCAAAATACGCGTGAAAACTAAGAAATAGTCAATTTTGAATAATGAATTAATATTTTGAATAATGGAATGAACTGCTGTGACCCTTCAGCCCCTTATAAAAGATATATTTTTTACCTCATTCGAAAGCTTATCAATAGAGGAACACAAAGTATATAGTCAATATATGTTTTGCTATGCATATAAGAGAAGTAACGGAAATACGCGTAAAATTTAGAAGTAGCATATTTTGAATAATTGAATGGACTGGTGTGACCCGCCAATCCCTAATTTAAGAAAACATTATACTAGTACGTCTTTTTGAATAATAGGTTGACGGATCGCAGCAGTCCATTCCATTATTCAAAATAAGACAGTTCTTAATATTCACGCGTTTTTCGATATTTAGGTCCGTCCTTACTCCTCTATAAGGCGTTGCTGAACATATAAATATTTTTTTCAAAGACAGTAACTCATTTGGAATAAACCAATTTTCAATAAGGCCCAACAACATGAATAAAACATAATTCATCTCCTAGTACACACATGTAAACGATAGATGTATATAAACAAAACATAACAACAACATAATTACCTATAGTATACACTGTAGCTTAACTTATAATTTCACTTTTGAAAATATAATGACTTGAGTATTTGAATGCAGATATACTTTTTGATTTTTTAATTTCACTGGATAGTGAATTCCACACTTTTGGACCACTAAAAGAAAAAATGATTTGTATAATTCTGTAAATGATTTAGAGTAGTTTGATTATAAGAGTTCTGCCACACCCCAATTCTGAGGGTAATTTCTGCTGGGGCCAGACCAAAAAATCCGAAAATCTCGCACGCCCGTTGCGAGGTTGTGAGGGGAAAATTGGGTGATTGGGGTTGATGGGAAAGAGTGGGGGGTGGGTTGAGAATGAGGGAAAATGTGTGGAAGAAAGAAACACACACACACAAAATCCACAGATAGAATAAACACAATGGATTGCAAGAATACAAATATGTCTGATCAGAGAGAGAATAGGACACAAGAGGTAGAAATTCTGGAAAACTGGCCGCTGTCAAGGCCAAGGAGACCAGTGCTGCAATGATGAGGAAATTCTCAAATGGCGAGAGGTAGGTCAGCATTCATCCTGGAGTGTCAAATACATTAAAGATGTTGACACGAAGTTTGGGTCCGCAAAAATTATAAACTTGTGTTGGAAAGGTGGAACTATTCGCACTTGGGATGTGAGAGATTAAATAAGCAGCTGAACACCGTCTGTGCAAAGAGAGAGACAGATGGGTCTCGTGAGCTATGGGATGAAAAAATCCAGATGCACCGGGTACGATTACCACGACTTTTATATTTTTTGATAAGGACGGTAGGATTGAAAATATTAGGATATAATTTTTTAGGCCCAAAAATCGGGTCTAAAACCATTGAATTGGGGATGGTGGTTTGGGATGACCTTAATTGATTTTATAGATTGTTAGAATAAAGACATGGAACCAATAGCTAACATGGAGTTAGCTAGTTTTTGTGCTGTTGTGTTGCTGTCATATTGTCGTATAAATCCTTTATCATTTTACCTTTAGGAGACAATAACAATTAAAACCAAGGAGTAAGCCAAGACTCACAAAACCAAAGGACATTTACATAAACAGTTTTAAATAATAAATAGATTGACTATACAGATACTGTTTTATGTTAATGTATTTGATAAATATATTATAGATTGACTATACAAATACTGTTTTATGTTTCCATGTAATTCTAATATCGTCCTTTGTCAGTTTATTTCCGATTTATGAGTTTGACTGTTCCTCTAGTATCTGTCGCCCCGGTTTTATAAAAGGATATAATTACATTAGATGTATGTTTCATTATAATACGTTATTCTGAATAACTAAGGATTTGTTTTATCCCAAGCATAATTACCTTAGCTGTACTTCTCACAACTTTTGGAATTATGAGTTGTCAATGCTGTACACCTTTATACTTGTTAGCTTTCTCACTATTTTGATCTGAATGTCACTGATAAGTCTTATGTAGAAGAAACGAGTCTGGCTTATCAATGTATAAGTTTGGTACCTCTGATTAAAATGTAAATCGAATTAGCAGACACAATGGCAATAAATGTATCACAAAGAGATTGTGTGACTTTCATTTTTTTGTACTTCTATTAGGTAAACATTTTTGAGAAAACCTTTTATATGTTTATTCAGAATGTTCCACTTGGTTTGAACTACGGAGATATGATCATTCTTCATGTTTTTTTACACAGAAATTTTACACAATACATTACTATGTCCTTTAAGCAAAGAGGGGGACGAAAGATACCAAAGGGACAGTCAAACTCATAAATCTAAAACAAACTGACAACGCCATGGATAAAAATGAAAAAGACAAACAGAAAAACAATAGTACACATGAAACAACATAGAAAACTAAAGAATAAACAACACGAACCCCACCAAAAACTAGGGGTTATCTCAGGTGCTCCGGAAGGGTAAGCAGATCCTGCTCCACATGTGGCACCCGTCGTGTTGCTTATGTGATTACAAATCCGGTAAGCACCTACCCTTGGTGGCTCCTGCATTTGGATAACTACATATCAATTGTATTTATGTGCTTCAGCCACAAGGAGGACTATACTATAGTAATTCTTTTTTAAGTATTAGTTTATGCTTGTGTTGTAAAATGTTTAAATTTTTCAGATTTCTGTGAAGAGGCTTGAGTGTCCTTACAGCATCTGCCCTTGGGGACTCCTGCATATGAACAACAATACTATTTGCTCATATGCATTAGTCACGAGGAAGGACTTAACTCAAAGTTTTTTTTTCTATAATGGATGGGATGCTGCTTCCGGTGCATGGTCAATAATCACTAAACATACAGGTTTTGATATGTGACTACATGTATTATTAACTCAATTTATATTTCATGTTTTTTTTGTCAAACGTATTTCTATTTTCATTTTTTGTTTATTGTCTATTGCAATTGTGTGATACAAATAATCAATGTATTGATTATGCCCGTAATGGGTCCACTATTGGAAATAAAATATATCTTTTCTTATCTCTTATATTAGCATGTGGCGTTAATATTATACTACATTGAAATGGTTTATGACATTGATAAAGTTAAACTAATATACGTTATTTTCGTTCGCTTGTATCAAATACTGACATTTGTTGTGTTTTGTACACTATTTCATGTGTTGTTTATCTTTTATGTCCTTTTCCTTTTTAAAAACATGAATAAGTTAATTTCAAAAAGAAAACAAATAAAATAACGAATTCCAATGGAAATTCAAAACGGAAAATCTCATGGTAAAATAAAAAGCTCAAACACTGGTTTTATAGCTAGCTGAAACCACTCACTTATTGCAGAGAATTTCATCATATTGATCAGGATGTGTGAACAAAACAAAAACACGTAGTTGATAAAAACGTTAAAATTTGGGTAAAGCAGTAATCATTATAATATAATTGTAATCAATACAAAAAACACAAAAAACTTTTTAATCAAAGACACACAAAAAATGGCATGTAGACAAAGTACATAGTACAACTGTAGCACAAAAACTGAAAAGGTGACTATCGAACTATGGTGGGATGTATAAGTACCGATCCGCATCAAAGGTATATAATCAAAGTTTATAACTGTAAAGATAATCATACCAGATAGATCTTTTTTTATATTTTCGTTTATGACTAGGCTAGATATAATTTGACTTATGAACGAATTTGTTCCTTTTATCAACAAAATTATTAATATTTCTATAACAGTACAAATTGTTTTCTGCTGAGGGTTTTCTGTCAAATGCATTGTGAGTTGATATTTCTCTGAAAAATATTGAAAAACTAATTTGATATAACATTCCAATTGATTTATATTGTTTTCTTATCAAACAAAGCAGAAGAAACTGTAAATAGGAAAGTTACAAAGACTTGTAAAGAGCGTGAATCATGTAAAGTATCAGCGTAAAATTGATACGTACAGTTCATTGACCTGGACGTTCCGGCTCAGTGCGATGTTTCAAACTAGTTTAAATTAGTCATATTTCAAATTTGTATTTGTTCATTTTATTTTGAAAACAAAACTTTAAGATAATCTCACCTGTTGCAAAATATACAATTTATACATTATTTTATCTAACAAGAGACTGAATATAAGATTACAACTTTTTTTTGCTATTGTCGTATCTATAATAATTTGATACCAGAAAATGTGAATTTAATACTTTGTTGATTTTACCTGTTAAACGACATCATATGAATTTGTTTCGTACCTTATACGAGAATGGATGTACAAATTTGGCTTGGGTTATCCTTGGAGTTTTATATTCTGTCTATGATTCAATGTAAGTATAAAATATATGATTACATTGAAACACATACTTTTTTATTCGTCTCATTCTTAACATTTTTAATTGATACAAATATAGTTTGAATAAGGTAAGATAAAATTATAAAACCCAGATAAAAATTGATTTATCATGTCTATTGTGCGAACCCTACATCAGTTATTTAATGTTGTATCAGAGATGGGGATTAAAACGAAAAAGATTACAAAGAGAGGTAGGCTTCGGAAAAGAGTAGTTAGTATTTGAGGAAACATAATTCGGAACTTTTCACCTTTGCTTTCTCAAAGATTTGTGTAATCCTCAACATAAAAGGGTTAATCTTCGATCTTCGACATCTTTAGATATATGCAACTATAAAAAGAAAACAGATATATTCTTTTTTTAGAAATTTACCAGTGATAATAACGTTTTATAACGTTGATACGTTCTTGTGACTCACAGGTCAGTGGAATTTTCTGGTGTACTGTCGTAAATTCTTTTTCTCCATTGTCTTTCTTGCGTTAATTTGTTATGTATTGTTATTCCTGACACGTAATGTTGTCATTTTATAGGTATTTTTTAACATTGTCATATAAGCGGGAGGTATGGCTTGCTATACATTCAGGTTCAACTAATTATATTACCCCAAATGGCCCGTACCAAGTCAGGAATATATCAGTTAATAAAATATAGTTCATGTCTTTGTATGTTGGCGTTTGTTTTTTGGTGCAGTTTAGTGTTTCTGTTGTACAGTTTATTTTCTTTTATAGTTAATGTGTTCCTCTTTGGTTTGTACCCGGATATGTTTTCTCTTAATAGATCTTCTGAACAATGATATATATCACTGTTGTTGCTTATCGACGTACGTGTAAGTAGAATGCTACGGTTTTACGATCTCCACATAACCATCAGCGACTACATGTAAATCCGAACAAAGGCCGGAATTTAGGTTTGATTGCTTTCCTTTTCAGAGAACATGAGCGAACTCCGATGTGTATTGAGCTCACTTTGCTCGATCGGGTTTTCTGTTTGTTTTTCTTTCTGTGTCTGTTATAAAGATACTTGTAGCATTAATATTGTATTTGTTTTATTTTGGTTTAACTTTTATAACTATGTTTTAAAGGATGTCATTTAAAAGAATATTGCGTATTTTGTTGCGAAATATCACAATGAATCCTGTAAGTATTGATCTATTGATAGTGCACTAAATAATATCTTAGTCATGTGAGTTTTGTATAACCTACACTAAAGAACATGTTTGTGTCAGATTAATTACTCATTGTCTACATAAGAAAATACCTGTACCAATTCAGGAATATGACAGTTGTTATCAATTCGTTTCTTGTGTTTGTTCTTTTAATTTTGACATTTGATTAGGAACTTTTCGTTTTGAATTTCATAATGGAGGTCGGTATTTTTGTGATTTCACCTTTTACTATCTACACTACAATATATGTTGTGCTAATTGTAGAAAATTTTCTCACCTGTTGTTTGTGTGCTCTTTCTCTGTTACATTGTCATTTTTTTTCCAATCATACCACATATTCTTATTCTTTATATAGAAATTCATTTGACATGTTTGACAACTTAGTTATCCTGATCATGCTTCAACTTTGTACTACCTTGTGACTTGGGTCCTCTTTGTGATCCTGAATAACGAATTTCGATTTGAAAGAAAAACAATATGATAACGATTTTGGAATGGAAAAAAATAAACCACCAAGAATGAATTGAAGTGCTAATTAATAGCATATTCGTGAGTCGTTTGTGTTCTCTCTTATTTTTGAGAAATTGAGATAAGACGTGGCACGGTACTTGTCTATCCCAAATTCATGTATTTGGTTTTCATGTTATATTTGTTATTCTCGTGGTGTTTTGTCTGATGCTTGGTCCGTTTCTGTGTGTGTTACGTTTCGGTGTTTTGTCGTTGTTCTCCTCTTATATTTAATGCGTTTCCCTCGGTTTTAGTTTGTTACCCCGATTTTGTTTTTTGTCCATGGATTTATGAGTTTTGAACAGCGGTATACTACTGTTGCCTTTATTTATTAACCTTCTTTTTGTACAGTATATCATCGGTTAATCGTATTAAAAAAAATGAATTAACAGAAATACATAACACCAACATAATTAAAACAAACATCGCACACTCGTCTAGATCAACCAACAAAACGAACAAAAACAGCCATATTTCTGACTTGGTAAAGGTATGTAAAAAAAAATGATTATAGGTACGTGCAGATCGAAAAATAGCGCTAGCAGAAACTAGTTTCCGTTACTAGCTTGAATGTCTTTGCTACAAACTATCATTAATTTTGTAATTGCAGTGAACATGCACGTTATTTGAATTTTGCTTTTCTGTTGTAATCAAATAGCTTCTAACGTTGCAGTGCATTGATGCATTCCCGGCTTAAAATGTTAACGTTTGATAAACCAGATGAAAGTAAAACATTGGTTATCAATAGTTTAACAGCTGCTGTTGTACTTCTAGTCCCATGGTATCATTAGCTCAATATACACTGATTTTGTACTGCATATTATATTATATTAGCAATTTAATTTCCTTGCTCATAAATTGATAGTACCAGGATAATAATTTAGTCCTCAAGATGCGCGTTTCGTCTACATAAGACTCATCAGTGACACTCAAATCAAACTATTTAAAAAGCCAAACAATTAAAAAGTTGAAGAGCATTGATAATCTAATTTTCCAAAAAGTTGTGCCAAATACGTCTAAGGTAATCTATGCCTGGGATAAGAAAATCCTTAGTTTTTCGGAAAATTCAAAGGTTTGTAAACAGGAAATTCATAAAAATGACCACATTACTGATATTCATGTCAACACCGAAGTATTGACTACTGGGCTGATGATACCCTCGGGGACGAAACGTACACCAGCAGTGGCATCGACTCAGTTGTGTAAATAGTTATAAAAGTTACCAGGATTATAATTTAGAACGCCAGACGCCCGTTTCGCCTACATAAGACTCACCAGTGACGCTCAGATCAAAATATTTATAAAGCAAACAAGTACAAAGTGAAGAGCATTGAGAATCCAAAATTCCCAAAAGTTGTGCGAAATACGACAGATCTAAGAAAATATGATGACGGAAGTTTTTTTATCTAATCTAAGCGTTTTTACACATCCCAAGTTTTAAAATATGTTGGGTTCAGCTTTCCTAATTCAATTATAAAACAGAAGATGTGGTATGATTGCCAATGAGACAACTCTCCACAAGAGACCAAAGGACAGAGAAAAAGGTAAGGGAAATTGAAAATTAACATAATGGAATATGAAGACAGCTCTCTCACAAGCAAAAATGTATTTATATAAGGGCATACAAGTTCAACAGGAAAAAGACACACAAGATTGAAATAGTTTTAATTTCATTATGTAACTTAATTAAGTTGTGATATTTACACATCTGAATATAACGTTGCAATTAAAATAAAATAATGAACGATTATTTACATTTGCTGAAATTATATATTATTACAGAGAAAGATTAAGTCTGCTACAGCCTGACTTTTGCTGATATTTGATCTCACAGATTCTTGTATACAATAACTCATATGTTTGCAACTTCAGATTTCAATCTGATTATTTAATTAATTTGGTTCTGAATAAAATGAAATTAAGTTACCTTGTTAACGATATAGTACGACAAAATGACCCTGTTTAATTACAATTATGTCATTTGCACAAGCATTTTCGCATTTAAGAATGTAGAACAATAAACCACTCAATGACATATTTTCTAAATGTGTATCGATTGTATTTAAGAATGTAGAACAATAACCCACTCAATGACATATTTTCTAAATGTGTATCGATTGTATTTAAGAATGTAGAACAATAACCCACTCCATGACATATTTTCTAAATGTGTATCGATTATATTTAAGAGTGTAGAACAATAACCCACTCAATGACATATTTTCTAAACGTGTATCGATTGTATTTAAGAATGTAGAACAATAACCCACTCAATGACATATTTTCTAAATGTGTATCGATTGTATTTAAGAATGTAGAACAATAACCCACTCCATGACATATTTTCTAAATGTGTATCGATTGTATTTAAGAATGTAGAACAATAACCCACTCCATGACATATTTTCTAAATGTGTATCGATTGCGTCTGAATATCATCATAAGTATGTGGTTAACTTTGACATTTGAAGAATTGACAACAATGCATGAAATACTACATATACTAGTAGATAAGTATAAACTTTCAAATACAGGCATCGTTAAATGTACAAGTGGTACACAAACAATATTTCAATATTCCTAACTTGGTACAGGCATATTTATTTTTTATTGTACAGCTACCTAAACCTCCCACTCGTATTGCTGTTGTTTATAGTTTGGTTATATTGACAAAAATGGATGAGAAACCCAACTGAACATGGTAGGTTAACTGAATTTGACAATGATTGTGATCAAACAGCTAAATCTGGATAAACATACATCAAAACTGATTAAAGAATTGAAACAACCATACAAATTAATCCCCACAAACAATCCATAATTCAAGACTATTTTGTATTATGTGTATAGTACACACTGAATATTTATCTATTAGGTCTAAACATTTCTTTATGAAATTATACAAACAGACGTTCTATAACAAAATCCTGGCTCATAAGTTTTTGCTCAGACGTTTTACAAATTCTTAGCATCAGCTACAAGTTCTTGAATATCTTACTATGAGGTTCAAAATGTATACACTATACGCTTGTGAACTTGGAGTATTGCTGCTAAGGTGAGGCAAAATAATCCAAAATTAAGATTTGCAAATTATATTTTAAATGGAATTTAGCGATTATGAAATTGAGAATGGAAATTGGGAATGGAAATTGAGAATGGAAATTGGGAATGTGTCAAAGAGTCAACAACCATTTCTTTTTAAGGTACCAAAGTTATATTTGGAACAAAAATTCAGATTAAGGAGATTGATGTCGATACAGGCAACGTCAGGATACTTGTTGGCGACGCCCGTGGAGAAATGTATGGCATGGATTACGATTCTAAATATAGATATATGTATTTTACAAGATATCATCATCGTACTATAATGCGGTATGTATATTTGTTCATATAGACATCAGCCTTTATAGAAAGAAGATGTTGAGATTCAGCTGAAATTGATATATTTAGCTTTATAATCGATTTTAAGAACTTGTCATTAGTTTGTGTAAAATGTAAAATCACAATCATACTGAACTCAGAGAAAACTCAATCGGAGAGTCCCTAATCACATGGCAAAATCAATTGACAAAAACGAATGGACAACAACTGTCATATTCCTGACTTGGTACAGGCATTTTCAAATGTAGAAAACGATTAAACCTTGGTTTACAGTGTGCAAAACATTACCTCAGGTTAGCTGTTACTCATTTATCTTTAGACTCAAACATATGAATATTTAAAATATATGAGGCCAAATCCGTACATTTTGTCATGTTAATGGTGTCATAGTGAATTACAAGTAACCGTTCTTTGTTTTCATTTATTGAGAAAGTAAACAAAATTACATAGGTTTAATATATTTGAAAACAATAGGAACTTAAACCTATACCTGATCATACGTTCTCCCTTTTCATTTAAATGCATGAATATATAAGAAAGATATTTGAAATAGGAAATACTACAAGACATAAAAGTTGTCATATGATAGAATTTTAAAAGATCATCTGGTCCTCAACATGCGCAATGCTGTTCAAATTTTGTACTTGTTTGGCTTTATAACGATTTATTATCTGAGCATCACTGATGAGTCTCATGTAGCCGAAACGCTCGTCTGGCGAATTAAATTATAATCCTGGTACCTTTGATAATTATTTATACCGACATCGATTTTCTTTACAATTTTTTGTATATTTTTTCCATATAGATTTCCTTATCCATCTGAGAATCCAGTATTGGAAAAATTCGTCGACACAGGCAGTGGTCCTGCAGGTATTGCTATCGATTCCGAAAGTGGACATGTTTACTGGACTGAACATAACTTTCATAGACTGATGCGGTGTGATGTTAACAGATTAAATGCAGTTATTATATCGTCAAATCTACAAAACCCATTTTCTATTCGACTCAGCTTAGTAAACAGGTATTTAATGTATTTTCATTTTAAACAATCTTGTGCACTGTTATTTCAAGAACTAAGCATCAATTAGGTATCGGTGCTTTGGTAGGATAGACGACCAAAAACATGCCTTTGAAAAAAATATCTGTTTTTGAAATAAGTTTTGAATCAGAAACCATTGTACCAACACACTGAGGCCAATAATTTTTCCAGAAACTAACAGTCGACGAGTATTTTTCTTAGTCACGCAGCTTTTAACCTTGCTACGTATTTTTACATTCCTGACTTTTAAATTTAAGTTTGAGAGTCCTGATGAATGTAGATCTATAAAAATGTTCTCCGAACACACGAGGTTATAATTGTTTTAATTTCATCTCTATTTATCTACTGTGGTCTTAACCTAAATTTACAATAAGCACCACTTAACAAACACCCAAACACGTTTAAAGAGAAAACACACCGTTGATTTATTTATACAAAAACATATTTTTTTACAAATTTTAAATACTTAAGACCATCTCGACAGATACTTTGTTTCCGGTTAAACTTTTTTTATTTTCAATTTGTTGAAACTGTACGTGTTCTCAATTTATAAGGCTTACTTGTTATCCCTGAAAAAAAATCAACGATTGGTTTCACCCACTTGTTTTGGTCATATTTCAACATATAATTAAAAGGTGTATGAATCAACTCATCATAGAAACCGGGACTAAATTTTGTACATACGCCAGACGCGCGTTTCGTTTACAAAAGACTCACCAGTGACGCTCGAATCATAAAAGTTAAAAAGGCCAAATAAAGTACGAATTTAATGGAAATAGTATACGTAAGGCAGCTCTGTTGTAACCCTATTTGCACAAAATTTTTTTAATATGTGTTTTGTTCACGCATCATTGTAAACATATTGAAATTTAATGCAGCTGTCATTCAAGTGACAGATTTAGCGCTATAAAAATAGGTTCAATCCATCGTTTTTTACATTTGAAAATACCTGGACCCAGTCAGGAATACGACAGTTGCTCTTCATTCTTTAACTGTGTTTAATTATTTGATTTTACCTATTGATTAGGGACTTTCCATTTTTGAATTTTCAGTAGATAAAATTGAGAATGGAAATGGGGAATGTGCCAAAGACACAACAACCCGACCATAGAAAAAAACAACAGCAGAAGGTCAACAACAGGTCTTCAATGAAGCGAGAAATTCCCGCACCCGGAGGCGTCCTTCAACTGGCCCCTAAACAAATATATTCTAGTTCAGTGATAATGAACGCCATACTAATTTCCAAATTGTACACAAGAAACTAAAATTAAAATAATACAAGACTAACAAAGGCCAGAGGCTCCTGACTTGGGACAGGCGCAAAAATGCGGCGGGGTTAAACATGTTTGTGAGATCTCAACCCTCCCCTATACCTCTAGCCAATGTAGAAAAGTAAACGCATAAAAATACGCGCATTAAAATTCAGTTCAAGAGAAGTCCGAGTCTGATGTCAGAAGATGTAACCAAAGAAAATAAACAAAATGACAATAATACATAAATAACAACAGACTACTAGCAGTTAACTGACATGCCAGCTCCAGACTTCAATTAAACTGACTGAAAGATTATGATTTCTTCATATGAACATCAGGCACAATCCTTCCCGTTAGGGGTTTAGTATCATACCATCATACCATATATGAGAAGAACATAACCCGTGTCATGCCAACAACTGGTTTTTGAATAAATGTGTTTTGTTCCGATGCAAAGACCCTATAAGTGAATCAATATTAACGCCAAAATATGCAATCTTTAATGACCTGACAACAGTATCGTAACTATATCCCTTCTTAATAAGTCTATTCAAAGGTTTTGTTAGTTTTTGAGGTGAATACTGACACCTTTGTGCTTTATAAAGAATATTTCCATAAAATATTGGATGTGAAATACCTGAACGTATAAGAAGTCTGCATGTTGAGCTATATTTACGAATGATGTCCTTATACCGATGATAAAATTTAGTAAATGTTTTGACTAGTTTGTGATATCGAAAACTCTGGTGTAATAATTTTTTAGTAATACATAAATTTCTCTCGTTAAAATCGAAAACATTGTTACATACACGAGCGAATCGTACAAGTTGAGATATATAAACACCGTTGGATGGTGACAAGGGAACGATACCATCTAAAAATAGATAATTAACGATAGGAAATGAAAAATCATCTCTTTTATCATAAATTTTAGTATTCAGCTTTCCGTTAGTGATATAGATATCAAGATCGAGGAAAGGGCAGTGGTCATTGTTAGTATTAGCTTTATTTAAAGTAAGTTCAACAGGATAAATTTCTTTAATATACATACTGAAGTCGTCATAATTGAGAGCCAAAATATCATCCAAATATCTAAAATTATTATTAAATTTGTTTATCAGATGTTGTTTCGATGGGTCTTTGCTTATTTTTGTCATAAATTGTAACTAGTTTATTATTTTTTCTAATTTTACTTTTTTTCCAATACAATGAGTAATCGAATGTATGTAGAAAATGTCTGAATTTACTATATTGATATAACACAACGTTGAACATTTTAAATCTATAAGGATATGTTTGTTTGTGTATGGGACAACTACAAAAGTTTTAACCACTCGATCTATCAATCTAATACTAAGAGACACATATATTCATATATATTTTTGTAGGTGGATGTATGTTGTTGAACGATTTAAAAGAATTATAAAAGCAAGATTTAATTACAGTGAAGCTCATGGAATTATAGACTTAAACACACGAGTTGACTACATGGATTTAGGTTTGTTATCATTATAATAAGTATCTATAGTTAAGGAATGACCGTAATATTTTTCCTGTCAATATCTAGATTTTAATTTTGAGTTATGAGGCAAACTTGACTGTATCTGATTTATCCTTTATTTCATGTTCTATGGAATTGATATGTTTAACATATTCATCAAAATCTAATCAATATAATTAAAGAGAGGTCATCGTATATTTAGCGGACGGAGAATTTTGAAAATAATGCTAGCTTCTTTTAATTATTCTGTTTTGAAAATGTGAATGTTTTCATTTACCTCAAAGGAATAAAACAAATCATCGAGAAGGAACAGAAATACTTTTGTAATAAAACGACGGGTGCCACATGTGGGGCAGTATCTGCTTACCCTTCCGGGGCACCTGAGATCACCCCTAGTTTTTGGTTGGGGTCGTGTTGTTTATTCTTTAGTTTTCTATGTTGTGTCGTGTTTACTATTTTTTTTTCTGTTTGTCCTTTTCATTTTTAGCGTGTTGTCAGTTTATTTTCGATTTATGAGTTTGACTGTCCCTCTGGTATCTTTCGTCCCTCTTTTGTAAGAGTAAAAATCAAAATAATGTTAGATTTATATATGATATTATGAATGTTTCAGATAAAACTGAAGAAAAGTTATACTGGACAACGTTCTACAACGGTGATTTCAAATCAGCAAGTGTTAGAGGTTGTGATGTTAAAACAATTTTTCAAACGGGGATCACAAACTATTACCAGCCTATTGATGTTTATGGTAGTTCCATATTTTATTCCAGTAACCAAAAGCTGTTAATGATGAATACAACACAAGGAACGACATCTACTTCATTGTATACAGACGCATACAGAATATTTAGTATTTATGTGTATCATCAAACAGGTAATACACGTGTTTATGTTTTGTACGTTGAAGTTATGTTAATAACATGCAATGCCGTGCGTCACACATTGGTGTATAGATCGGCGTGCAGAGAAAATTGACAAAGTCCGTAAACGTTAGTTGCACGCCAGAAGAACGTTTAGCGATCGTAAAACGTGCGTTCCATAAGTTTGAAGTAAGTCAAAATTCAAAGGTATACGCTTAATGAACGCTATAACACCCGGGAATTTGTATGCAGCATAAATTTTTTATCTAGCTCAAGCGTTAGTCAAGCATATATACCTATACGCTACACGCACGCAAAACATACGCTACAAGCGCGTTGAAAACGCTACAGATAAGTGTAAGACACGTTTAGGGCACGTTGTATACGTTTCAAGATCGGTGTTTATAACAAACAACCCCTAATTAAACGTCCCAGATACGCTGTAAGCCCGGATTATCGTCCCAGATACGAACAGGACGCGTCTCAAATACGTTTAGGGGACTTTTTTTCTTCCGTAGCGTGCATTCCATCTACGTTAGACAAACGCAATGCATAAGCCAACATACGTTACTTGAACGCCCGATACACGCTTATGTACGATTCCCGTACGCCCACTACACGCTTAAAGCTTATAATACACACGATAGATATATGATTGACAAGTTGAATGCATCCAAAATTACTAGCGTATTGGCAACGTACAGGATTTTTCACCAGGCGTGGCGTACGTCGGAGCTATACGCTGATGTGTGACGCCGGTATAACAACTTATGTATTTTCCAATGCGTTTGCGTCCGTGTCGTTGTTGTTGTCCGTGTCTGTAACGACTTTGTGATTTGATGAAACGTAACTTATGTACACTGGTAGCAGGATTTTCATTGACAAACATGACATTCAACCTTAACTTATTTTTTTTCATATATGCGAAGTTTAGTTTTAGAAATGACTGCCAATGACGGCTAAACACTTAATTTGCAAACAGTGTTTTGATTGACATTTCAGTTTTGTGAAGAACATTTCTTGCTCATAATCTAAAGATCAGGCTTCGAATGGTTTTTTTTGGCAACTTATACATGTAGTTCCTTTATTGTTGTACTTTGGAACCTATCTTTTTTGTTATTTAACATTCTGAACACATGATTAGACGATTCGAGTCCTGTCGTACCGCTTTTTCCTACGATATCTAAGATTTTGTCAACGTTATAAGGAATCGTTTATCATTTATGACCTGACCACATGCTTTATTTGTCGGTCTAAAGTCCTTTAATCTATTAGCAATCATCACCTATAAACTGTTTTTTTTTTTGGTTTTTTTTTGTTAAAATAATATTGGTTTACTCTTTTGCTTGACATTGTGTTATTTCGACATAGTTCATACCTTGCTATACGGTATAGGATTTGCCAACTCTTCAAGGCCGAATGTTGACCATTGATTTTCACATGTCTTCCGTTTATTTTTAACAATAGTTGTATGTTTGCCAGGAAGATGAGGAATAGCACATCGTATAATATATTTGATAGTGTCAGTTGTACAATAGCAACAAATAGAAACCCTGATTTAAAATAATTGTTCCAAACAAATTAAGTGCTCTATAGTTATTAATACGCTATTTGGACTGATAATTGGAATTTCACTTTTGTGACTTCATACAACAGATATGAGGCAACCAAAGTAGACTGATAAGCTACAACTATTTAAAGGTCAACATAAGAAATTGCAATGCATTTTTGTTAATACATCAGTTTATGAAAAAGATCAGCGTGAAAGATTGTATGTTTTGTCTGAAAGACCAAAATCAGTATTTCTTTTATTAATTCGTATAATCATTTATCAATATATAAAGGCAATGTCATCATGGAAATCTTAATGTCCGGAATCACTGCGTTGTTCTGTGCAATTTGCCTATCACTATTTTAACCATGATCATTTATTTGGGTGATCTTTTTTAGTTGAAATCGTGTTAACCATTGACAAATAATCATGTTCTATATTTTCTTTTCATTAATCACTACTTATGCAAAGTGAACCATTGGTTGCCTTCGGCTGTTGTTTGCTCTATGGTCGGGTGGTTGTCGCTTTGACATATTCACCATTTCCTTTCTCAATTTTATCAAATAATTTTTCTCGCAACAGCCCTGAAATATAAGCGTAAATTTTCCGATTGGAAGTGCGAAAAGTATTTCTTGATGGCTTAGAACGATTTTATTGATTGCGAAATTGGATTGTTTATTAGAGCTTCTAAACATCCGTGTCATGCAGAAAACATTTTTTAAGGACATTTAAACAATATCTGTAATATCATTTATTATTGAATCTTCATTCTTAAATAGTAGGAATTATTGTAGCAACATTGTTGTCGTATTTTATCAAAGCTTATTAGTATTCCAAGCATATATAACCTAGCTTCTTAGTATATATTCAAAATTCATATACATTTGCCTTTTTGTTTCTTTAATATCAATTGCTTTGTTTGACATATTGAATATAAAATAAAAATCATAAATGACTATATTTCTTGTATATGTCAATTAACAATGGAAACGAATTAACAAAAAATGATAATATAAACCTTGATTATCATGATAATAGTAAGCTATATTGATTGAAATTTATAAGAAACATATTTGTAACAGATATGAAAACATCAATAAAGTTCACGTATTAATTATATAAGTTGTAAATATGGTTAATAATATGTAGATATATGTTTAATGATATGCAAATTAAGGTTGATTATATGTATTTTCATATCGAATATAGTTGTATTGATGTTAATGTTATGATAGTTCATATTGATGATACATTTTTGTTGATGATATGTAAAGTATTAAGTATTATTCTTTATTTTCTTAGTGTAAAAGGAAGAAAGAAACATTTTTTAGTTTTTAGTTTTTCTTATATTATTTTTGTATGAATTTTCTGTTCCATGATGATCGTAACTTTAAAACCTCGGGTTGATAAGAAGTTAAGACACTTTAAAGTAGTATACACAGTTTCACCGCGGAACCTATTCAACTTTGAGATATAATCTAAATCAAGTCACATTTCCTTAGAATTCTATTATATTTTCTAGTGGCTATTACTGTTCAACTTACAATCTATATCTATATATAAATGGACTTATTTGTAGTTGAAGCTTTTTCCTCTAGAATTTTCGTTGGTATTTGTATTGGACTTAAAAGAGAAACGTCAGATACCTACTGTAGCCTCTTCTTTATTTATTTTTTCAGCTTATTCTGAATAAATTCTTGTTCATAAGTTATTTCAATGAAGCAGAACTAACTTCAATAACAAACGTGACTGGAGGGCACTATCTATAGCACTTATGGTACAAATACTACCGGGATCTCGCTCTATGGTAAGGAACCTAGGAAATCAAGACAACATTGAAAGGCACAGAGACAAAAAATGTAAAAATTAACCTTATAAAGACAAATATATGTATACACATGGTATAGGATACTGTAGACAATTATTAATAATTTGATGTTTCCCGAGACCGGTGCGTAATTTGACGACCATAAATGCATTATATTTTCAATATCAAGTCATCAAAATCAGACATAAGAGAAAGTATATTCTGGCCTCTTAAAATAAAAATCGAGCGGTTTTGCTATGTTTATTGCAAACGAAACGCTTGTCTGACGTTCATAATGTTAAGCCTGGTATCTAAGAACAATTTATATTTTACTTGTCTACTTACATTGATGTTGTCAATCAACAAGGTGTTCCCGGATTTTGATTATGTAAATTGTGGCAAACATTAAGATGTTTGGATTATTTCCTCTTGCATATAAAGGCATTCAAATTTACCTACTACAATTAACCTTTTCTATATTGTGTCTTCTGTACAATTATTTGTCTGTTTGTCTTATTATTTTTAGCCATGGCGTTGTCAGTTTATTTTCAGTCTATGAGTTTGACTTTCCCTGTGGTATCTTTCGTCCATCTTTTAGATCTTATCATAGCATTTATTTCAAAAACCTGTACTGTGGTTTGCAATGCATAGTATATAATATTCCAATGGTAAAATAAAAGAAATAGCTTATCCATTGAATATCCAATAGGGGCTATTAAGATAAAGAGCTATATTCAAGTAAGAATCCACACAAACTGATTTGACAGACAAAAAGTGAAAATTGCAAATAACAATATACACAGTGTATTTATTGTGAAAAAAAAATCAATTCCTGCGATGTAGCACACATAAGTTCAATGAAGGGTATATATAGTATAAAAAATGTTAATCATGAAGACGACATGACTTTGGTATAATCACTTTGTTAGTTCAGTTGTAAAAGAGGGGCTAAAAAACAAGTCATTTGTAATGAGCTAAATATGTCTTGAATTTGTCCGTAAGGAGCTTTAACATGTTCTACGAGGCTGTGCACTTTTAAATATAAAAAGGAATAAATGACAATCGCGATCGTTCAGTTGGAAAAATTGTTAATACATAGTTACGTCATCAACGTTTTTCATAGTTTACTCCGGTTTAAAATGGAGTTAAGATTTAAATTATAAGTAATATTTTGTCTGCCTATTCGAACTAACATAAAAATGTGGTGCACACTTTGAAACAATCTGTTCCGCAGGTTATTTAGTGTGCACCACATTTTTGATGTCTATCAGCTGATATATGCTTATTATTATTGAAAAATATCTTTATTTTCAGTATTTCTCATTCTATTTAAAGGGTGATACTTTTCTCCATGGTGAAAAAAAAAATCAAAAAAAAATTGTTCCAACAACTGGGTGTGATACAGACATAAAAAACATAAGCAATAAGGAAGTATTACATTGTGTACCCATTTATTACAAATTGTGCACTGATAGTTTGTTGTGTTAAAAAGAATACCAATGGATAGCAAAGACATCAAGAACAGAGTCGGAAAATATACCATGGATCAATTTCAATCATTTTAACTTAATGTAATCTTTCATGTCTTTCATGGTAGAAAAAGTAACATGTAAAGTTTGTACACTTTTTATTACTCACGGTTCTTTTTATCATTATTTAAGCAGTCTGTTGGTTTTTTTTTTATTTTTGAATGCAATTTAAAAGGACTATGAATGTAGACGAAACAATATTTAAAAAAGTCTTCTATCTTTTGTCTATCACCTTTTCTTTATCTAGAGTAACTTATGAGTTATATGTAGACTAAACGGCCGTCTGGTATACTAAATCATAGTGCGCGTATATTTGGGGAGTTTTCTAGATGCCACTGCTGATGGAGTTTTTATTCCCCGAGGGTATCACCAGCCTAGTATTCAGCATTTCTATGTTTACATTAATTATCATTTATATGGTCATATTTTAAATAAACTTTTTACTAAACTTTGAAAATTTAGCTGTTATTTAGCAAAACTTTAAGGAATTTTTGGTCCTCAATGCTCTTAAACTTCGTACTTAATGTGGACTTTTGAAAATTACTCTTGATTCGAACGTCACTGATGAGTATTTTGTAGTCAAAAAGCACCATGACGCTATTATATATTTATTTTTTTGAGAATTGTTTTTTGTTACCGATGTTTACTATATTAAGCATAAGCAATGAAATTTTATTACAGTAATCTTTTAAAATGCAAATATATCCCTTTATGTAAAGGAAAATCTGCTTAGCCTTCCAGCACTCTAGATCTTCCCAGGTTTTTTTTTGTAGTGGTTTTTGTTTGGAATTCGTGTGGCTTATTCTTAACTTTTATTATCCATGTTATATTTTGAAGACTGTTGTTTGTCTTTCGGCCGATTTTTTGTCTATATCTTTAGCATGACATTGTTAGTTTGTTGTTCGAGTTGGAAACTCCTTTTGGTATCTTTTACCTCTTATACATAGTATATTGGTATCAGAGTGATAAAATTGAGAAAGGAAATGTGGAATGTGTCAAAGCGACAACAACCTGATCATAGAGCAGACAACAGCCGAAGACCACCAATGGGTTTTCAATGTAGCGAGAAACTCCCACAGCCGTAAGCGTCCTTCAGCAGGCCCGTAAAAAATATGTATACTAGTACAGTGATAATGGACGTCATACTAAACTCCCAATTATACACAAGAAACTAAAATTAAAAATCATACAAGACTAACAAAGGCCAGAGGCTCCTGACTTGGGACACGCGCAAAATTGCAGCGGGGTTAAACATGTTTATGAGATCTCAACCCTCCCCCTATACCTCTAGCCAATGTAGAAAAGTAAACGCATAACAATACGCACATTAAAATTCAGGTCAAGAGAAGTCCGAGTGCGATGTCAGAAGATGTAACAAAAGAAAATAAATACAATGACAATAATACACAAATAACAACAGACTACTAACAGTTAACTGACATGTCAGCTCCAGACCTTAATTAAACTGATTGAAAGATTATGTTTTCATCATATGAATATCAGGCACAATCCCCCACCCCCTCCCCCCCCCCCCCCCCCGATGTATAGGAAAATATTGTCCTTAAAATTAAGATAATACAATACTGTTGATAGGTTTCGAAATTATATTAAAATTCAATAAGCCAGACGAGCGTTTCGTCCACACAAGACGATCCAGTGACGCTCTGGTGAAAAAAGTTCGAAAGCCAAAACAAGTACAAAGTTGAAGAGCATTGAGGACCAAAAGTTCCCAAAATTTGTGCCCAATATGGCTATCTTGTTTTTTGCCTGGGATAAGAACATCCTTATTATTTAGAATAATTCATATTTTTGCACAGTATTTTTTTTTTTTTAAATGACTATATAATTGATATAAATGATATAACCGGTGACCAAGCTTATCACTGGGTTTAAACTTATATAGTAACAACACAACCGATGCCTCATACAGGACAGGATCTGCTTATTCTTGCCCTAATTTTCATGTTCACTATGAGGGAAACACATAGATTGATACAGTCAATGATGAGGTCCTAAAATGGGATACCTTATAGCGGGTTATTTTCTCGGGGTGTAAATTTTCGCTTATTTTCGCGAATAGAACTCAATCGCCAAAATAAATTCCGTCAATTTAAAAAGGCACATGCAAAGGTATTGATAAAAATTTTGAATCCGAAAAAAAATAATAACCGCCAAAATATTTCGTATACATGTACCTTTTGGCGAAATTTTACACCCGCGAAAATAACCCGCTATATGGTATATCAATGGCATTTGAACAGCGTCGTACAGAAATCGACCTTATGCAAATACGTGTCAATACAGCTGTTCATCTATTTCTAGGTATACACATGACATATATCACTACACGAAAAGGCAGATTTACAACAATTTGGACAGTCATGTAAATGTTTGACAAATGTAACTACTTTTCTGCAAGATATATTTGCGAACCTGCTAATGTATATGTAAATGAATTATTCCTTTGACATTATTTAGGAGGTCGTCAAAGATATGCTAAAGATAATTATTCTATTTCCATAGCTTTAGTCACTCTCCAAAGATATGTAAAGAAATGCCATATATTTACATGCACTTTCCAAGATAGGAGATATATGCAAAGTTTAAAATTTGCATAACTGATTTACAGAGGTGTGGGCAGTTTTGAGAGACCGCGGTTTATAAAACATTTACGACCAATGTAAATGCTGACAAATGTTTGTGTTATATTTGCAAACGTTTGTCGATATCGTTCATGTATGTAAAGAAATGTATTTTATTTATTAATACTTTACAGTATTATTGTTATTTTGATAAATATTGATATTTGCAACATATCTTTACAGACGTACGCAAAGTTTTGAGAGACCGCGGTTTATAAAACATTTACAACCAATGTAAATGCTGTCAAATGTTTGTGTAATATTTGCAAACGTTTGTCGATATCGTTCATGTATGTAAAGAAATGTATTTTATTTACTAATACTTTCCAGTATTATAGTTATTTTGATAAATATTGATATTTGCAACATATCTTTACAGACGTATGCAAAGTTTTGAGAGACCGCGGTTTATAAAACATTTACAACCAATGTAAATGCTGTCAAATGTTTGTGTAATATTTGCAAACGTTTGTCGATATCGTTCACGTATGTAAAGAAATGTATTTTATTTACTAATACTTTCCAGTATTATAGTTATTTTGATAAATATTGATATTTGCAATATATCTTTACACACGTGTGCAAAGTTTTGAGAGACCGCGGTTTATAAAATATTTACGACCAATGTAAATGCTGTCAAATGTTTGTGTAATATTTGCAAACGTTTGTCGATATCGTTCATGTATGTAAAGAAATGTATTTTATTTACTAATACTTTCCAGTATTATAGTTATTTTGATAAATATTGATATTTGCAACATATCTTTACAGACGTATGCAAAGTTTTGAGAGACCGCGGTTTATAAAAACATTTACAACCAATGTAAATGCTGTCAAATGTTTGTGTAATATTTGCAAACGTTTGTCGATATCGTTCACGTATGTAAAGAAATGTATTTTATTTACTAATACTTTCCAGTATTATAGTTATTTTGATAAATATTGATATTTGCAATATATCTTTACACACGTGTGCAAAGTTTTGAGAGACCGCGGTTTATAAAATATTTACAACCAATGTAAATGCTGTCAAATGTTTGTGTAATATTTGCAAACGTTTGTCGATATCGTTCATGTATGTAAAGAAATGTATTTTATTTACTAATACTTTCCAGTATTGTAGTTATTTTGATAAATATTGATATTTGCAACACATCTTTACAGACGTATGCAAAGTTTTGAGAGACTTGGTATTTTATCAACTCCCAAAAAATTAGAAAGTGTCTTATATATTATAAGAAATTTTACGTATTGATGGTTTCAGAGACCGTGAAAATATTTGAATTGATTAAGTAGATATTGTTCTTCCCGAATCCAAACCAGAACTTTTTGAAGTTATGATATTAAAAATGGCAGGTTGCTTTTTAAATGTCGGACCGATGATATTTTTTTCTATTTGAATGGTTAAAAAAATCTTCAAAGCTTTTATCCAGAACCAAGGAAACTATTTAAAACTTGAGTGAGGATTTTTTAAGATCTTGCTGGTATAAAAAAAACACAAATGCTGTAAATTGTATTTATCTTTCCTTACAGCAGGGTTTACAATTCGATATGCTTGTTTGTATCAGAACAGAAACTTTAACTTATACGACGAATTGTAATAGTAAATTGATACTTTTTTTATAGCTTAAAGACACATAATGAATGGGTTGATGGATTGATTTGTGTAAACGTCCAGCTGCAAATGCTACACGAATATTAGGTGTAGGGAGAACTGCACTAATATAATAACACTGCACTAAATTGTAAGCAGCATTACTTTATGCTTATTTGTGATCTTTTCTCATTTTAATCAAGAGAATAATTGATTTTTTTTTTCTTCAATATAACTTAAGCCAAGGCGTGTGTTTTCAATGTTTTGCATGATCGTATAATTTGAAAATACACAAGTATGCACATACATGTACATGTATTTTATCAGAATGATTATGATAACAATTGAAAATGCCTAATAATACAATAAAGAAAGAGCATTCATCAAGTATCCCTCAATAGGTGGTAAATATGTCACTTGTATGTAAATGAATGGATTTTCCCGACTGTGAAATGGTTCATCTTTTAGCACTACAGGGTTCCTTAAAAGGAAAACCGTATGTGTTAATTACCAAAATTGATCTTATAACGCTAATTGGGTATAATAAAATCCAGACGTTCTGAAGAGATTAATAATATAAACATGTACAAATCATGCCAATTATACGCAAGCCAAGAATATGGCAGATAAAGACAAAGGGATTATTTTTATAATTAAACATGCAGTTTGTATTCATGAACATGTGTTAATACTTAAATAAAATAATAAAACAAATAATTTAAAAGTTTACGTGCTAAAAAATTAAAGAAGAAATTAGAACAGTAGCATAATTTGTATCTGAATTCTGTTGAGGATAAACACCATTTCATATTTAAAAGTAGAATGTACACGTTTACAAGCTTATTATATAGAAATATGTTGAAATTATATACAAAAAAAGTATTTTAAAACAATTATCTTTTGTATATAAAAACAAGCATTCTCGTTTCTCCGCTTCTCATATATAGCAGATTTAATAAATTCGATGCAAAGCAAATAATTGAAACCTTTAAATTGAATATAATCTCTGTATTTCGTGTTTCAACAAGAATAAACATGACCAACATTAATGGAAAAAAAATACATCAATTTCCATAAACTTCCTTCTATTATATTAATCTGATTATACAGTTATATATGAAAATATTTATTCAATTCAGAATAGATATAGAAAATCTTTGACCTTTTTGTTTTCCAATCTTGACTTTAACCTATTTAAAGATATAATGATCTCAAGAAATATTCCCATGCAGTACATGTATTTCTTCCAATCGAAGGCTCCAAATTTGTAAAACATTTTCTTATCAAGATTGACATTTAATTATTTCAAACTTATATAATGTTGTTGCTGAATGATGTAAATGTTAATCGCCAATATCGAAATCTACCTCCATTTTGTCATAAGTAACAACATATTAAAATTTGAAAACCTTTGGATGAAAGGTTCGTAGATTACCGAACGGAAACGATTGGATCAGCCCGCCCGCTCGTCAGCAGTACAACAATAAATCAATAACGGGACTGGAAATCCAGTTAAAAAAAGCAAGTCATAAATAAATTTAAAATACATCAGTTTTACTGTCATATTCTGACATCCTCATGTATATGTCGTATACTTGTTTTAAAACTGGTGTTTGTCTTTGAGTCTCTTTTTGTTTTTACTCAATGTCATCAGAAGTGTGTCGGCACTGATCAGTGGCGGATCCAAGGAGAAAAGGGGGGGGGGGTCCGGGGGTTAGAACCCACCTTTTTTTGCCGATCAATGCATTTGAATGGGAGCATATAGTTGGACCCCCCTTTTTACTCTGGGTTGGGACCCCCCCCTTTTTTTTAAATGTCTGGATCCGACTAACTACGCACACAACCCACACGTTTACATCAAACAGAGTATCCTGTATTTTGTATTGTATCAGGATGTTGATATTCTTTTTAATTATCACAACTAACAGAATGTTTAACCTTTCTTGACTGCTGCACAAAATGTGTTTGTCAGACCATGGAAGTAATATTACTTCCATGGTCAGACACAACAATTCAAATTGCACTGTATCGTCCTGTAAATGCATGAAATATTTGCCACCGGACTTTGAGCAACCATCTATCAATCAATTCAAATTGTACCTCAATATCAATGTTTACCAAATTACGTTATTCCGTAATATTATTAATTCGTATATTTTATCAAATTTGATTCGCATGTTAAACTATATTTTCCAAGGTAGAGAGAAAACGGCGGATAGCAAAAAGCATATTGACTGGCAAAAAGCATATTGCACGGTTATTTTTAGAATATCTAAAAACCGATATACTTTGTGACGTCATGTAATGAATTTCAGGATATTGTTTAACCTTTTGAAACAAATGATATCTGTGATCGATTATTTGACGAAAAAAAATCTTCAAATACATTAGATGTCAAAAAAAGTAAATGAAATAACAACTAATATGTTGTTATTGTCAAGGAGACCATGTAATATCTATAAAGATCCAACAAACCTAAATGACGATTTTGATACAAACATGGTCGGAAATTAATAATATAACAAATATAGCCTTTGTATGAGGTCAATACAGTATATATTGACCCAAAGAAGTATATCGACCTCGGACTTCGTCCTCAGTCAATATACTTCTTTCAGGTCAATATATCCTTGTATCGACCTCATACAAAGGCTATATTTGTATAACGTCACACGTTTTCTGCCAAATTCTAAGCGTATCGGTCAACTTTGAAGCAATGTATATAAAAAAAAACCCAAGGACGATGACATATGTGTTTCTATATATATATATATATATATATATATATATATATATATATATATATATGAATAAGGGGATGTGGTTTGATCGCCAACTCTCCACAAGAGACCATATGACAATGAAATTTACATCAATAGGTCACTGAACTGCCTTCATCAATGAGCAAATCCTGTACCGCATAAAGTCAGCTATAAAAGGCCCCGAAATGACATAATATTTATGTAAAACAATTCAAACGAGAAAACTTACGAACTAATTTATGTCCGAAATAATGAACGAAAAACAAATATGTTACATAACAACAAACTGAATTACAGGCTACTTGACTCGGGACAGGAACATACACAATGTGGCGAGGTTAAAACTCGTTTAAAGGAGCCAATCCTCCCTTAACCTTGGGCATAAACTGGATTCCTGTTGTGTTCACTTATCTCATCAGATGAATACAAATTGAATACATCTCAGAAAAACAGAGTGGGCATGGAAGGGTACTTATACATCCGAACAACCAAAAGACTTTAAGTACAGATCTTAGACTATTCGCAGCTACTAACAATTAGTTGAAAGCTAATAACAACTAATACAAAAAGCATGCATCTTAGATGCATGGATTCAGTATACAATCCTGGATATTACGTTAGTTTTTAGTCTTTCTCCGTATAAAAGAACAAAGCCATATCTGTTGAAAAATATAAAAAAAACTCTTGGTATGGATCAATTAATATTTTAAGGGAAAAAATGTCAGGCATAGAAAAGCATCTTCCGGAAAAATATTCAACATTTAAACTACACTGTGGTCAGATTGTTAAGGGATACTATATTGCATTGTGAAAAAAACCCAGCTAGATATACATAAAGATGGTAAACTACGAACTTATGTAACATTCAAGTGCAACGTCGGTTTTGAAAATTATTTGTCAATAATGCGACATTTTGAGCAAAGGAAATGTATAACTAGATTAAGAATATCTGCTCACAAGTTGCAAATTGAATCTGGTAGATACCAGGGTACTCTTCTACAAAACCGAATTTGTCTCAGGTGCGGTTGAGGGTGAAGTTCATTTTTTATTTAAATGTGACACGCATTTATTAAAAAGAAAGGAATTGATGCAAAATATATTAAAATCATGTCCAAACTTTCAAAATTTAAATATTAATAACAACTTAATTTGGATAATGAATAATGAGGATCCCAATGTACTATTTGCATTTTATAAATATATAGAAGATACTAAGAATTGAAGGACAACATAATCTACAATAACTAATTTCAATATAACTCTTTAATATGAATTTGGATACCCTGTTAAGCCTGCACAGATCATAAGAAGAATTTCAAATTCTCTGGCACCGTTCCTTGATGATCCTTGCTGGCTGGACCCAGAATCTATAATCCCAAATATATGTTTTTAAAATATTTTTAAAATAATTTAGGAGTTTGACTCATCTGCATTAAGTACAAGTTGAAACTTCCCTTTAAGCACCGACTCTTGGTGCTTTCTGCAGATAAGTCATACTAAATATCCTTTATTAAATAATACTTGTTAGTTGCAGTATACCTCATGGTCAAATGTGCGAGTGCTTAAATTGTTTTTTTTTTTTTTTAATTTTTTTTTTATATTTTCTCCCCACAAACTACTAATGCCTCTTGTTGGTCTTTTCAAAGTGAAATGCACTTACCGGGTGCACTTGAGTCACTGATGTCAACAAAGTATTCATTGAATAATAATACATTGCTACTTTTATTTTATTATTTGTTAACACTTGTTATATATCTTGTATTGTCTGTGTATTGCATATGTTATTGTTTATAATAATATTGTCTGTATGCTATATGCCCTCCTGGGGCCCTTATTTGGTTAATAAAAATATTCTATTCTATTCTATCCTATTCTATTCTATATTATAAGTATATAATTGACCAATGTGGAGCTTATTTTCGCAATTCCATAGATTTCTTTATATACATATAGTCTACAACACTAGACAAAATATCTGTTTCATTCCGATGTAACTCGATTCAAAGTAAAAGTGTGTGTAAAAAAAAAATTAGAAATCGGGAGATATGCCATTCAGTATCGTACGTGTTATCTTGATATTAGTACACAGCTGTGGAATACAAAGAAAAATTGACCACTTGCAGGGGAACACGAAACTGCATTGAAAATGAAAAAAATAAATAGAAAAGAAAAAGATAGGCTAACAATTTAAGAATAAAGAATAGTGGGCTTCTAGAATATAAAGAATAGAGAATAACGTGCAAAATTTGTATAGAATAAAGAAAACATGCATGGCGTAAATAATATTAAGAATTAAAGAACACCCACCTCCCTCCTTTTCTAGACCCTCTTTTATCCTATGACTCTTAAAAGAAAGAAGCGACGTAATTCATAGGAACAAATATATTTTGAATATATTATTCTCTCTCATTAATTTAAATTACATGACAAAAAAGACACGATTTACAATAAAAGTTACGTTCATATTAAGTTTGATTATCATTATTTACAATAAACAAGATTTATATTTGGATAGTTCATTTTATGACTTTCATTTAACAACAATTAAGTTCTAGGCTTATGTTATTTTTTTACTTTTACGTTCATGGTATTCATCTGCTGGCGTTGTTGCATGTCTCCTCTCTACTCTGCCGTCTTGGGTAGCATTTTTATTGCTGTACTTTTGTCTTTGTGTTGTTAACATTCAAACTTATTTTTTTTGTGTAAATGGTTAATAAAACTTTGTTGATAAAAACGAAGCATTCAGTCTGTCATAAATTAGTTTTGGCACAATCTTAGTGCTAAGATTATTCGTATCTGCTAAGAGTGTATCTAGTAGCAATTTTAGAAGGATTGACAGCCCTTAAACTCATGTTGCGCTTGCAACCCTTAGAATACTCTTTATCCTTCTCGGTACGCTCGGTAAATTTTTATTTGATCTACTTGAATCGTCTTTGAATTCTCATAGCATATGATGTGTGTCAACATTCTTTTTTTTTTACTGAAAAATTGTAATAGTGGTCAGGGGCATCCCAATATTTATCTTAGTTGATGAAAATAGCAACTACATTTTTTTTTCGAGCGCACAACTGTTGTCCTAACAAACTAGACCATAGGTTCACCAAACTTAAATAGTTTTACAGCCCCCCCCCCCCCCCTCAAAGAAAAAACAAAAAACAAAAAACACACACACAAAAAAATACACTATTGCTAGTACAAATGTATCTGGACAATGACATGCGACCCCCAAAGCTAGTTAACACGGGTGCAGTACTTATGTGCATTGATTATAAGGATAGATACAATCGTGAAATGAGTGTGTGTCTCTTGCCAAAAGCTACGGAGGCGTATTAGCGCCACACATTTTTTTAAAAATTTTTCTTCCTATGTTTGCGTTATAACGCAAATATCTTTATTTCAATTATTCATTAAGTTTTGTATATATGTCCGTCTGTCATTCATTTCGGATGTGATTTACTAGTAGATAAAAAAAGAAACATACATACAAGGCCAAATCATTATAATATATATGCATAGGAATAATGGAATAATTGAAGTGCAATTATACATAAATTAAGACTGATTTGTGCATCAGAAAAGTGTATAATTTAACAAGAAAATAGATATAGTTTAGTATATAGATATATTAAAATTGAAAGATCAAAAATAATGTCATACAATTGTGAAACCTCCAAGTCAAATAGACAAAATGATCTTTCTGCTTTAAAATGAATTATTAATAAGGAAACATGTTTTTTAAATCTCAGAATATGATCAAGATTCTTTGATAGAAAGTCATTGAATTTTCATTTCAATATAATGAAGTATTTTTAAGATGCTTGGGTAGCAATTTGAATAGAGAGAACATAATTTTATTAATAAAACTCCTGCATTCTATACATTTATTGCCAAAGGGTAGCTTGTTTGAATGTAACCTACTTTACACAGTTCTCAAACGGAGCTTACTTTGGAAGTATATTTATATTCGGTTATAGCTATATTAGTAGGGTATAACCTCAATTTACTCAATTTTCTTTGTAATATATATACTAGTAGTAACTTGGATATCGTTTTTGGGGACCTTTATAGTTTGTTGTTTAGTGTGAGCCAATGCTCCGTGTTGAAGACCGTAATTCGGCCTATGATGGTTTACTTTTACGAATAGTGACTTAGATGGAGAGTTTTCTCATTGGCACTCATACCACATCTTCTTATATTATTCTGCTCATTATTAGTCATTGATATGATCTAATTATTCCAGCAGTTTACTTTGCAATTACTACAAAGGTGATAAATTTTATTATATACAGCCTCCTCCATTAATAACTACTTTTTCCGTTGAATCTTAAATAAGAAATAAGATAAAACAAATGTTTGCGTTGTAACGCAAAGGTTTACGTTTCAACGCAAAGGTTTGCGTTAAACGCAAAGGTTTGCGTACCTTTGCGTTATATCGAAAAGGTTTGCGTTATAACGTAAACATAGGAAGAAAAATAAAAAAAAAATGTGTGGCGCTAATACGCTTCCGTAAAAGCAGTTCACTTTAAAATTTCTTTTTACATTTGAACACACTATATTTTGGTAGCATTCCTTACAATGACTTTTAATTTATGATAGATTCTGCCAGATTTGCAACTTGCATAATTAACTAATTAAAAATTATAGTAATTAAATTCTAAAGGTCACGTTTGGTACCCAAAGAACTAAAACTTTAATAGATAAACCTCTAAATTGAAGTTCAACCTGCATAGGTATTACAACATCATGAACGGAGGATTTGTATGTAAAAAAAGATGTTGTATGATAGCCAATGGGACGAATACTTTTATCCGCCAGGTACCAAAGCATGCATGATACAAGTTAAAGATTGTAAAATCAGAAATGTGCCTTGATATATTCATAGACACAGAGGCTTGTCACTTTTTTTGTTTTATCTTTTTATTGGAAAATATTCCTTAATATATCAACTTATTTAAGAGTTTTAAACATTTATCAATGCGATTTAAATATAACGATAGTTTATGTATTTTGCCCCTCTTTCCTTTTTTCCCGCCTGTATGGAAAGCAAGTACAATGATATATGTTTCCGACTCCACTGTTAAAGGACAAATGATACATGTAGTTATTTTAAGACTTTGCGTAAAATATGTCCAAGAAAGAAGTGCAAATATTGCTTTGTTCAAACACGAATCATATACATTTCCACTAAAACTATAAGTCTAGACTTCGTCTTGTTGTACAGGGTACAATTGCCTTATATCTTTTAAAGATATGTTTTCCATGTTTTTTTTGTAAGATAGGTTTTTGTACCTTCTGTTTGAGTAAGTTACATGTACTTGTATTATGACTGTCATTTGTTTTTTGTGTTGTGTGTATAGTTTATGTTGTGTAAACCTGTAGGTTTTTGAGATGCTGATCCAAGCCTAAAAGATGTTTTATATACTTTTCTTTTGTTTGAAATTTGCCAGAGAGAGATTCAAAAGATTGAAGAGTAATTGTAATATGTATTTGTCGTTTACAAATCTTCTTGAATTATGTTAAAACAAAATGACTTTGTGACATCGATTCTTGTTTCAATGTTATTTCAATTAAAAAGTGTGCAAAGTATGTTAAATGTAATTATTGCAGAAAAAATAAAAAATTAAAAAAATTAAAACTTATTTGATCATGACAGAAAAAATACGATTCCTGTCAAAGTACATATGGAAGCTGTAAAATTTTAGGATGGAATATGCGATAAATGAGATATCGAATGACTGATAGTTCGATAACTTATTTTAGTTTTGCGTATTTAAAAACAACACAATCAAATGACAACGGGAGCATTGTTTTAAGACAATGTATGATGTTATTAATCATAAAGAAATGATAATTGTTTGTGTTCTTATATTGATGGATATTGATACTAGCGGTGGTCTTCTATTGATCTTTTCGGACCAGATCTTTCTGTGAAAGGTGATAATTGTCACATTTAACTGCTGATAAACCCCGTTGATCGGAGAAAGGACGACATCTCGTCGATGGAATGATATCTATCAATTTTGTTTGATTTCATTGGTAAATTGTGTGTCAATTATGACACGTGACTCACTGGTTCTTTGTTTGTAGTGTTCAACTTTCATTCTCACACACAAGAACGTTTTTGCAGAGAGAGCTTCATAAAGCACACGGAGTTCAACATCTCGTGACTGGACTTAACGGATAAGGAAAACAAATATTACAAAACGGAAATATTCGTAAATAGATTTAACGTTTAAGTATGTGTGCAATCTAGCCGATTCTTAAAAAAACATTCTGTCAAGATGTGTTTTGTGTCAAATATTATGTGACAACTATTCTACCGATGAAGGAATATTTCTATTTCAGAAACTTGGACTTTTTATAAAAACTTGATAAATCGATCGATAACCTTCCGAATGGTACCGATTTAAATTTAAAATGAGGCCGCATATCTAATATTGTTCAGGCTTAATTTGTATATATGTATTATAACTATCAGTAACCAGAGACATACTATATATATATATATAGTACAACTCGTCTTAAACATCAACCCAACAATGTTAGATCTGTAAATTTGCTTTCGCAATTTCAGACGTACTTATATATATATATAGTATATATGTCTCTGCAGTAACATATATAATACATATTGTAGTATATGTCTCTTTAAAAAAAGAGTGAATTATGACTCGTGCAATTCCAGAAGTTTAAAAGCGATACTCGAAGGAAACGATCGTTTTATGGGAATGAACCATCATAACTTACCGAGAAACAAGATTTTGATGGATAAAGTAATTTACGCAGTACACCAAACAGAGCTGGAGAAATTATTAAAATACATGTATAATAAATGATATTACCAATATGCCAAAAAACAATCCCAAAGCAGCTATATTTGTCATATCATAGCTTGACCACTAATGCTATGGAAATATTTGTAAATATAATCTGCACCTTTCAAATATAGTAGCAAATTAAAAGCAAATATATCTATTTACCATAATTTCTAGCTGTCTGAAATATCTATCTTTATCATTTCTTTGCATATGTATTCAAAGTTACATATGCCCAATATATTTACACATACATTTCTAGCTGTCTGAAATATCTTTCTTTATCATTTCTTTGCATATGTATTCAAAGTTACATATGCCCAATATATTTACACATACATTTCTAGCTGTCTGAAATATCTTTCTTTATCATTTCTTTGCATATGTATTTAAAGTTACATATGCCCAATATATTTACACATGTCATTGATATTATCATTTGACCACATTTCTCAGTTAAACAAATTGTCTGCAAATCTATGTATTTACCATACATTTCGGAATATGTTCAAAGGCTTTTGATATGTTCTGATTTGACATACATTTCAGCCGACAATAAAGACTAACAAAATTATTCCTTTACAATACATTTGACAGGTCTCTGTAGATTAAAGGAAATGATGCTTTACACCCCTCTATAAAGTTCTCGTTTTGAATTGGTTTACATACCAGGAAAATGTAGATGCACCTTACACTTTATAACCCATATAAAATCATTTGAATGATGATGCTCTGCTACCTAGACAAAGAAACACATTTGCGGATAAATTTACATCATAGAAAAATACATGACAAAGATTTCCATTTGCAGAGGTATACAAATACATAAGTTTGCAAAAGTTTTGCGACGGTCATAAATATATATAAATTCTTAACTGCAAAATGGTTTGATTAGGTGTTAAGATATTTTATAAACCGCGGTCTCTCATAACCGCCCATAGGAGGGTATAGCACAATAAATATTAATATTTACAACATGTAAAGACAAGATAAACTAAATGCAGTGGTTTGTAAATATATGTAAATGTCGGTCTCTGAATACATTTACATAACATTTGCATACCTCTATAAATCCGGGATTTCGTGTAGTGTATAACATGTGGTATCATAAAGATTAAGATAACAGTAGATATAAAAAGTTTCGCGCTATTTTGTTAATTTTTTATCTTGATGTTACAGACGAATCCCTTTTAAAAAATTGCAGTATGTGGCACTTTTGCTATCTTATTATTTGTATTCATATAAAAAAATAAGTAAAATCACAAAAATACTGAACTTAGAGGAAAATCTAATCGGAAAGTCCATAATCACATGGCAAAATCAAATATAAAAACACATCAAAAACGAATGGACAAGAACTGTTTAAGTATATTTGTCCTAAATCCAAATTGATTCGAATATTCATTGATGGCCATTAATTATCAAATACATTGCACTTGAGATCAGCCCCAGTTTTGGTGGGGTTTGTGTTGTTCAGTCTTATGTTTTCTATGTTGTGTTTTGTGTATTATCGATAGTCTGTTAGTCTTATATGTTGTAGTCATTGTGTTGTCTTTTGTTACGACATATGGGTTTGAATGTTCTTCTGGTAACTTTGGTCCCTCTTTTGTTACGACATATGGGTTTGAATGTCCTTCTGGTAACTTTGGCCCCTCTTTTGTTACGACATATGGGTTTGAATGTCCTTCTGGTAACTTTGGTCCCTCTTGTGTTACGACATATGGGTTTGAATGTCCTTCTGGTAACTTTGGTCCCTCTTTTACGACATATGGGTTTGAATGTCCTTCTGGTAACTTTGGTCCCTCTTTTACGACATATGGGTTTGAATGTCCTTCTGGTAACTTTGGTCCCTCTTTTACGACATATGGGTTTGAATGTCCTTCTGGTAACTTTTGTCCCTCTTTTGTTACGACATATGGGTTTGAATGTCCTTCTGGTAACTTTGGTCCCTCTTTTGTTACGACATATGGGTTTGAATGTCCTTCTGGTCACTTTGGACCCTCTTTTGTTACGACATATGGGTTTGAATGTCCTTCTGGTAACTTTGGTCCCTCTTTTACGACATATGGGTTTGAATGTCCTTCTGGTAACTTTGGTCCCTCTTTTACGACATATGGGTTTGAATGTCCTTCTGGTAACTTTGGACCCTCTTTTGTAACATTTTTGAGATCACACCAATCCATTTGAAAACGAATCCTGTGATGTTTCATTTCAATGTAATTATATGATTTTAAATAAATTAATTTCTGCGCTACGTTAATTTGCACAATTGGAACTCAACAACTGCATTCGTTGCAAATATTTAAATGCTAAATATTATCATTGATATACACCATCGAAGTTGAGAAATTCAAAATAATTACTCGCTACGAAGACAATAACAATCAAAACCACGGAGTAAACAAAGAGTCACAAATAAAAAGACATCACTGATATAGCTTGACTAAAAACGCAACGATAAAAATCATCCTATTTACAGTGACTAAATGTTGACGTTCCGGATGAATTAAAGTTTCGCATTTCTTTTTGTTCATCGTATTTCAATATGAAACTGGTTTTTATTCCTATGTAAGTTAAATCTTTATTGTCAATTTGCCTTTTAAAAGACAACACATGTATATATATTTTTCATTCATGCGGAGATGGATGTACAAATGTTGATCTTTATATCCTTTGGATTTCATTTTCTGTCTATGATTTTATGTAAGTATCGAGTTTATTTACATTGTATATGTATATTTAAATAAATCATGCAATGTTTTTTTTATCAGGTTGACTTTTTCAAAATTGTGATGCATATAACATGTATAATATTATATTATGATAACAAACGAGCATTCAATGTAAAATTAGAGGATTTGGTATAATCACCAATGAGAAATCATTCCATCAGTGGTCAAATTACGTAGAAGTTTACAGCCATAGGTCACCGCACTGTATGCAAGTATGAGCAAACCCCTTACCGCATAGTCCGTTATAAGAGGCCCCGAAATGACAATTGAAAGAAAAGTTCAAACGAGAAAACTAACAGCTTGATTTATGTACAACACAATGAACGAAAAAGAAATATGACATACAGTAACAAACGACAATTAGTGAATTACAAGCACTTGTTTTTGGAATGGCAAATTCAGAATTTGGCGGAGTTTAATAAGTTTGACCTGTTCATAACCTGAGACAATGTTGTAATAGTACAACATCAGAACAAACTATAAAAAATGCCTTGAAAAGGGCTTGATTCATTAAATTGAATCAAAGAAGAAACACATCTAATAAACTTAGGAACATACGACTGGATAGTGTAATTACACGTCCCAAAGAACAATAAGAAAACACCTAGTAGAGATTTGGAGTAATTACAGTTACTAAAAAGTAAAATCACAAAAAAGCTGAACTCCGAGGAAAATTCAAAAACGGAAGGTCCCTCATCAAATTGCAAAATTTAATGATAAAACACATCTAACAAATGGACAACAACTGTCATATTCCTGACATGGTACAGGCATTTTCAAATGTAGAGAATGGTGGATTAACCCTGGTTTGATAGCCCTAAACCTCACACTTTTACGACAGTTGCATCAATTTCCATTATATTGACAATGATTCGTGAACAGAATGTCACAAAAAGGGGTACAAAAACAACATGAACGCCACCAAAAACTAGGGGGGATTTCAGATGGTGCTCTTGAATGGGAAGCAGATCCTGTTCTACACATGGCTCCCGTCGTGTTGCTTGTGTGGTTACAAAACCGGTAAATATTTTAATTCGGTAGGTCACATCCGACATAAGGAACATATCTATCCGATATCATATAACGAATATTTCATAACGGTCATCCAACTCGTGATGGCGTCCGTAATATTAACGAAGTTCAACATTTGGATCTCTTGGGTTTAAAAATGAAAAGGTCTGAATTGGGCAGCTAAAATCATCTGTTTTGTCGTAAAGTTTTGTTTTCAACCGACCCTCATAGTCAATTTCTAAGTCCAAATAAAATGGCAAAATCAAAAGCTCAAAAACATAATACCTAATTAAATCAGGCAGCTAAGAAAAAGATGTCTTTTGTCGCTCGATAATAAATTCTTGATAAAACAAAGTATATAGTCTTTGTGCCACATTCTAAAACATTTTGAGTGAATACAATGATAGTGATCTGCTTGTTCCAAAGAATATGATAAATATTTATCACAAATTGAAGGTAGAATTAATACTAAGCAAGGTGGTTTTTTTTCTTGATGTTCATTTTGTGTTTTTAACAACGGCCTTTAAAGCAATTTGCTTTGAAGAAATTATATTCAAACATAAAATTCGATGATTTATTTTCTTTAAGGTACCAACATAAAAGTACTGTTTGGAACTAAATTCCATATTAAGGAACTTGATGTTGATACCGGCAATGTAAAGATACTTGTTGTGAATCCGGAGATAATGTTTGCCATGGATTACGATGATAAGAACAAGCATATTTACTTTACACAATACGATCATCGTAAAATAATGCGGTATGTATAACGTCTGATATAGATATATTTACTTTACACAATATGATTATCGTAAAATAATGCGGTATGTATAACGTCTGATATAGATATATTAACTTTACACAATATGATTATCGTAAAATAATGCGTTATGTATAACGTCTGATATAGATATATTAACTTTACACAATACGATCATCGTAAAATAATGCGGTATCTATAACGTCTGATATAGATATATTAACTTTACACAATATGATTATCGTAAAATAATGCGGTATGTATAACGTCTGATATAGATATATTAACTTTACACAATATGATTATCGTAAAATAATGCGGTATGTATAACGTCTGATATAGATATATTAACTTTACACAATACGATCATCGTAAAATAATGCGGTATGTATAACGTCTGATATAGATATATTAACTTTACACAATATGATTATCGTAAAATAATGCGGTATGTATAACGTCTGATATAGATATATTAACTTTACACAATACGATCATCGTAAAATAATGCAGTATGTATAACGTCTGATATAGATATATTAACTTTACACAATATGATTATCGTAAAATAATGCGGTATGTATAACGTCGGATATAAATGTATTAACTCTCCTTCCCGGATACATAATAAGAATAATAAATGTCCGGGTCTTTATGATGTTCGACTAAACATCTTTCTTTAGTAACTACCACCATATTATCGACAATTAAAGACGGTCTTCAGAAGTATTGTGTATATTCTAGCAGAGATGGTAATCAGATCTCAGAATCTGCTCCAAGATATTGACTCGTAAAAGAGTCGTAGGCGAGAGTTGATATCGTCTTACGTCAGTTATGCTCTGGAGAGTTACAATTTACGTTTCTGTATATTTAAAACATATATAAACTCTGACATTATTCTTAAGGTGACATTTTAAATTTAAGAAAGTTCTGAACATAAAAAGATAAAGATGTGATATGATTCTTAATGAGACAACTCTCAACCATAGACCAAATGACATAGAAATTAACAACTATAGTTCACGGCCATTTATACTGAAATTTGATGTAGTAATACAAAAAATCTTTTTGTTATGCTTTGAATTGACATAAATGCATACAATGCATGACGAAAAATAAACTATGATGACTGATAGCTGTTTAAATCCTCCTCTGTTTGTGTTTCATTGTTAACCATACCATGTAACCGTATTCATTCCATATACAACTTATCAAAACAAAATATATCATTTTACTTCAAATAGATTTCCTTATCCAGCACAGAATGCAGTTATAGAAAAATTTGTCAACACAGGCAGTGGTCCAGCAGGTATTGCAATCGATTCCGAAAATGGACATGTTTACTGGACTGAATATCAGAGTAACAGGCTCATGCGATGTAGTGTAGCTAGAAACAATGAAGTCCATATAACAACTCTGACAAGCCCTTTTAGTGTACGAATCGATGTATTAAACAGGTATATTTCATACACCACCCTGGAACATAACGATATCAAGAGTGCCAAACATACTTACCTTGGCACTTGTGTAGTGGTCAAAACAGACCTTATGACATGTCCGTCTTGTTCGTATGTAATATAATGTTTTACATGTTCAATTAGGAGTCGCCACAGTAATTATCGAGTTCAATTTACTCAAGTCTATATGGAACCCATTTACTCGTGTATCCAGTAGCCGCACTATATGTAAGCGACAATTAAAATAATTATACAATAGGTCTAACACTTGATTATTAGGTAGTTCTTAGGCATTAAGTAATAGCCTGTAATTTTTCAGTTTATTTCCTGAAATCTATTTTTTATAGAATGGAAATTTAAAAAGCTCAAACACAACAAACAAATTTAATACAATTGTCATATATCTGACTTTGGAATTAAGGTGTGTGTGTGTTTTTTTTTTTTGGTTGTACGTCGTATACTGATCAGAGTAGCATGCTTATCTTCAGCCCCAAACCTCAACAATCCATTCTATGTCTTGCATCTGATGACTGCCATAATGGTTGCTGAATGTTGCCAAAACCAAGTCGTCGTAATGTTACCGCTTCTACTATGTCTATATGTCTCTATGTCAAAATCTTTAACAGTACTATTGGTCGCCTATTGTCGTCCTGCCATTATTCATATAAATAAAGCCAATAGTAGTATACCTCTGTAAAATAGTTTTTCGTTTTTTACTAGTACTAGGCACGATAAAAAGATTTCGACAATATGAAATGGATACGACACAATGAATAGTATCAGATTCAACAATATGAAACTGAGACTAGCATCAAATCTATATTTTTCCTCGTGTTTGTGTCTCATGTCATCATGACAATGAATCCGTGGCTTTTTAAATATTTATATTGGTATCATTTCCTCAGATTTGTGTTACTTGACTTCATGACATTTTCTATTATATAATAGGGTTGTATCTCATATTGTTTGTTTCACAGATCTATATGACGACACAGAATGACACACACATAAGTGGTTCTTTGTTTAATACGGTCCACGTTCTATTTATTTGTAGAAGATACTGAAAGAGCAATTAAAACTCTAAAATAATGTCATCCCCATTTAACGAGCAAGTCTACAAAACGCTATATAGTGAAAAATAAGATAGATTTTGAGAAAACAAGTATATTTTTTTTAAACAACCAACCCTTCACCTAAATAGGAACAGTGGTGTAGCTACATAACATTAGATTTAACTTAGTTGAAGAAGGCTTGACTCATATATGTGATCAACAATCAAAAAGACAGAAAGGCAAAGACACTAATCATTGATCTGCAAATTATTAACATTCTTTTTCCGTTTGGCATCAATGGCGTTGAATCTATTTCAAAAACCTCCTTAAAGAGTTTATGATTAATGTATTAATAAATTAAGAGAAAACATATTTATTGTGTCTTCTATTACTGTAATGAATATGATTTGTTGATAACGTTTGATTTTGTCGGTTTATAGACATTGGTATGCTTTTCTACTGTTTTCAAGAACAACAATAAACAGTTAAGGTAGATTCAGGGTATACCGCCATCTTGGATTGTACAATCATAGTACAAAATCGGTCTAGTTATTTGCCCAAATCAGCAAATTTGGAAACAGATTTGCAATTTAATGGTTAGACAGTTTATTTATATAAAGAAAACTTATTAATTTATTGTATTATTCAAAATATTTTAACAAATATCAACCTTTTTGGTTTTTAAAATCATTTTTTTCAAATGAGCCATTTAAGGGGAGATAACTCTTTTAGTACAAAATTTATACTGGGCTAATAGGGAATTTTTTTATTTTTACTTGTGGCAAGAAAACAAGTTCGGTGACACAATGTTTTCTTTTTATTTTCTTAAAACTTATTATGAAACCTATCTTCACATAATTTATTTCAAAATTCTATCTCATAGATTTTTTTGTATGCACTCTTATGTGTTTTTTCATGAACAAACTAACCAAATTTAGGCAGTTTTCAACGACTCGTAGCTTGAAAAATAGCATGGTGACCCATACTTTTTATTATATTTTTGAAAAAAAGCATAGTAAAATCTTCATTTTGGCAAATTATAAGAAAATTCTGTCTCAAAAAACATTTACTTATGATCTACCTTAGGGACGACATCAAAAGTTCAATGAAGGATAAAAAACTTAATTCACATAGTTTTTTCACTGACCCCCTCACCCCCCTCTTAACTTAATTTGGGAAAAATTGATTGACCCATATGGATATATGTAAAAATCAATGTAGGATAACCAAATCTTGCAGCAGTTCAACCCCCCACCCCCAAACTATTTGAATTAAGTTTTTTATCTTACATTGATCTTTTGATGTCGTCCCTTAAATCTTGATGATTAGGCTTAACTGTAATGAAAAAATAAAAATAAAGTGTGTTCATATTTTTAACGGTAAATTTCAATGTATATATACTTCAGTACTCAATAAATTCAATTGCCTAAAAATGAAAGTCATTCCTTGAAAGGTAACAGATGTCACCGCTAATTCGCCATAATGATGATTTGTGTCACTTTGTTTTCTCAAAGAGGTCTACGGAAATTGCCATGATCAAATAAATAGATATAAATTATGTGATGAATGTGTACACAGTTTTCGCTGTTGTGTCCTGGATGTTGTGACATAAGCCTAAAGTGTTTCTGTTTAAGTTGCGCATCTAAAACATATAACGGAAGGATCTATCATACAAGTGGGAGATTTTGCTACCTATAAAATCAGGTTTAACATACAATTTTCCTCGGACGATGTTTCTAAGGAATATGGCAGTTGTTTTCACTTGTTTCGTTGATTCGTACGATTTGTCAGTTGTTATGGGCCTCCCTTTTCCAATTCAGCTTTGGGTTCGGTATTTTAGTTTTACTTTTATTCGACCAGGGAAATGTTCGAATTGTCATGTTTTTACATCCTAGTTTCAAGTTATGACATCACCAAATTATATTTATCGTCAAATTTGTATTTAAATGAGCAACATCACGGATGCCAAAATTAAGGTAGGATAAGCTTCTCCATCAGGCTCTCCTAGAATTATTGGATATAGTTTTGGGCTCGCGTCGCTTAGTCTCTAATTTCTACGCATCATGGTTGAAAATGGTTTTTTTTCATCGTCTTTCATGTTTCACCTCAACTTTGGGTATGTTATGTTTCCATGGTATCCTACACCTTTTTTACCGGAAATAATGCAGCTTTTTTTATAATAAACAAAGGACAAGAATCCACTTTAAATTATAATATGTGATTGGTATTAATATGTATTTGCATTCGAACATTATTTTAACTTGAAGTTAGTTATATATACTTTCTGTTGTAGTATGATCATGTTTAAGTTTTAAGTAAAAAGCAGCATATACATGTATTGATGATTAAAATCAAAGCCTATTATTCTTATATATACCAATTTTGTCTGGCCATTCTGTAGATGCATAAAAATTAACTTTCTTATATATATGATTTGTCACAAGCTAAAATTGTCTATTCCTGGATAAGACATTTTCAATAATTGTCTTAACAGTTCATTTGTGATGGAATTAAAAGAGGGACGAAAGATACCAAAAGGAGCAGTCAAACTCATAAATCTAAAACAAACTGACAACGCCATGGCTAAAAATAAAAAAGACAAACAGAAAAACAATAGTACACACGACACAACATAGAAAACTAAAGAATAAACAACACGAACCCCACCAAAAACTAGGGGTGATCTCAGGTGCTCCGGAAGGGTAAGCAGATCCTGCTCCACATGTGGCACCCGTCGTGTTGCTTAAGTGATTACAAATTAAGGCGCATTACATTTAAATTTGACCAAGGTTTGCCGCAGGGGTACATTCTTTATTAATCAATATTTTCATTCTACATTATAGAAATATTACATTAAGGGCTAAAACAATTTCCAACGGTTGTCACAAAATTCTAAACATGTGGATTAAAAAACTATAAACTGTTATTACAGGTGGCTGTACGTCGCTGAACGTTTCACGCGAATAATAAAAGCAAGATTTAATTATAGTGAAGCTCATGGTATTGTAGATTTAAAGACACGCGTTGACTATATGGATTTAGGTATGTTTTCTTTATCAATGTAAGCAACATAATCCGAATATATTTTCATACGTCATTTTATATGAACTGCTAAGTATATCCATGTCAATTCATCTGATAAAAAAAACTATAAAGTTTTTTGTATTTCATTTGGCCATGTCATTAGGAACTTTTCGATTGAATTTTCCTCGGAGTTCAGTTTTTTTTTTTTTGGTGATTTTACTTTATATTAGTCAGTTGTTCGGAAATATTTTCAATTTACCACCCAAGAGTAAAATGAGCTACTGGATTCTGACAATGATGCCGAGAACTAATACAATCAAAAGTAGAAAGCATTGACAACTCTGTGGGCAAAAAAAGTTAATATCGACGATCGTCTCCTACACAATTTACAGATTACTAAAGACTGTGTAAAATGCATTGAAAACAATTAACAAGATCTCCTTAAATATCCTATATCAAATTGTGAACTTTCCAATTTTTATGCAGAAACATTTCAGCAGCACCTGCATATGGACTGCCGTTTTCTATAATTCTTTCGTTTGACATGTTTGATAAATGGTTGCTTCTCACAAGATAGCTAGCAAACCAGATCTTCCAAATGGCGAAAGTGAAAACTACATTTCGATCATTTTACGGACGCAATCAAAAATTGGATCACCATTATGGAATACGTGTTTCACAGATGACAACGGATATGCCCCTATATGGTTGAAGCAATTCCGTTTCCCTCTTCCAAATGTTACCCACCGAATAAGACTTATTAACGCGGTTTTACTTGTATGAGTAGTACGACGGGTGTCACATGCTGACGAGATCTCTTAACTTTTCGATGCACATGAGATCATCCCGGCTTTTGATGGGGTTCCATCGCTCAATCTTTAAATTTATATGCTATATTTTGTACGTGTTGTTTGAGTTTTTGGTCTTTTTACATTTTTTGCAATGGCGTTGTCAGTGTTCTTAAGAATGTCTCTTTTGTATCTTTCGACTCCCTTAACAATTAGATTTTGTTCGGTATTATACTTCTGATTGTTGTTAACAAATGCAGTTCTTTTATAAAGTCAGTTGACGTACAGTTTAGACGTCGATTTACTAGGCGTCATCTTAGTTACTGTTATTGATTATGTTTTGTATGCCATGCTGGAAGAAAATAAGGAGAATGTTCTATGATCTTAACGGTTTTGTTAGACAGGAATGAAGACAAACTATATTGGACAACTTTTCATTACCCTGGTAACTTAAAATCAGCAAGTGTCAGAGGATGTGATGTTAAAACACTTTATACAACGGGGCATACAGATCAATTCTGTCCTATTGGTGTTTATGGTGGTGCAATATTCTATACCAGTAATAAAAACCTATTAATGTTGAATAAAACTGAAAGACATTCACCAACTAGTGTGTATACCGACAGTAACAACATATATAGTATATATGTGTATCACCAAAGGGGTAATATATTTTTTTAGATCATTATTCGATATTTGTCATCACTTTTTATGCTCAGTTACAGAAAGCAAAATTCTCTTTATATACAATGAGTTCATTTTTCAATTTATTATGATTTCCTTTATAATAATAATTCATTTAGTATGATTGATTGTTTGTTGTGTGTACTTTCTTGCTGTAAATTATGTTTGCTTTTTCCAAATAAGCATGTCTTACTTTTTTTTTATTTGATCTTGATTACATATATACATGTATCTGTCTTGATTACATATATACATGTATCTGTCTTGATTACATATATACATGTATCTGTCTTGATTACATATATACATGTATCTGCATTGATTACATATATACATGTATCTGTCTTGGACGACTATTATAATATGTTTAAATGATTGTTTGTTTATTATTTAACTAGTATATAAAGTATGCGGAAAAATTATTTAGCAAAAACACAGATATAAAGATATGAACAACTTTTTATTAATTTTATGAAAGATCTCATCAATGAAAATGTTCATTTTTGAATAGCGTTTGCATGTAAAACAGATGTAAAAATAAAGAACGTACTGGTCTTTGACACGCCAAACTGACGGTTTGTCTATTTCAGATGCATCAGTGGCGGTAGAATTAAAACAATTGGTTTATACTGCAACTCTGAATATTGTTTTGTTAAAATATTTATAATTCTTTAGAGAAATTTATCTCATAAAATTGTTGCCGTAGAGGCTTACTAAATAACAATTCGCATTGTTTTTGGAATAGTGTATCCAACGTCTGTACACGTCCATACGCTTATTAAACGCTTATTTAACGCAATTCGCTTTATTGATATAACGTATATGATACTCGAATTATTGCTGTTGTTTTCAACATTATGTATATATAAAATTGTGTGCTTTTAATTCGACAGATTCGTATAATAAACATATATCTTTAAGATAGCTAATTTGCTACAGTGAATACTTTGTCACATGATATGTCGATGATATGCAAATGATATTTGAAAATATTACACAGTTCTTGGTGCATTTTTTTCATTTTCTAAGAGGTACGTAACATATATTAGTTTTAATACTTCTATCATATTCAAATTATTTTGCATTTAAGTATCAGAACACGAAGACTTTACTTCTAATTTATGAAAGAGGGGCGAAAGATACCAGCGGAACAGTCAAGCTCATAGATTGAAAATAAACTGATTACGCCATGATAACGCCATGGCTAACAAATAAAAAGACAAACAGAACAATAATAGTACACAAGACACAACATAGAAAACTAAAAACTTAGCTATACGAACCTCACCAAAAACAGTGGGTGATCTCATGTATTTCGGATGGTAAGCAGATCATGTACAACAATCACATCATACTTTTTTATTTGTACGACAGCTATCAATTGCACAAAACAATCTCGCAGTATATGTAAACAACAGATGTAAAGAGATCAATAATTAGAGATAGACAAATACATTCATTAAAGCTGCAAATACTTTCATCTTAAACGGTTAAAACATATCTTAATGTGTGTGTGATTAGATATAATCAGATGTGGTATGAGTGTCAATATGTCTCAACTCTCCATCCAAATTAGATATAATCAGATGTGGTATGAGTGTCAATATGTCTCAACACTCCATCCAAATTAGATATAATCAGATGTGGTATGAGTGTCAATATGTCTCAACACTCCATCCAAATTAGATATAATCAGATGTGGTATGAGTGTCAATATGTCTCAACTCTCCATCCAAATTAGATATAATCAGATGTGGTATGAGTGTCAATATATCTCAACTCTCCATCCAAATTAGATATAATCAGATGTGGTATGAGTGTCAATATGTCTCAACACTCCATCCAAATTAGATATAATCAGATGTGGTATGAGTGTCAATATGTCTCAACACTCCATCCAAATTAGATATAATCAGATGTGGTATGAGTGTCAATATGTCTCAACTCTCCATCCAAATTAGATATAATCAGATGTGGTATGAGTGTCAATATGTCTCAACTCTCCATCCAAATTAGATATAATCAGATGTGGTATGAGTGTCAATATATCTCAACTCTCCATCCAAATTAGATATAATCAGATGTGGTATGAGTGTCAATATGTCTCAACACTCCATCCAAATTAGATATAATCAGATGTGGTATGAGTGTCAATATGTCTCAACACTCCATCCAAATTAGATATAATCAGATGTGGTATGAGTGTCAATATGTCTCAACTCTCCATCCAAATTAGATATAATCAGATGTGGTATGAGTGTCAATATGTCTCAACTCTCCATCCAAATTAGATATAATCAGATGTGGTATGAGTGTCAATATATCTCAACTCTCCATCCAAATTAGATATAATCAGATGTGGTATGAGTGTCAATATGTCTCAACTCTCCATCCAAATTAGATATAATCAGATGTGGTATGAGTGTCAATATGTCTCAACTCTCCATCCACATTAGATATAATCAGATGTGGTATGAGTGTCAATATGTCTCAACTCTCCATCCACATTAGATATAATCAGATGTGGTATGAGTGTCAATATGTCTCAACTCTCCATCCACATTAGATATAATCAGATGTGGTATGAGTGTCAATATGTCTCAACTCTCCATCCAAATTAGATATAATCAGATGTGGTATGAGTGTCAATATGTCTCAACTCTCCATCCAAATTAGATATAATCAGATGTGGTATGAGTGTCAATATGTCTCAACTCTCCATCCAAATTAGATATAATCAGATGTGGTATGAGTGTCAATATGTCTCAACTCTCCATCCAAATTAGATATAATCAGATGTGGTATGAGTGTCAATATGTCTCAACTCTCCATCCAAATTAGATATAATTAGATGTGGTATGAGTGTCAATATGTCTCAACTCTCCATCCAAATTAGATATAATCAGATGTGGTATGAGTGTCAATATGTCTCAACTCTCCATCCAAATTAGATATAATCAGATGTGGTATGAGTGTCAATATGTCTCAACTCTCCATCCAAATTAGATATAATCAGATGTGGTATGAGTGTCAATATGTCTCAACTCTCCATCCAAATTAGATATAATCAGATGTGGTATGAGTGTCAATATGTCTCAACTCTCCATCCAAATTAGATATAATCAGATGTGGTATGAGTGTCAATATGTCTCAACTCTCCATCCAAATTAGATATAATCAGATGTGGTATGAGTGTCAATATGTCTCAACTCTCCATCCAAATTAGATATAATCAGATGTGGTATGAGTGTCAATATGTCTCAACTCTCGATCCAAATTAGATATAATCAGATGTGGTATGAGTGTCAATATGTCTCAACTCTCCATCCAAATCATAAAAGATCACACCGAACAGCTTGGTAGGTTGTATTCAAATATGGTATTCGAGTGTACAAGATTGTCATCCTAGTGGTGCCTTTAATGTTTTTTTTAATTTATTTTAAATTTTCCAGAAAAATTGACCAGAAGCAGTAAAATAAGCTTAAATTTATTAAAAATATTTCACATGAAATTACTTGAATAAATTGGAAAACATGATTTAATCTGAAAAATCCATTTTTTACGACAGATGTGTTGAGAAACAAAATAAAGACAACTGCAAATGCACAGGAAAAATAGCTTCAAGAATAAACATGTTAAGGCAAGTATACAAGAAGCATTCTACAGATGTATATTCAACCATACAAATAAACATATTAAGGCAAGTATACAAGAGGCATTCTACAGATGTTTGTACAACCATTTATACAAACATGTTAAGGCAAGTATACAAGAAGCATTTTACAGATGTTTGTTCAACCATTCATATAAACATGTTAAGGCAGGTATACAAGAAGCATTCTACAGATGTATGTTCAACCATACATATAAACATGTTAAGGCAGGTATACAAGAAGCATTCTACAGATGCATGTTCAACCATTCATATAAACATGTTAAGGCAGGTATACAAGATGCATTCTACAGATGTTTGTTCAACCATTCATATAAACATGTTAAGGCAGGTATACAAGAAGCATTCTACAGATGTATGTTCAGCCATACATATAATCATGTTAAGGCAGGTATACAAGACGCATTTTACAGATGTGTGTTCAACCATACATATAAACATGTTAAGGCAGGTATACAAGAAGCATTCTACAAATGTATGTTCAACCATTCATATAAACATGTTAAGGCGAGTATACAAGAAGCATTCTACAGTTGTATGTTCAACCATGCAAATAAACATGTTAAGGCAGGTATACAAGACGCATTCTACGGAAGTATGTAAAACAATAACTTTGACCAAAAAACTTTGTTCTCCCTAGTCTAAAACTGTTGTATTGTTCAGTCGTGAAATGGAGTATTTCTATACCATGCAACCAGAAACGATGCAGTTTAACAACACTTTAAAAAGAAAGTTATGTCATTGAATAGATAGCTCTGCGAGTAAATTTCTAATGTCCGCGAGTATCACCTGTCTAGTAGCCAGTATTTCTTTTAAGGAATCAAGATACGGATATTGTATTCTGACATTGACAGTGTTTTGAAACTATATAGTATTACGAAATGTAAAGCTGCTCTTATTTCTGGCTATACATATACTTTTCTTCATTTTTGGTTTGATCAGCTCCTCGGTTATTGATAAGTTTCGGATTTAATTATAGTTGGGCCTCGATCATCACTATAGAGATATGTGTAATCGATATGCGAATCTGATGTTGGGAATTGGTACCGTTTGTTTTTGCAATTATTTCCATTGTTTAAAAGAGGAACGAAAGATACCAGAGGGACAGTCAAACTCATAAATCGAAAATAAACTGAAAACGCCATGGCAAAAAAAGGAAAAAGACAAACAGACAAACAATAGTACACATGACACAACATAGAAAACTAAAGAAAAAGCAACACGAACCCAACTAGGGGTGATCTCAGGTGCCCCGGAAGGGTAGGCAGATCCTGCTCCACATGTGCCACCCGTCGTGTTTAACTTTTATTTAAATTTATGATATATAAACGACATCTAAAAGGTCTTTAAAATGTATTCGTTTTTTTAATTAACAGGAATATAGATTGATGCCAAGGACAATGTTAAAAGTCGTGCAAACACAAGAGATAGACTAGAAACCGATATTGACTCAATAGTAAAGTTAGGGTTGTGATATTTAATGGTTACAGGAAACGGAATATCCAAAAAAACAAGAAATAGAATAGAAACAGATATTGACTCAATGGAAAAGTAAGGGTTTTGACATATAATGGTTACAGGAAACGGAATATCACTATATAACAATTGTTATGTCACGAAGCTTAGACATAACGATTGAACCATTCTAAAGAATCCATCTCTATTCAAGGCAAAGACCCTATTCTTAAAAAAAACATCTATCTTTGACCTTTCAACTGTTGTGATTGGACCGCAATTTTGTGATTGGACCGGCACCTTTTGATTGGACCGCCACTGATTAGTCTTCTGTAGACGAAATGTGTCTGTCTGTTTGTTCGTTCTTTCGTGAAGCTCACCGAATAGGAACAATAGGAAAAGTGAGCTGTGCAAATTTCATTACCAAGTATACTATATTTCCAAGGTGACACTTACTGATATTAGCCAAACAACTTTTCAAATACTATAACACAATTACATACAAATAAATATTTATATGTTACGAACATGTACCATTACTCGTAACGATCTAGCGCCCTCGTTGGAAAGTTTTTATGGCTAATATCCATGATATCTAGACGTTTTATACATTATGAATTTAATGGTTTAATGTGAGTGTAAAATCATGATCAACTCTGAAATTTTAAAAAATATACAGAGAGGGAAAGAACGTGTTTCGTTTATCATGCACTCCAGCAGCACCTGCATACGGGGTATATATCTCCCAATTGATAAGATATTCCCTTGCTTGCATTTCCTATCATGATTTTCTTGATAGAACGTTGCTGCTCACAAGGAAGATATTAAACCAAGAGTTCCAAATGGTGAAGATGAAATCATCCCTTCGTAAATTTTACGGACGCCATCACGAGATGGTTGACCGTTATGGAATAACCGTTTCACAAATGATATCGGATATGTTCCTTACGTCGTAACTACAAACCCCTTCCCTTTTATGAATGTGACCTACCGAATTAGACTATTTACCGGATTTGTTATCACATAAGCAACACGACCGGTGCCACATGTGGAGCAGGATCTGCTTACCCTTCCGGAGCACCTGATAGTTTTTTTGGTGGGGTTCGTGTTGTTTATTCTTTAGTTTTCTATGTTGTGTCGTGTATGCTGTTGTTTGTTTGTCTTTTTCATTTTTAGCCATGGCGTTGTCAGTTTGTTTTAGATTTATGAGTTTGACTGTCCCTTTGGTATCTTTCGTCCCTCTTTTACAAGTCATTATATTTTTAAAAGTGTTAGATTTATAAGTTAAGCTACAATGTATACCATAGGTGTTTTTGTTGCTGTTGTTATATTACTTTATATACGTCTATTGTTTACATGTGTTTAATAGTAGATTAATTACGTTTATCCATATTGTTAACATTGTATGTAGAGAGTCTTATTAAAAATTGACTTAATCCAGATGAGTTACTCTCTTTAAATAAAGATATTATTATTATTATTAGGTCTTTCCACTTTGTAAGGAAAGACCTTTTGTTTTTCTTCTGATTATTTTGTTTATTCTTTTTTTTTTCTTCTGTCGTCTGAGATGCTTTTTTTGTTTTACAACATATTGAATGGATGTTTGGCCAATGATGTTGTACAGTAATTAGGGTTTCAAAACTCACCCTGTGTGACCGAACACTTATTCTCATAGGAGTTATATCCACGCGTCCCTTTTTCTTGTTATTCCTATATCTTTAAAACGGTAGAGATTTTATCAACCTGTTTTCACCAAATTGTTCTTTTACTCTTAAGAATGATTTGATTAATTTTGACTGGAGTGGTCGGAAGACATCTTATGGGAGTTATACCCCTTTGAAAATATAAGATAGGCGATATGTTGGATAAATTCATACGGTATAAGTCGTAGAGGCATACTGTCTTTTCATATGAAGTTCTTGGTCCATTTGAAGAAAATTGAGGTCAAGGTCAAAGGTCAAGGCCATGTTATAAATTTTGAATGTTGCTTGTTATCGTTATACAAAAGAGACTGGTACAGTTAATGATATGACGTGTTTGCCAAATAACTGTTTGCAATAAGGCGCAACTTCAACCTATTTCAGTCGAAGTGTTTTGATTAACCCTTATAGGAGTTTTCTCCCCTTATGTATTTGAAATCAGTATTTCTCCACAACCATACAAGTGATTGACCTCGAGTCTTCCGATTTGAATTCACTGACCTTTGACTTTGAAATTAAGGTCAAGGTCAAAGGTCATGTTGACGTTCTAGATTTTGACCTGTGCAAAAAAAATCTTGTTCATTATAAAACAATTAAGTCTCCTGCATATACTTTTTTCTTTGTCAGTTTGAAGTACCAAATTACATCGACAAGGAGTGACATTTTCTAACATTTTTTTGAAATGTCATTCTTATTATCGAGGTGGAAAGACCTTCAATAGTTCTCTGAATAATTGGTTTTTGGTTATCATTATTATCATTATTATATATTATCGTCATATACAACGATCCGCCCGTAAACTGAGACAGTGGTGTAACAGCACATCATTAGAAACAAGCTATAAAAATTAATTGAAAAAGACTTAATTCATCAGATGGATACACAAATAGAGATACATCTAACTTAAACACAGACTGGATTTGGCAAGGTCAGGTATCTTTAATGGTCCTATCAAACGGTTATGCGCTTTAAAACCAGGTTAAATCCACCATTTTCTACATTTAAAAATGCATGTACCAAGTCAGGAATATGATAGTTGGTGTTCATTCGTTTGATATGTGTTATCATTTGATTTTTGTGATTCTACTTTTTATACGCCCGTCAAAATTTTGACGGGACGTATTATGGTATACAAATGTCCGGTGTCCGTCCGTCTGTCTGTCTGTCCGTCCGTCTGTCCGGCGTAAACATGTCGCACCGTAACTTGAGAACGACTTATCCAAATTTCATAAAACTTAACATAGTTGTTTCTTATGATGGTCAAATGATCTGTATACTTTTTGGTGAAAATAAGATTAAAACTTTTTGAGTTACGGCACTTTGTAACTAAAACAGGGGTGTGTTTTTTTTTTCACATGTCGCACCGTATCTCAAAAACGATTCTTGATTATGGCTTAAAACTTTACACACTTCTTAGCTATATTAATTTTAATATCTGTATACTTTTTGGTGATGATTCAAAATTTTATTTTTGAGTTATTGAGTATTTTGTAAAAAAAGGGGGAGGGTTTTTTTACATGACGCACCATATCTCAAAAACGATTTATTGTTATTGCTTAAAACTTTACACATGTCTTTGTTATATTAATCTGAAGATCTGTATACATTTTGGTGATGATTCAAAATTTCATTTTTGACTTATTGAGTATTTTGTAAAAAAAGGTGAGTTTTTTTTACATGTTGTGCCGTATCTCAAAAACAATTTATGATTATTGCTTAAAACTTTACACACTTCTTTGTTATATTAATCTAAAGATCTGTATACTTTTTGGTGATGATTCAAAATGTTATTTTGGTGTTATTGAGTATTTTGTTAAACAGGGGAGGGTTTTTTTACATGTTGTGCCGTATCTCAAAAACAATTTATGATTATTGCTTAAAACTTTACACACTTCTTTGTTATATTAATCTAAAGATCTGTATACTTTTTGGTTTTGATTCAAAATTTTATTTTAGTTATATTTAGTTTTTTGTAAAAAAAAAACAGGGTTGGGGGTTTCACATGTCCCGCCGTGTCTCAAAAACAATATATGGTTATTGCTTAAAACTTTCTCAGAAACTATTTATGATTATTGCATAAAATTTCCACATAAGACGTCGGGCGTATCATGCGTAACATTCCAACTACAAAAACACACTTCATACAGATCTGAAAGTATACTCGCAGTTACGTTAGTTCAAAGTCAACAACATCAAATAAAAAAAAAACATCACGCATCTTAGAAAAAAAATTGGCCTTTTTAAAAAAATAAGTCGGGCATTCCATAGAAATATCAGTAAAATGGTCCAATAGGTACAATGGGGAAAATGTATGCAGGGGGATATCTTGGTATCTAATTAGATTTATCCACGAGCAAGTACAAAAAGAGAAGCATTTGTAAAGAGTTTGAAAATTAACTTCGTTATTGACAAACACTTTCCTTTTTTTTCACATAATACTACAATTAAGTTATGCCTATGATTAAAGTGTTAACTGATTTTTATTTTTTTGAGGAAGTAGTTATAGATGAAAAAGGTTACTAACCGTTTCCAATAATTGTATTTATTGCTCTGCAACTATATAATGTAGCTTTTAGCGGAAAATAAAACTTTCACCTGGCAAATTAAAAAATAACGTATTCTACATAAATCTTCCCTATCAGAAATTTAATCGTTATGTCTCTTATTACAATTGTATGAAGTACATTCACAGACTTATGTTATTACATTAAATGTGACATTCGTCTCAAACCTTAAAATAAATTCATTATATGGATGATGTCACAATGTATAAAGAAATAGTTTAATTTCCAGTATGCATCATAAAACGCTGACACTCTTGATTCCGGTGGGTTTCAAGTTGCTCAGTCTTTAAAATATGACGAAGTGTTTTGTAAATACATGTAGTTATAAGTTGTTTTCATGTTTTATTTTAGTTTAATCTTGGAACCATTGATAAATTTCGCTACCACCCCCTTTTTACAGTTGCTATATGTCAGTCAACGTCTGGTTATATGGGAGATAAAGTTCATTCTAAATTTTTATACATTTGTAGATTTTAAATGTTCATGGTGAACGCAAATCCAGAAAGGCGTTTCAAACCCATTGAATTAATAACAATAAGTGTTATTTTTCTTGTCTGACACTGAACTGGTAACAGGATTTTGTCAAATACTCTGAGGATTAGATATAAATTATTTAAAAAAAAACTAAAACAAGTTTGTAATTTATCCATCTAATTTTAAGCGCCCTCGAGGAAGAAAATTACAAAGAACTGTGTCGGACTAACTAAACTACATTCCTAAACAGTCATTTTCATTCGCACATTACATTATGTTACATTTTGAAGAACCCGCAATATAATAATAAAGGCCAAATAAGAATAAAAGTGGGAAAATAATTTGACAAAATAAAATGAACAAATTCTGAAAATGAAGAAGACATAAAATGAATAACAGGAACTGTCCCTGTGCATATACAAAGCGAGATGAACCTCTTATTCTCAAAGCAGAAAGACTTTATTTTCAACTTTACACATATCTGTAATAACATTAACGGTACCAATTTTTCTGCAGCAGATGCGCATTTCGATAATACATGTCTCTTCAGTGATGCCCGTGGCCAAAATATGTGAAATCCAAAGCTTATATAAAAGATGAAGAGATATAATCCAAAAGTTCCAAAAAGTATAGCCAAATCCGTGAAAGGAATCACAGCTTTGTTAGTATGATATTTCTTAAAAAAAACATCAAATACATTTTGAAATAAACGTATTATCAATAATCTTGCACTACATCTGCGAAGCCATAACATAAGTTTATATAAATCTATGTCGTACACAAGAGCTAATCTGCGAACTTACGATGAGACAGATGCTAGAACACTGTTGGTGTTTTCTTTGGTAAATGTGCATAGAAATGATACGAGGCAGACTTAACTGTATATATGTATCTTTTATTTCAATTTTATTGAGATAGAAGAGTTCTACAGTCACCCAAATTGAAATATTTAGTGAGAGAACATCATCTATAAACCGAAAATTGAAGTTATAGGATACGACTCAATTCTTTTTTTTTCTTCATGAGAGGTTCCTGTGTGACATCAGCCTCATATAAATATAGAACAGGTCGACAAAAAGAGAATCATAGTTGATGGCATAGGAATTACGTTTATTTGTTGCAAAAACACGTCGTCTAAACGTAACCAAAGTAGGGTCAATCAAAAATCGAGCATCTTGATATTGTAAGTGTCTAAAATTTAATTCTAATCAGTTTATTTTTAACACAAATATTGATATATTCCTCTCTGAGATCATATTCTCTTATCTACGTTGGCCAGTCTTTTTAATAACAATTCTTCAATTTGTCTGCTTAGTTGGAACGGTAAATACTTTTGTATAGTCTAGAAAGTCAAATGTTTAATACTATTGCAAGATGAAAGTGTGTAAAAGTGTATCTTTTTAAAAAGAACTTTAAATTGCTGATAGAGTAAAGCGTATTAGATGCATAATATTTTTTATATCATATTCAAACATTTTTAATATAAGCGGGACTATATATTTTGTTATCGGATTTTACCTGTGTATCGGTAAAAACAATTAAACGAAAGCACCAATGTTACATTTGACAATTATATCATATCTAAATAGCAAGCCTTATGCGATGTTTCAATGCATCATGATTTTATTGTCATATTGGTTTGTGAACCTTTGTTGATATTACCAGTGTTTTATATCTTTTACTGCTAATTGGTTATATTTAATACAAATTAAATCCCTATTTAGTACTGGATGGTTTGTTTATTAATTTAATAAGGACTATCGAAGTTCTTTTAGAAACGTTCATTATGAATTATGAACACATATTCGAGAATATCAAACTCAGATGAATGATTCAGTTCAAAATAAAAAAAGGAACAGATGTGGTATAATTGCATATTGGACAAATTTCAAACCAAATGACGTCTGTTAGGCTGTTACACAAATGTGACAGGTTAGGGAAGGTCCATGTGTAAGCATATGTATACAGCAATAGTTATCAATGCAAAGGTGCGAGGCTTATACTTTAATACGCGCGTTTGGGTTACATAAGACTCATCAGTGACGTTCAGATCAACATACTAGTAACCATATATGTACAAATAATTTCATCATAGATACCAGGACTAAATTTTGTATATATGCCAGACGCGCGTTTCGTCTTCAAAAGACTCATCAGTGACCCTCGAATACAAAAACGTTTAAAAGGCCAAATAAAGTACGAAGTTGAAGAGCACTGAGGACCCAAAATTCAAAAAAAAAAATGTGCAAAATAATGCTAAGATAGAATATGCCTGCGATAAGAAATTAGTTAGTTTTTCGAATACTTTTGCAAATGTCCACATAAGTGATATTCATATCATGACCGAAGTGATGACTAAATAAACCCATCATAGATGCCAGGACTAAATTGTGTATATACACCAGACGTGCGTTTCGTCTACAAAGCAGGTGATACCCTTGAGGACGAAACGTGCACCAGCAGTATCATCAACCCAGTACTGTGGATTTATTATTATTTGTTGGATACAATAAATGTTCAAAAGGAAATTATGCAGACTTTGCCAAAACCACGAAATTAAATATCCATGAGTTTTACTTAATCCTTGAAAATTAGTGCCCACGAAAATAACCGAATCCACGTATACGTCTGACTGCTTGGTGTTATACCAACACAAGATATGGTAGTATTAAATAGTGTTTTAATGCACACTTTCCTCCTTTTCTATTTAGATTTGGTATGAGTGCCAATAAGACAACTCTCTATCCAAGTCACAATCTATAGATATAAGAAGATGTGGTATGAGTGCCAATGAAACAACTCTCAATCCAAGTCATCCGCCAATCTTAACCATGAGTTCTGATAGTACAAATACATGATAACTAACGAAATTATCCTAGAACCAGTAGGTTAATCGTTAGTTTGAACGAAGAAATAAAATATGGTTCATACTCATAGGTTTCATACAATACTTGCATATTTGTGCGGATAATCTATAGATTTATGTTTGACATGCACAGTACACAAATTGCTATCAAAATTATCTTAAAATGGATTAGCTGTTGTTTTGAAGCCAGGTATTTTGTTAAGTGTCGGTATAATTTCAAGCTTCTGAGCAGACATACATTTCTTCTTACATTCTATAATGTAATTCTCATTCCATTTATATTGAATATTATAAAACAATTGCATATTTTGTATGAAGTTAAATTTGCAAAGATTTCGAAGATAACGATAATAGGTTTGTATTTACTATATTTTTTCAGGCTATTACTGAGAACGAGTCAACGTTAAATTATTGTATAATACTGGAATAAGGACTTTTCTTGTTTAATAATTTTTTTATTTTGTTAAATTTGTGTAAGTACTTATATTTTACTGTGAAGGGTTTGTTTGCTACGTGCTAGACCTACTGTTTTTTTCATTTTAAATCATGTTTAGGTGAAGGGCTTCTTTGCCATATGTTAGATCTACTTTTATTTGTTTTTGTTAATGCCATTGATGACTTATTCTTTTCTTGGAACATCAAACCAACAAAGTGATAATTATTGTTAAACTGAAATTTACAAAAAGTATAGCTATCAAATATTCTGAACTCCAATGTATATTCAATAAAGAACTGTGACATGAACGCATGGGACCTGCTGGTTCATACCATCAAAAAAACATACTCATACATTAGTATTAATTGACCCTGATTTCTTAAATAGTACAACTCTGTTTCCATTACATTATAATGATTTTAACCAACACAGCTGTGTCAGGTTTAGAAAACCCCTTAACTGAGAAACCAAAATTGAAAATATATATAAATCACAAATATAAATAAACATATCCCCATAGCTTCATAAAAATTGGTGAAAGTGGTTTTTTTTTTTTTGGTTCTTGTCCGAATTGTTGACAACGTACAATCAGACGGACGGACGGACGGAAGGATGAACAATCGGACAGGTGTACAACAGTCATACGTCCCGCAAAATGGCATATTGACTTTTTTTTTGATGAAAACGGACAAAATCTAATGTTATCAACCAAGAAACATTTCATTTTTTAAAGAACATCAAAGGTCATTGAAGGATGATACAGATTTGATTATTTCTCATGTATCTTTATTATATAATTAAAAAGAAACATTACTACGCATCACACTTGTATGAATATCTTCTAGCAAGCATCTGTCTTCTCTTATTACTATTTTCTTTTGGTATAAAAGTAACCTACAATTTAATCTTGTGTCATCGTAATAAAGTACATAGCTGAAATACAAACACAGTCTTTTATATTAATCCTTTTTAATATTAACTTAAGCTGACTTGTCAGTCACACAATATCGAATACCAGGTGAAAGATATTTTTATCAATTTGGTAACAAGATACTAAACATTGAGAAAAGCTATTATAGTGTGTGTCCTTGGGATGTTCATTTACCGAGAAAAACTTCCGTCAGTGAATTCGACGTCTATTCTCACTATAATTCAATGAAAATAATTGGGTTGGGTGAACTGAAAAAGGGTATAGAAAAGGTGTATTTAGAATTATTAATCTGCATTTTTGTAACTGGACTTAATACACGACTGCGTTAACTTTATGCAAGTACACTTACATGTTGATGTTTATGACTTTAAATTATTTTTTACATTAAAAAAAAATAGACAAAAAAATTAAGTTGGTCTGTCTTGTAGGTTCTTATAACAACTAAATTGCCAAAAAGTTAAAAAAAACAAAACAATCCGTTGTGATTTTTTTCAATACGAAATAGGTTAACAGAGGTATTGATATTGATTTGCATACGGTCAAAAGCTAGTCGAAGAAGTTCAAATATTAAGGGTTGTTCTCGTTAAGGCTTCACTAATTTTCATTTTGTTAAGCTACTGGACTGAGATTCTGTTTATAACCTATCAGGGAATGATGGCCAATTACAATAAACACATCTCTGCAACATTTTATTAGATATTTAACAGTTATCTCGCGTCGAACACTAAAATTTATTGACAATAAGTGTTAAAATGTAAATATTGATTTTAGATATGAAAAATAAGATTGATTGATAACAAGTCGATTGATTAACTCCAATGGCATTCGTTGCATGCAAATAAAGGAGAAGAAACGTGGATAAAGTGCTTGCCCTACACGTATAATGAAATGTGATATTTCTGTTTCGAATAAACGTGACTGCGAATTTATAAATCCCATACGGTCAAAAAATTAAAAACAAACTACCGAACTCCCAGTCATATTTAAAAAGGGAATTCAATAAAACTTGACAAAATCACACACTCAGTTGTGAACAACTATCATACTAGAAGGAAGTTTAGCTAGCAATTAAACCAGGATTAATCTACCATTTCCTTCTAAAAATGCTTTTAAAAAGACAGGAATATGACAGTTAATTTTCACTTGTCCCGTTGATTGATACCGTTTGATTTTTCCTTTTTTTTAATTTGACTACTTTTGAAGTTAATTATTTTTGTCATAATTGTTTTGCTTGAATCTAGAAATTGACAATGAGGGTCGGTAAAAATAAAACTTGAAATCAAAAGAGATGATTTAAACTTCCTACCTTCCATATCTATGTAACAACATTCCAGCTGCACATGCATACGGAGTACATAACTCCCAGTGTATATGACATATGATATCCCAGGCCTTTTATTTTCTATCATGACTTCCTTGAAAGCTGGGTGCAGCTTCTTAGGAAGATATCATTACCACGAGTTTCAAGCGATAAAGTTTTTAATTTTGTTGACGCAGTCATGAGTTGCTTGACCGATATTGAGTATGTGTTTCACAAATGTAGACGGATATGGTCCAATTGTTATAATAACAATTCCGTCCCTTTTCATTTGACCTATCTAATTAGTCTTATCATCGGCTTTGTACTAACATGAGCGACACAACTGTTGTTAGATGCAGAAGCGAATCTACTAACCCTTCCAAAACAAATGCTATTTCACCCGATATTTGGGTGGGTTCAATATGCTCAGTTAATAGTTTTGTATGCAGTCTTTTGATAACTGTTGTATACTGTTGTTTATCTTTTGATCGTGTTTCATTTTAATTTTTTTTTTTTTTTTTTTTTTTAAGGTAAATCATGTTTTATTGATAGTTTTTCACATTTGTTAGTGGATACATCAAATACCGGTACCTTATCCCGGCCTCGTTAACCGTTAGTAGTATATATTAAATTTTGTTAGTACTTGTTAGTTTAATTTGTCTGTAAAACATACATTTATAAATTATAATATAATCCAACTAATTGCTAGTCAATTACAAATAGAAAAAATTACAATATACAGTCAATTACAAATAGAAAAAAATACAATATAAGCATATATAATTGCAAATCATTCACATTTATAATTACGTAATTTTGTTCCGTATTTGACCTTTACTTTTACATTCTCATTATTGGATACAGTCTACCTGACACATATTGCTCGTTTAGAAAAATCGTGCAAGGTCTTAGTGTGATCAAATAATTGTAACCTGACATGATTGAAGGATAATATAGTTCATGTGTTAATCTTTTCGCTTTTGGATTATTATCAAAAGGTAAGATATTATATGTAAATTATTATCGAAATGTTTCATTTTCATTCCAAAACATATAGAACACAACGAATAGATTGTGTCATTCACGTGTTAAAACATTACACAAGATCGCCTCTATTCAATTTAATTTTGATATAAATGAAAGAGGATTACGGGTCGTTATTTTCGTATCCTTTAATAGGTTAGGATATTTTTCTCTATATTTCTTTTATCTATCTTATGGAAACAGTACTCATTTTAATTATAATATTAACACAATTACATATATATGAAGGTGGTTTTGCTGTAGTTAAGACACCTTTAACTCAGTTTCCTGGTCTGAAGTAAAGACCTAATTAAATTGATGCATTATATCAAAGGAAATAGTAATTTATCGCATGTAATTTGTTTTCCTTTTCTACCAATGTGTTTGTAAGATCAATCGTTTAACATTTCAAATTTCATATCGTTTTTTGATTGATTTGTATTTTGAGAATTATATTGTAAATCATTAACCATCAGACGAAGTATTAAGATATTTTGCCAGACAATTTCAAACCCTTGTTTTTATATGTAAGAAACAAGTAAAATTTCAAAAATACCTAGCTCCAAGGAAAATTCAAATTGGAAAGTCCCTTATCAAACATGTCAAATGGATTTCATTCGTTTGAAGTATTTGAGCTTTTGATTTTGCCATTTGTTTAAGGACTTCCCGTTTATAATGTTCTTCGGAGTTTGGTATTTTTGTTATTTTACTTTTAAATATACCATATGGAAAAAACATTAACTGTTATAAACATGATCAACTATATTAAGTGAAAAAAAACGTGACCATATGAATAATATTTAATACTAGAACTGACTTATCTTACTTATATCTGACATTTGATAAGCTTATTTATATACCATTTTATCACTTATATCATATACATAAGGGGGGTTACTTTTATATGGAGTCTCCGGATAGTTTCGGTCAAAATAAATCAAATCATCCTGAGGATGTAACGAGCAATTTGGTAAAATAAATTTGTCGGTTTCTTATAAGGTTGCGACATAAAAGTAATAACAAGAAAAACAGTGTTCAGGAAGATAACTCTTACGTGGAAAACATTTTGGTTACGCGGTGTCAGTTTCAAAAGCGTATTAATTGTTCGATATCATATACCATATGTCTAAACGTTATCTTGCGAAACAAACCAAAAAAAAAAAAAAACAGTGAAGGAAAAAAAAGTTTGGCGGAACAAAAATTTTTTTTAATTATAATAATTAAAAACCAATTGTTCAGAGAACCATAGATGATCTTTCCACCACTTTCAACACATTTTGATGTGAAAATATTAAAAATTCAGTTGATATGTCAGTTCCTATGACTTTAGTATGTCTTAATATGAATTTGGAGCAAAGGTAATAATCTAGAACGTCCAATTAACATATGACCTTGACCTCAATTTCAAGGTCATAGACTAAGGATCTCAAATCAAAAGACACTAGTTCCTTAATATGTATGGTTCATGAGTAATATCACTTTACGCATTCTAAATATAAGAGGTGCGAAAACTCCCATTTATTGTCTAAGCGACCTTTCAACCAAACATTATATGTTACATGTCGAAACTAACAATTTAGTAAAAACAATTTGTTGATATCTTATAAGGTTAATGAAAATGAGTGAAAATAAGCCAAAATCAAAATTTAGAATATGACCTTGACCTTTGACCTTCACCTAATTTTCATTTTTTTGGACCAAGGATCTTAAATCAAAAGACCCTAGGTCTCTATCACTTATGGTTTACCAGTTAGAAATTCATATCACTTATATCATATACAAAAGGGGATAACTCTCATATGGAGTCTCCGTATACATGTAGCTTCGATTAAAATTATTGAAATGATCCTGAGGATATAACGAGCAATTTGGTCAAATAGATTTGTTGGTTTCTTATACGGTTGCGACATATAAGTAATAAAAAGAAAACAGTGTTCGGGGAGATTACTTTTACATGGAAAAAATTTTGTTACGCGGTGTCAGTTTCAAAAGCATATAAACTGTTTTATCTATCTACAATTTATCTAAGCGACATCTTGTGAAACAAATCAAAAACAGCGAAGGAAAGAAAATAAGACGGAAGAAAAACTAATAATAATCAGAAGAAAACCAATAGGTCTCCGGGTGCGGGAATGTCTCGCTACATTGAAGACCTGTTGGTGACTTTCGGCTGTTGTTTTTTCTATGGTCGGGTTATTGTCTCTTTGACACATTCCCCATTTCCATTCTCAATTTTATTTACACGGAAAAGTGGAAAGACCTAATAATCAGAACAAAACCTATAGGTCTTTCCATGGAAAGGTGGAAAGACCTAATTAACTCAAAAACAGCAAAATAAGGTCAAAGGTAAAAGACAAAGTACACTCAGTGATCAAATAGTATAAGACATCATTTTAAGCAGACTAAGTTTTTAAGCTTGTTTTCGCAACTGTGTTATAAGTTGTTTTGATAAAGAAATCTTTGTATGTCTACATAGATAAATACATAAATACATAAATACGAAATATGCAAGTAATTCAATCATTGGGATTCGGAAACAAGAGTATTGCTCTGATGTAAATGTTTTATTAATTTGTGTTCTACTTATCTTTAATGTTAGAATTAATGTGTGATATGTTATGTGTATTTTGTTAATCAAAAATAAAATGAGGTCCTTGCGTTATTTTGAGGATTGGGTTGAATAGCCCATCTTTGACTGTTTCTTTCAGAAATATTTCACAACTTAAAAAAATTTGGTACAATTAAGACCATGGAATATTGTTTATACAAATGTCAACTGTTGACGACTATGTAATCCCCTCTATTTATATGTTTTTTCGTCAGGTTGTAGTCTATTCGACACATACCTCATATTTCCTTTTTACTGAAAAAGATGTATATAAAAGCTACCCTCGGTACTGCTCATCGTTTCGAATCACCTGCCTGTTTACCCTGCTATGATATAAAAATAATAAAATTTGATATGATTGTTGTATCTGTGTTACTAATGTAACTCTTTAATGTAACCCATAATTTTATCTCTCACAAGATTTACATAAAAAGAGAAGGGGCGTGTAAAATGGATGTAAATACATTTGATAAAAAAGCGAAGCTCTTCCGTCAATATCATATTCAACGAGGGACAAAAATATATGAAACATTACTAAAAGATACTACTGACTGACGAGAGTTTTAACATTAGCAACACGACGGGTGCCACATGTAGAACAGGATCTGCTTACCCTTCCTGAGCACCTGAGATCACCTCCAGTTTTTTGTGGGGTTCGTGTTGCTTAGTCTTTAGTTTTCTATATTGTTTCTTCTGTACTATTATTTGTCTGTTTGTCTTTTTATTTTTAGCCATGGCGTTGTCAGTTTATTTTTAATCTATGAGTTTGACTGTCCCTCTGGTATCTTTCGTCCCTCTTTTAGGGATAAAGATGGCGCCCATGAAGGTTTGATGTGAATTTGTTACACTGAGTTTTGTGTTTTTATGCATAAGAGATATTCTTTACGTCTTTTCTATTACATCGATGTTACTACAAATTAATTTGAAATGATATATTCAAAAAAGCAGAACTTTAACTATAAAGATTGCAGTTTAAATTGACGACCGAGTGAGTAGTAATTAGCCAATGTTTACATATAGATGTACACATAAATTGAACTTCCATGATCGCAGACATAGTTTAAATCGCCTCATAAAATATGTCTCAACTACAACAACAAATAACCAGCTTTATTTCTACTGCTAAAGTCGATAAACTGTCAGCCAAAAACACAAATAATGCCAAGGAATCAGCATTTACGGAGAAAACTGGAGATAAACAAAACATCATAAATCCAGCAAAACGTCTCCACTCTTGTCTCTCTAGTCTTTCGGACCACAGTATTTGTATTGAAAACGAACTTGACGAAATCAAGCAGTCCCTGAAAAAATGTGCCAAAAAATCAGACCTTACAAAGATTTTAACCGAGATATTTAAATCATTGTCCGACAACTTGAAAAAACAAATTAAAAAAGAGATAATGTCTGAAGTCAAGTCAGAAGTCGAGAAATTAAAAACCAATTATGATTCGAAAATATCTCACCTATATGACAAATTAAACACTATTGAGTTTGAAAATGGGAATCTCCTCGTAAAAAAATGCTAGCCTGCATTCTGATCTTAGAAAAATGAGGGAAGTCGTTGATGATAACAACAAGAAAGCCACTGAAAGCCGGCTTGGTAACTGGAATGAACAATACTCACCTAAGAAAATGTGAAAATATATCATTTAGCAGAAAATCGAAATGAAGACCTACCACATTCTCTTCTTAATGAAATAAAGAACCAAAGTCAAATTAGACATCAACCCGTCAGAGGTTGTAGCAATGCATAGAATACCAGGGAAATAAGGGAGTCTAAGACCAGTTCTCAAAAAATTTCTAAGGATGGATACAAAAATTTCACTTCTGCGTAAAAAGAAGTCTATAAACGAAGCACTCAAAGTTAGAATTGGTGATGATATAACAAACCTCAACCAGGGTCTCCTAAATAGATTGTACTACATGTAACATGACAATATTATCAGTTCATGGTATTTTAATTGTCATGTATATGGATCAGACGAGGAAGGAACTAGACATCGGTTTGAAATATTTGACGACATAAACCAAAATCTGAAAAAAGTAAAATGTGTGTATAAAATCATTTGAACATGCTTTTCATATTTGTTTGATATTGAAAAGTACCATATGTATTTTCATATAATTCCTGTTCTATCATTATTTGTTTTGTCTACAACACAAACTTGAACCTTGGGCTTACATTTGTCTCTTTGTCTCTTATACCAATCAACTATTTTTATTTTGTAACTATTTTCCGGAAAATATACGTTTCCTACGTATTTGGTTTAATTTTAAAAATACTCATATTTCCGGTTAGCTTGTAAACATACAAATTTAATTATTTACTTCCACAGTTAATAACTCGTTTTTACACATGAGATTTACACTCCAACAACTGGATAATGGTTGCAATAGTGAAGGATGTCACATACATCGATATCCCTTAATATACAGTATTACCATAATATAAAACATAGATAATCTTAATGTGTTACTCACTTCTGTCTGCACTCGTAAATTGAAAATTAAGTCAAGCTTATAAACTTCTGTCAAGCATATTCTATAGATTAGTCTAGTCAATTTTACTGCGCTTTATTCAACTTTTGTCTGAAATTCAGGCCAAGTGTTATCCTACTTTTGCTTATTTATTTTGCTTTTGTTTTGTTTTGTTTTCTACATTTCCATTACAATTACTGACATACATCTTTGTAATTCAAAACACAGATTATTGCATGAACACAGACCTTGCTCATTTTTCAATAGTATTACAGTATCACAAGATAAGTGATATCTGATATCATCAACATCTGTTTTTTATTACTGTTTCCCTTTTGTATATATGTTCTGTCAATGTATGTTTTGTTTTGTACTTTATCTCGTCTATGTTTGAGTGTCCTGTTAATCAATGTATACGTCAGCTTTCGGTTTCAAAGATTTGTCCAAAGTGTACATCATGTGCTTATGTTTCACTATATATTCATTATAAGTTTTGATAGTTTTGACTGATCAATGTTTTTAACATTAATCTGTAAATTTGTAAACTTTATTATTATTCACAACATAATCCTCCTCAACCTTTAAACAAATGTTTTTATCCTCAGTAGTTTAATACAGTTTTTATTACTGGTTGCTGGAATTCAGCGAAATCCAGGTCCAGGTCAGAGTCACAATTTGAAAATAGTACACAATAATGTTTGTAGTTTACTTCCTAAGTTAGATCTCATTAACAATAAACTACACGAGTATGACATTATTTGTATATTAGAATCTCGTCTTGATAAGTCAATTACTGATGACCAAATTAATCTAAATGGGTTTCATAAACCTATTAGGTTAGATAGAAATAGACATGGTGGAGGTGTGACCATTTATATGAAAAAAATAACTTACATTTTATTATACGGGATGACATATCTGGAAGTAATCTTGAATTACTTTGGGTTAAAGTGAGAAATTGTAGAATTTAAATTTTTTAGTTGGTGTTTTATACCGTCCACCAACCTCAAATTCTAATATATGGGACTTATTTAGTGAGTCAGTAGATAAAGCACTTGATTGTAATTTGCCAATTTTCCTTTGTAGAGATTTCAATTGCGATATGATGTCAAACTCAAGTAACTCTTTTAAAAGTTACTTAACCAGTTAAACTTGGGAAATGGTGTTTGGAAGTCTACCAACTTTACAACCTAAACTGGAACTTGTATTGATTTATGTGTTAGTAATCGCAAAAAACGTATTTAAATCAGTATCTGTACTTACACCGATATGCAGTTCTCATTCTCCTGTTTCAGTCGAAATTCCATTTAAAACTTTTAAACAACACTCGTTTAAAGACAAATTCGAGATTGTAAGCGTGCAAATTATGGAGGTCTTAAAAACCAGTTGAATGATACTGACTGTGATGATGTTGTTTTTAATTCAAATAATATAAATGATGTTTATATGAACTTTGTCAAAACATTCGAAAGTACTGTCAATAGATGTATACCTACTAAAACTATAATAGTAAGACCAAATAATAAACCACTTATGAACAACTTGATAAGAAACAAGATAAGACATCGTAATAGAATTCACCACAAAGCGAAAACTTCAAATAATCCAGATCACTGGACAAAAATTAGGAAAATTCGTAATGCAATCATCAGTTTAGTTAGAAAGGCAAAAAATGATTATAATAGTTATCAAAGGTACCAGGATTATAATTTAGTACGCCAGACGCGCGTTTATAAGTGCAAACTGACATCACAACTTATTGACAAAAATATTTCTCCTGGTAAATGGTGGCGCATTGCCAAGTCTGTATCAAATTTTACTAAAAACAGAGACTCCCCCTTTTTGGAACATGATGGCCAAATTGTTATTCATCCATTGGACAAATCAGAGATCATGAACAATCATTTTGCTGATATAGCTAATATTGATATGGAACCAGAAATTACTGATAATAATGAGCCTCCTCCATGTCATTTAAACACATTTGTCATCACTGAGAAAGAAATTTTAGACCAGTAAAACATTTTGAATGTTAATAAACCAGCTGGACCTGACGGTATCAGTCATAGCATTTTAAAAGAGGTTGCTAGCTTTATTTCTAAACCATTAACTAAGTTATTTAATATTTCTCTATCAGTTAAACAGGTTCCAATTTTCAAAATTGCACATGTTACATTGTAATCCTATTTTTAAAGGGAAAGGTAGTCCACATTCAGCTCTAAACTGTCGTCCAATATCTGTTACTAGTATTGTTTGTAAGATTATGGAAACAGTTTTATTTAAACATTTGTATAATTATATGAGGAGTAATAACCTTTTGTCAAAGTTGCAATCTGGATTCCAACCAGGTGATTATACTGTTAGTCAGTTAATCGAAATAAATCATAAACTTATTAGTAATATGGATAGTGGTAGGGATGTAAGGTTTGTAATTTGTGATGTATCTAGAGCTTTCGATAAAGTTTGACATAACCATGATAACGGGCTTTTATTTAAACTTAAACAATCTGGCTTAAATGACCAGCTCTTAACTTGGATATAAAGTTATCTTTCGGATCGTCAACAAAAGGTAGTTTCAGAAGGATTTTCGTCAACTCTAAGAAGTTTACATGCAAGTGTCCCCCAGGGATCAGTTTTGGGACCCTTTCTGTTTCCTATTTATATAAATGATATAGCAAATGACATTGCTAATGATATTAGACTTTTTGCAGATGACACCTCTTTATTTGTCATAGAAGATGATGATCATGCTGTAGCGGCTGCTTCTTTGACTGATGACTTGGATGTTATCTCAAATTGGGCAAAATCATGGGCTGTTCAATTTAACTCTTAGAAAACTAAAACTATTGTATTTACCAGAAGGGAAAGGGAGCATCCACCTGTATTTTTCGGGATAAATGACGAAGAAGTTAAGAAAATAAATATTCACTGTTATCTTGGGATAACATTTTAGTCATCAGCTTCATGGAACACGCATATTGATGTTATTTATAAAAAAGCATGCTCTCGTCTATCTGTGCTTCGTCAAGTTAAACACTTATTAGATAGGAGTTCACTTATACGTATTTATTATGCTTTTATAAGACCTATATTATGTTGTTTGGGGCAATTGCTCCAAGCATGAGACTGAGTTCTTGAAAATATTGAGATAGAAGCTGCTAGAATTATTACAGGATTACGACGTCATTCCTCCAGACAAAAACTTTATATTGAATTAGCATGATTAGGTTTAGAAACTCTGGAGAATAGACGTAATAAACATAAGCTTATACTATCTATAAAATATTAAATGGGATGACACCTACATACTTATATGAGTTAGTCCAGTCATATCTTCGCAGACAAACCATTTATACTTTAAGGAATGAAAATAACACTTTTCACCTGTCTCTTGCTAGAACTACCTCTTATTTTAATAGTTTCATTCCTTCCACTATAAGACTTTGGAATAGTCTTCCTTTGAGTTTACAAATATCACCAAGTTTGGGTACATTTAGAAGTGGACTGGATAAGTTTATAGGACTGTTGATATATTTAAACCTTTCAACTATGGGATGAGGAAACTTAATATGGGGACGAAGTCCCCTATTACAGTAGAAAATTCAATAAAAAAAAAAAAAAAAAAAAATCGGGAAAATTTCCCGAATTTTTCATTGTACTAATGAACTCAAAATCGTTCAAATTTTTTTTTGTCGTGTTTTTTAATTTCCGGATCTGCGTAGAACACATAACTCTACTTCCTTCTTCCGGTCTTGTTGTCGTGAGACTTTGATTAGTCTAGTAAAATATAGGAACTCAAGGAACACAATACCAATATTTCATTTTTAATCATTCTTTGTCTTTGGTATGAATAAACGTTAGGCCTACCTGAAGCATTGCGTTTCTTTGTTTACATTGAACATGACGTCATAATTTAAATAACGTCACAAGTAAAATCCCTAACAACAGAACCAAAATCGGAAACGTTACGGTATTTCCGTATCTTTTTTTAACAAATATTTAAAATACAAAAAAAATAATTTAAACAAACTTCGTCCCCATTCACAGGTAATGCCTGCCTCATATTATAAGTCATTGTCAACTCAGAAATAATGCTAGCAACCATAAATCTCAATTGTATAACCAGTTCTTATCCGAAAACACTTTTTGCACAAACTTAAACCATCCTGTTGAGGATGACCAACATTTCTTTTATATTTGCCCTAAGTATAATGATGTAAGACAGATCCTACTGATTCCATTTACTCCATTGTTGATAATGTTGACATCAATATTGAATTACTCCTTTTTCGAAACAGTATATTTGCATATGATATGCATATGGCTATTTTTAAATATGTTCAGAAATATATCAGTGACACTTGTTTTTGTTCGAGTTGAGCCATTTCAATTGATATTTTATTGTTTTTATGTTGTAATGTTTACACTACTGTTTCATGTAAGGGCGAAGGTTGGTACCTGCTAAAATGTATAAACCTGCTGCATTTGTATGCACCTTATCTTAGTCAGGAGCCTTTTGTTCAGTGGTTGTCGTGTGTTGGTGTTGTTCTTAATTGTTTCTCGTTTTAAAATAGATTAGACCATTTTTTTACAAATAATAAGTCAAAAACAAACTGACAATGGCATGACAAAAAACACTATAGTATAACAGAGACATGAAAGATACCAAAAGGACATCCCCTAATAAGTCAAAAACAAACTGACAATGGCATGACAAAAAACACTATAGTATAACAGAGACATGAAAGATACCAAAAGGACATCCCCTAATAAGTCAAAAACAAACTGACAATGGCATGACAAAAAACACTATAGTATAACAGAGACATGAAAGATACCAAAAGGACATCCCCTAATAAGTCAAAAACAAACTGACAATGGCATGACAAAAAACACTATAGTATAACAGAGACATGAAAGATACCAAAACGACATCCCCTCATAAGTCAAAAACAAACTGACAATGGCATGACAAAAAACATAACAATTTACAAAACGACATCCCCTCATAAGTCAAAAACAAACTGGCAATGGCATGACAAATAAACATAACAATTTACAAAACGACATCCCCTCATAAGTCAAAAACAAACTGACAATGGCATGACAAAAAACATAACAATTTACAAAAGAACATCCCCTCACAAGTCAAAAACAAACTGACATCCCCTCATAAGTCAAAAACAAACTGACAATGGCATGACAAATAAACATAACAATTTACAAAACGACATCCCCTCATAAGTCAAAAACAAACTGACAATGACATGACAAAAAACATAACAATTTACAAAACGACATCCCCTCATAAGTCAAAAACAAACTGACAATGGCATGACAAATAAACATAACAATTTACAAAACGACATCCCCTCATAAGTCAAAAACAAACTGACAATGGCATGACAAAAAACATAACAATTTACAAAAGAACATCCCCTAACAAGTCAAAAACAAACTGACATCCCCTCATAAGTCAAAAACAAACTGACAATGGCATGACAAATAAACATAACAATTTACAAAACGACATCCCCTCATAAGTCAAAAACAAACTGACAATGGCATGACAAAAAACATAACAATTTACAAAAGAACATCCCCTCACAAGTCAAAAACAAACTGACATCCCCTCATAAGTCAAAAACAAACTGACAATGGCATGACAAATAAACATAACAATTTACAAAACGACATCCCCTCATAAGTCAAAAACAAACTGACAATGACATGACAAAAAACATAACAATTTACAAAACGACATCCCCTCATAAGTCAAAAACAAACTGACAATGGCATGACAAATAAACATAACAATTTACAAAACGACATCCCCTCATAAGTCAAAAACAAACTGACAATGGCATGACAAAAAACATAACAATTTACAAAAGAACATCCCCTCACAAGTCAAAAACAAACTGACATCCCCTCATAAGTCAAAAACAAACTGACAATGGCATGACAAATAAACATAACAATTTACAAAACGACATCCCCTCATAAGTCAAAAACAAACTGACAATGACATGACAAAAAACATAACAATTTACAAAACGACATCCTCTCATAAGTCAAAAACAAACTGACAATGGCATGACAAAAAACATAACAATTTACAAAAAAACATCCCCTCACAAGTCAAAAACAAACTGACATCCCCTCATAAGTCAAAAACAAACTGACAATGGCATGACAAAAAACATAACAATTTACAAAAGAACATCCCCTCACAAGTCAAAAACAAACTGACATCCCCTCATAAGTCAAAAACAAACTGACAATGGCATGACAAATAAACATAACAATTTACAAAACGACATCCCCTCATAAGTCAAAAACAAACTGACAATGGCATGACAAATAAACATAACAATTTACAAAACGACATCCCCTCATAAGTCAAAAACAAACTGACAATGGCATGACAAAAAACATAACAATTTACAAAAGAACATCCCCTCACAAGTCAAAAACAAACTGACATCCCCTCATAAGTCAAAAACAAACTGACAATGGCATGACAAATAAACATAACAATTTACAAAACGACATCCCCTCATAAGTCAAAAACAAACTGACAATGACATGACAAAAAACATAACAATTTACAAAACGACATCCCCTCATAAGTCAAAAACAAACTGACAATGGCATGACAAAAAACATAACAATTTACCAAAAAGACAAAGAACAGTCTGTAAAACACAACCTAGAAAACCAAAGACTTAGCAACATGAACTTATATACATGTATTTATCATAGTTTTAACATTAATAAACTTTTATATACTTATATACATGTATATCTTGTATATATGTTAGTTTGATTTTTCATACAGTAACTTTTTATCTGGATGGAAAATTGATTTTATTCGTATCAATGCAAAATTAAGGTAGATCGGATGTTTAAATTTTCGCGCCGTCTGCGGACAAAGTTGCGCATTGATATCGTAAGTCATGTACAGTGTCGTAAATTGCAATAACATAAAATTTGATCATTTTATTTTTATTTTTATTTTAAATACGTTGAGAATGAGTTAAATAACTATTTACTGCAATTTCAAAACTTATTAAAGGTTATTGCAACAATTGTCATTGTCGAAATAGTACTTCCGTTCTTAAAATATGGAGCATGTTCTTGACGTCGGAGAAGACTGAAGAGAGAATAACTCATAATAATCGAACACGTGAACTGCTTTTCATGAATACTGTAATGCAGATCGAAATTATAGATAACGATCTTCATTTTGGTAGCTTTTGAAGCAGTTTCACCCTTGTCTTACTTTAGAAAATGTCCGGCAAAAATGCGAAAGGTGGATGTAAACAAATCATGAAAAGGGGGAAAACTGATACATTGTAAGTAAGTACTAATGAATTGAATATAAATGCCCAAAGAGCGATTCACGACCCCTGAAAATAATTTGTAAGCTTAAAATAAGCGGAAGTAATTTCAAAACAATATCCGTGGTGAACAACAAACCAGTGCACCCCCCCCCCCACCCCCCTCTTTTTTAGGCTGAAATATACACGTAACCAAAGGCATAGCTCATGGTACTTCTATCATTTATGTAATTGATTTGAAAATTTGTGGACCTAAGAGTTCATGTGCATAGGGGTCGGACCATTAGGGTTTCTGGGAGAAAAAGGTCATGAAAGTAGGAGATTGATATCATTTTAGTCTGAGATGTGGGACGGCCCCAGCTTGTCTGGCAAAACAGCCGTTAGAGGTCAAGAGTAATAATCTCAGAGTAATCTCCGACTAATATAATATATATGCAAACCCAATTTTCTTGTTGTAAACCTAGAATATTTGAATGCGAATGCTGGTGATTTTGTTAAGCATGCACACTTAAAATTTAGAACATTTCCCGTCTAAACTGTTTAAATTATTTTCACAACACTAACTTTCTTACTGAGTCTGATGCATGATGGTCTGGATGGAGTGTCCTTCATTTCTTTCTTATCTAATTCTTTATACCATTTATCTCTATTAAACTTTTTTTCTTCATTTTTCTTTGTTTCTTATAATTTAACACCCCATTATTCTTCATTGTTATGTCTATTTTCTTTATTTACAAATGTGTTGTGCATATAACATGCATTTATTATTATTCTCTATTCTTTAAAACTTTTCCTGGTCCTCCTATAATGTATTTCATCCTAATTTTTACTACCTAACAGCAAAACCGGTCTCGTCATAAAATGATTTTTTTTATTTTTAATTTAAAAGCTTATTAGGCCTCTGTTCATCATATTGCTGTTAACTGATCAGCACAGTTATTTCGTACCGAGTGCATTTCTTTAACATGTTAAAGACAATAAATGAAAACTTATTAAAATTGCATCTACATTTACATTGCATGTACAGTAGGTGTTAAATTCTCTTGACAGCTTCAGACATACTAATTTTTAACCTTTTTCCAGCTGATCCATTCATGACCAAAAGTTTTTTTTACAGTGTACATGTAATTTCAACCTCTTTAATAAATACAAAATGTACTTCCTCTTTAAGGCATAATCTTTTAAAAGGTGTATGAACAAAAATGGCAAGATATGTAAAGTTCACACTAGAGTCTATATTTGTAAACAAAGTAAAATCAAAGGATAATAACTATGTTCCTATCTAATAGGATAGTAGGACTTAACGGAATTTAACCAACTTAGTGTGACAGAGCTTACTAAATTAAAAGCCTGTGAACCAGATTTCAGGGCAATAAGATATTATCGACAAAATGACTACTTTTATATTCAACTTTGGAACTGAAGAATTTCAACTATCAACATTTTTTGGGGCTTTCAACATTTAAATATTAAATATCTTTTAAATTGTATAATATTAAATGTGTCATGTTTTTAAAGCAATAAAATACTTATTTGATGTACCAGACATGTCGGTTGTCGGGGGAGGGGGAAGGGGCTTGTATGAAAATTTAATACTTTCATGAAGTGCTTTTGTTAAATACATAATCCTCCCACATTTACAAAATGTATTTTAAAAAGAAAGGAAATTACAAATAGCATAATATATTACATGTAATAGTTTTACAGTATTAAAAAGTCTTATGCCAAAAACACTTGAAATAATTCAGGGTCAATTTAGACCCTAGCACATACATTGAATTTACATCTTAAAAATGCATACTGCGTCCGTAGCTATTAAAATTTGCTTTTTTTGTTTTGCTCATTTCTATTGCATGTTATTTTAGTCGCATAGGCATGTATTTGAACCACTAACTATCCTACAGTCATTGACAAAGGAAGATAAAATATGAAATACAGCAGTTACAAAAGATATTGTAAAATGCAAATTTACTGAAATCTTTAATTTTATGACGGATTTTTATGTACATACAAATCTTGTCAAATTTTTCTTGCTTCATAAAAATTGTTAGACAAGGATCCTGACTATTCTTTCAAATCATTTTGCACATTTTTCTGTGATAATCTACTTTTTGCTAGATTAAGAATAATACAAATTGATAAAAGCCTTCCCATATGTTGTACCATTACATCAATGTCTCAGGTTGAGGGGAAGGGTTGGCACCTTCAAACATTAACCCCACCACATTCTGTATGTTCCTGTCCCAAGTCATGAACCTGTAGTTCAGTGGTTGTCTTGTTGCTGTGTCACATTAGCAATCAATTAACATACCACATCTTCCTTTTATATTGAAACACAAATATTGACACATAAAAAACTGTCAGATAGAAAGTCAGAATGCGACTTATGGATAAAAACTTAGCAGACTTTCAGCTCACACTTATCATATGTCATCACAATAATGGTTAACATTTAAGCACAATAAAATGTTCGTCATGATTGTATTCAATTTGCAGCAGAATAAATAAAAAAATGACAAAGATATACATTTAACTATACGTGTTTTACTACAGTATAGTTCACTTTTCATGGATAGAATTAATAAAGTCTACAAGTTATATTAATTAAAATCAGGCTATGCTGAAAAATAAATTCAAACTGACAAATAGTCAGGATAGTTCTTGTATCAGCTGTCTTGTACAATATTTTTACCCTAATTAGTAAAATGATATTTGGTACAACAATTTCTTCTTTAGACAATGAATGTACTTATAACTTGAAAGTCAATTTGAGCAGGTACAAAACGTACATGTACAAAAATGTAGCATTAAACAGAGAAATTATGTGGCAAACCAGTTAAAAAGGGCATTTGGATGGAGAGTTGTCTCATTGGCACTCATACCACATCTCCTTATATCTATTATACAGGATTCATAAGAATTTAAAAATTTATACAAACATACATCATGGGAAGTGAAAGTTAGTGCTTCCTGGGGTTAGAATCCCTACTTTTTTGACAATCAGTGCTTTTGAATGGGGACATATGGTTGAAACACCCCTTTAAAATTGGCTGGATCAGCCCCACGGAAAAAAATTAACAATAGCATCTGTAACATTTGAACTGCCTGATGATATTTCATCCGGATAGAATTTTGCTTATAACCATCTATCTATGCAAGACTTCTGACAAGCCATGTCTGTTAAAGTGTAAAAAAGAGAATGAAATGTATAGAGACTACCTTAAGATTATGGTAATCAATAGTGGAATCACTAAAAATAAATTAAAAAAAGAAGTGAAGTTGCATATATATGAGATATGTGAATTATAACAATTGACAATTGTAGAAATGGTTTTGTCCATACTTTAATAAGGCCTTTAGTTTTCTTGTTTGAATTGTTTTACATTTTTATTTCGAGGCCTTTTATAGCTGACTATGCAGTATGGGCTTTGCTCATTGTTGGAGGCCTTACGGTGACCTATAGTTGTTAATTTCTGTGTCATTTTGGTCTCTTGTGGAGAGTTGTCTTATTGGCAATCATACCACATCTTCTTTTTTATATGCCCGTTTACAGGACGTATTATGGTATACTGTTGTCTGTCTGTCAGTCGTCCACTTGTCATACAATAACTCAAAAACGCTTCATCCAGTTTGTATGCAACTTTGGTGGATGGAATTAATATCTATTGACATGAGCTCCCTTTCGATATTTATAAATTTTAGATTTCAGGTTTCCAAGTTGTGGGGTTTTATTCATTAAATAATTTTAATTTTCCAGTTTTCGTACAGTAATTCAAAAATGCTTTGAGCTGTTTTCATGCAACTTTGTAGAATTGTTTATATTTATTTATTTACGCTCCCTTTCTATTTTATAAATTTTAGATTTCACATTTCCGAGTTATGAGATTTTATTCATAAAAAGGGGGCATTTTCCAGTTTTCAGATCAGACAATGACTCAAAGGTGCTGACTGTCCCTTTTTGAAGGAGTGATAAAAAATGTTCGGAATTTGTCTACTAATTGTATAAGAAACTGGATAAGTGCACTGTAAAACCTGGAATTACCCACAAATTGCACATGTAAATGTCATTACACAATCTGGAGGAAGATGGTTGTCTTCGGTTTTGACAATGCGTCCACTTTTCCCCGTAGAAGGACAATTACCAAAAAATAATTTTATAAAAATACAATACAAGTTCTAGCTTCACATGTACAAAATATCAATTATTGACCTTGGGTTCAGAGGTCAAGTCACACTGCAGTCCTTATAGCACACGACCTACCCTCCTTTGATTTTACATGTACTTAACAAACTTCATATTAATCTGTATAACAATGAAAACTAAATTTTTGACATCCAATCAATCATGCATACTTGAAATGTCAATTATTTAACCTTGAAGCCAAAAGGTCAAGGCTAAATTACTAGCTTTCCTGATGGTATACAACAAGCTGTCCCGTTGGTTTTACAAAAGCACACAAAACATCATCGATTTATCTCAATAGACAAAAATATAATATAACACTTAGATAGGTTTCAATAATTTGACCTTGAGGTCAAAGGTCAAGTAAAAAAGCTGGCTTGTTGGTACACAACTCACCCTCTTAATATTAAACACTAACATACCAAATACTATTGATGTATCTAAAGAAACAAATTAAAATCTGAACAAGAAAAAAATAAAATTTTCAAATTTATTCAATTCATGAATTTAAAGTTAATTCCCTTTTTTTATCTATTTTCTTGTCAAAACTAGCTTGTATCTTTCTTATATGGACGGTGACCTACCATTTTTTTTATCTTAACTTTTAAATTAATGTTTGGAGAATTCAAAAACACAAAATAAGAAAATTCTATGGATTAGAAATACAGCTTTTGATTCAAATAATGTATCAAATAACGTTTTTTCCTTCATAGTCTATACGAAATTTGTGTCAAAATGTCCATTTTGCCTTAAATTTTCAAATCAACATTTTGAGCTTGGAACACTGGTGACCCCACTTTTTTATTTGATAATTTCAAAGTATATATCACTACTAAGTTTTCCTGAAAATATATAAAAAATCTATGGATAAAAAATTAGACCCCCCATCTACCTTAAGTCAATAAGGAATGACATAAATAGGCAGAATTTCGAAAGATACAGAATGAAGAGAATGAAATAACAAACGAAAGAATGCCAAGGTCAAACATTAATGATCATGTTAATTTCTAAAAACAAGTTTTGGGAAAAACTGTCATTAAAAACATTTTTATTTTAAACAGGTTGAATTATTTTGTTTTTCAGTCGATTTATCTCCCATGTTTCCTGACACTCTGATGGTTGGCATGGAGATCAGAGTTAAAGTTTCAGATTATGTTAAAGACCGCATCCAAGCTTTAAGAATACAAAACACTGAGATGTACCAGAATATAGCATGTATTAGGACAAATGCCATGAAATATTTACCTAATTTCTTCAGAAAAGGACAAGTAAGTTTCTTAAAAACTAGTTTCATTACAACTATATATACATTGCACCTTAAAATTATATATTAAATAATTATAATTATACATACATCATTGTACATTGCACGTTAAAATTATATATTAAATAATTATAATTATTATACCTTACATATATTACAACCAATTCTATTGGATAACAACTTATCACGTGACATGGAATAATTCGGTTAATTTCATTTTATTGCAAGGGAGGACGAATAACCTTTAAAATTTACACCAGCGGTGAATAACCCTATAATTCACCGGCGAATAACCTTTTTATTGTCTAGATTTGCACTTGAGTTACCTCCCATGAAAATGACGCCACAGACGTAAATAAACAAGATGGCAGCGTTCACGTTACACTGACAGCCCATCGAGAGATAAGGAAATAAGGCTTTAGAAATGAATAGAGTGCCAGCAGACGATGATTTCTCTACCAATTTCTCTTATCAAAAGGTCCTTTTCAGGGCCATATATATTTTACAAAAAAATTCTAGCTTTGTTGTACATCCGAGAAATTCTTGAACACAAACATGACCAATGTATTTTCTTGAGCTATTTTCAAACGTCAGCTTGTGTTTGTTATGTAAAAAATATGATAAGTGTTCAAAAGGCCCTTACTGTTAGTTCGGAATAATAAAACAATTGTGGCCCCTTAGAATCGATGAATATTCAAAATTGTCAACCCTTAAAAGTTATTTCACTTCGGGCTATGCCCTCATTGAAATAACCTTCTCTTGTTGACAATTTTGGATATTCACCTTTTCAACGGGCCATATTTGTATATTATACATACATTGCATTTTACAAGACTATTATATATTACCTACCGTATAGCGGGTTATTTTCGAGGGTGCGATTTTCATTGTATAAAGTAAAGAAATATTTTGGGCAGTTATTATTTTGACGGATTAGAAACTTTTATCAATACCTTGTACACTTTTGAATTGGTGGAATTTATTTTGACGATTTAATTCTATCCGCGAAAATAAGGGTAAATTAACACTCCGTGGTAAAGATCCACTATACGGTATTCTTTATTTTATAGTTAAAGAAAATGTTTTTCTTGTTTCCTGATCCACATTTTAAAAGGACTAAACACAAGTGGAGAATTATAAGCCAGACCTTGTTAGCAGAGTATGCTTATGTTATAGCTGTTGGGGTAAGTGAAACCTTACAGACCAATCTTATTCAAGTATTTGTAAAAACGAAAAATCATTCAATATTATAAATACAGTAATCATCTAAGAAATTGCACCTCTAAAGACACAAATCACAAGGGCATCTAGAGGGCATCATGCAGTCTTTCACAATTTACAGGTGTAGTGTGGGGTGCTCATTTTCGCCACATCTTTTCATGTTTTCTACAGTTTATGGTCAGGTCTAAATGTTTTTGAAGTATACTGATATTTCTAAATGAAGATAACTTCAAATGCAAAATATTCTTAAACTTGAAAACGTGTTTGTTTGAATATAATCATCTGAAAAGTTGGATTAAAGGGTGTTTGAAATTTCCTGATTTTTTGTCAATGGGGGACACATATTTGCCGTTTTTACACATCTATTTAAAACCAAAAAAACGCAGCTTTAAACAACATTGATCAAATCAATTTCATTATCGATAAATAGCAGACATTTCAAAGGTGTTAAAAGAACTGAAATTAAGGGCATTCAGTCAAAGAATTACTTAGAAATACTTCTTTGAATTCGTGTTTTTCTTTAGGAAATTGGCCGAAAATTGTTGTCCGTTTTTCGGTCCGTTTCAGTAGGTGCCGCAATTTTGTCTCAGTTTTAAAAAATAATCATATTTGTTATATAATATCAATTACCGGTATATGTCTTCCATTTCAGCCATCCATTGAAGTTTTTACACCTCAAAATCATAAAACCGCGAAATTGTGTCCCCGGCGAATATGGGCACCCCACTCTATTTGTCTTTACAATAATACTGTATTTGGCCATGTATAGTAAGTATAGTACGCATCCCCTTTTAATCTAAAAATAATCTTGAAAAAAAGTTTAGGAAAAAAGAAGAAAAAAGAAAAGATAAAATAAAATAAAAGAGATCTCTTTACTGATATTACAATTTATCTTACCTCCTATAGATTTATAGAGATATGATCGTTAAAGGAGTTCAGTTAATGACTTGATATTTGATATAGGGTGTCCTAAAATATATAGGGTTAGTTACCATACATGGTTAGTTACCATATAGGTTTAGTAAGGAGTTACTTCCCTTTCAAAACAAAATAGATGCCACAACCCTTTATAAAAACAACACTGTGTTGAGGAATAATCTGAACGGATTCAACAGACGAAGACATTGATGATGAACGGTTGAAATAAGTTAATAAAACATAAATAAAGGTAACAAGTTGTTATTGTTGGCATTACAGAGTTACTTCCCTTTCAAACAAAAAAAAAGAAATCTGAAAGGATTCAACAGACGAAGAAATTGATACATGTAAGAATGATTGAAAAAAATCCACAAAACAAATTCAAAGCTGAAAAGTTGTTATTGTTGGCATTTGTTTTCTGTATAGACAAATGGTGGTAGGATCTCAATACTAAGTATTTAAATAGACTTGATCACTTTGATAGGCCACTAGTTAAAATACCACATGTGAAGATAGTAAGATAAATTTGTTATATGGTGTGCTAGTGACCTAATATGATATATATGGTATTAGGTCACTAACACATCATGTAACTAATAATATAATCTCATATTTGTTTTACATTCTTCATAAATTGTTACAATAAATGCTGCAAAGATTTCAGAATTTTGATTTTTTTTGTAAGTTCATGTTTTTGGACATTTTTACTGTTTTAGGGTATAGTGTATACTATCACTGATGTTAAAGATCTTCATGACTGGATGGTCAGCCATTTTGATGAGTTTCCATTGTTTGAAAGAATTCCTGATACTGAATTGGTAAGGTTAACTTTTAACTCAGTGCTAAAATAACATCTGTTTTTTGTAAGCAAATCCAATTATGTTTGATAGACTTTTCAAATGTTTAATTTGGGTCCAGTGGCTTCTATTTCATGCATATTCAGGACAAGACACCAGGGATCTCCATGACCTGTTTAATGATGGCGCCCCGCCATCGTTCAAATATCTTCCGCCATCGTCAAATGACCCACGCCATCGTTAAATTGTCTTGCGCCATCGTTAAATGTCTTGCGCCATCGTTCAAATTTATTTCGCCCGACGCCATTTTTTTTTTAGCAATTATAATCAAATGCATGTAATTGCATAACCCTTAGGCTGTTTGTATTATAATCCAATACAGTTCTAACGCCTGAGGGATATCCGGATTAAGATCGCTAATCACTTGTACCTGAGCTTGTACAGGTAGATCGACTAACCTGACAGGAGAACACTTTCTGAAGATAGACGATTAATTTATCGAAGTATTCAACTAAGTTTCAGCAAATGCTAATGATAATTTAGATTAAATAAATAAATTTATAATCCAGTTACAAAGAAAACAGTTAAACAAGTCGAACACGTGCTTTTATATTGACTAACGCAATCAGCATCCCCCTTTTTTAAGAAGTACAAAATAAGACGTAAAACATTAACATTATTTCATCGCAAATAATTCGAGTACTGATGTAACGATAATATAGAATTACTTTAAAAGTTAAAAAGTAAAAACTTTTAAAAATATTTACTGTTCACCCAAAGAAATAACGTATCGTAATTCCGAATGCATTTCGTAGTTTACAATCAAATTGATACATCCGGTTTACATTCAGACTCGAAAGATGCATGTTGCATAGCATCAACTTGCTAGATAGTCATTAAAAACCTTTTCATTTGTCAACTTTTGCCCTAAAAATCTTTCAACCTTTTACATAACACGTAGGAATCGTTTTGTTGTTGCTGCAAATCAGTAATACTGGTAATGGGTTCATCATCATGACTTCTGAATTTGACAGTGTCCGTGAAAAATAAGCTCCACATGATTTTTAACCCCCATAACAATTACCAAAAATAGCAAGAAAACTACATGGGAACCTTCATGACAGCTTTTGGTCATTCTCGACTAAGGGGGACCATGAAGGCTTGGCATTTGAATGATTACAAATGGCAATTAATGAAAATATTGATACTTATGAAATAATTTAAATAAGCAATGTATCAGTCTGTTTACCATCCCTTATATGCATTCCTTACAGGGAGGGATGAAATACTTTCGATCACGCTACACTGTACGGCGTAGACACAGTTTGTGATGGTGAAAATTCCTCCATGGAGATCCCTGAGACACCAATGTTTTTTTTTTATTCAAGACAAGATACTAGATAAAAGAAAAATCAATTTGAGATGAAAAAACCCAAAAACTCTAGAAAGATAACTGCTGAAAAAGACAAATCAGACATTCAAACACAGTTACCTTCCCTTCCTATAAACTCATCATATATACCAGGATTAAATTTTGTTTTTAAGCCAGACTCATGTTTCGTCTTCAAAAGGCTCGATCAGTGACGTTCAAATCTCAAAAAGTTAAAAAGGCCAAAATATAGTACGAAATTAAAGAGCATTGAGGACCAAAATTCTAAATAAAGGCAACAGTAGTATACCGCTGTTCTAAATTCATAAATTGATAGAGAAAAAAACAAATCCTTGTTACAAACTTAAACTGAGGACAACACATCAAATATAAGAGAACTACGACACAACGGAAACACAACATTAAAATTACCATTTTCCTGACTTGGTACAGAGCATTTTAAGAAAAAATTGTTGGGTTGCACCTGGTTTTGTGGCATGCCAAACCTCCCGCTTTATTGGCAATGTTAATTATAACATTAAAATGACAACATAACATTACCTTAACATTTTGCCAAATACAGCTATAAGATTGTAACATAAATATATAGCAGAAGAAGATAACTCTGACAGCATACATTATATTAGAAACAAAAAAGTAGGCATCTGAGAAAAATGTATAAATAGTAGAAACTTCTATGGTATAAGTTTCTGGAACCATGTCTTATACCTGAAAAGATAGTGTATTTTGTGTACTATAAGATAAACAAAAATCACCCTTTTGCTCAACATGTGTTAGAATTGACAATGTATATCTTTTGGTCACATGATGATGGAAGTCACATGACATATTCAACTAATAATCGTATTCTTGGAACTGGACTATTTAACCACAATTTTATGGAGGACTAACTAGACATAGTGTTATACAACAAGGAGTTTTATGGAATATTTTTTCTTCAAAAGTAAATTTCTATGAATATTTTGCAGGAGTCTGACCAAGTTGTAGAAAAATTGTACTTCAGCACAGAGGAAGGTCAAAAGGTCACAAGAAACAAAGGGGACAAATTCTTGGCAGTGTATAGACGAATTGTAGATCCTTATCAACAGACAGACAAAAATAACATGGATAATTCATAGCAAAGGGGACAAATTCTTGGCAGTGTATAGACGAATTGTAGATCCTTATCAACAGACAGACAAAAATAACATGGATAATTCATAGCAAAGGGGACAAATTCTTGGCAGTGTATAGACGAATTGTAGATCCTTATCAACAGACAGACAAAAATAACATGGATAATTCATAGCAAAGGGGACAAATTCTTGGCAGTGTATAGACGAATTGTAGATCCTTATCAACAGACAGACAAAAATAACATGGATAATTCATAACAAAGGGGACAAATTCTTGGCAGTGTATAGACGAATTGTAGATCCTTATCAACAGACAGACAAAAATAACATGGATAATTCATAACAAAGGGGACAAATTCTTGGCAGTGTATAGACGAATTGTAGATCCTTATCAACAGACAGACAACAATAACATGGATAATTCATAACAAAGGGGAACAATTCTTGGCAGTGTATAGACGAATTGTAGATCCTTATCAACAGACAGACAAAAATAACATGGATAATTCATAACAAAGGGGACAAATTCTTGGCAGTGTATAGACGAATTGTAGATCCTTATCAACAGACAGACAAAAATAACATGGATAATTCATAACAAAGGGGACAAATTCTTGGCAGTGTATAGACGAATTGTAGATCCTTATCAACAGACAGACAAAAATAACATGGATAATTCATAACAAAGGGGACAAATTCTTGGCAGTGTATAGACGAATTGTAGATCCTTATCAACAGACAGACAACAATAACATGGATAATTCATAGCAAAGGGGACAAATTCTTGGCAGTGTATAGACGAATTGTAGATCCTTATCAACAGACAGACAAAAATAACATGGATAATTCATAACAAAGGGAGATAATACGACAGAAAAATCAAATTATGAAAACTTAATCGGTGTTATTACAGAAATTGTGTCATTAGCATAAATTATTATGATTTACTGTAAATCAACACATTGTAGAGAGTGAATTATTTCAATTACTTTGCAAGTAGGATGAGTAGAAAATAATGTGAAAATAAAACATCGTGTAAAGGTCCATTTACTTTGATCTTTCTATATATATGCATACATCAGCAGAGTTAAGAGAACATATTTAGAAATAAAATTTGGCAAGAAAAGGTTTAACTATTCTAAGAGCTCTCAAGGGCCTGTGTCGCTCACCTGTGTCTCTTGTGATTTTGGAAACCATGTAAAATAAGGTTAAAATCATAATAATTAGAATAAGATACCCCAATAATGATTGAGACCAAGTTTGGTTTAATTTTTCCCAGTAGTTAAATTAAAGGCAGGTCATCCCATTGTAGTGTAATTAAAGACCCCTTGATCAGTATTTAAATTAGCTTTCAATTGAACATGTAACATTTGCCCATAGACTTCTCCCGGTCAGAAGGGGTAAGAAATTTTTCTCATCACTTCGCAACCAACAATGTCTTTTGTCCTTGAAACTACTCGGCAACCAAACGTTTCCAAATTTTTTTGTTATAGTAGCTACTACAAATATGCGTCCACTGATCCCACCTTGCCACAAACATGGCCGACATCGCTAAAAAAAGACCATCTGGATACAATGCAAGTTTTGTCTATTATCTTTCTTATACTAATAAAAACTGCTATAAACAGAGAAAATCTGACAGGAACAGATATGTTCAAAATGATGGGATCTACCTATTGTAAATTTCATCAAGACTGTCCCACGAACTGTTATAAGTGTTCTTTTTTTTGCCCTTAAGGGGGTAGGCCTTGGTAACACTAAAATTTTCCTCTCATTTAATTTTTCTTATAATTACATCATTGAAAAAGTAGGGGTTCATGCATCATCTGCCAAAGTCTTAAGGACATTCACCGTTTTATTTTATTTTTTAGGGTAAATTGAATATGACCAGTTTTGGGGTACCCTAAAATCAAAGAGCAGAATAGCTCTGAGGGGAAAGACGGCCCTTGTTTCTTTTCTTTTTTTTGGGGGGGGGTGGGAAGTGGGGGGGGGTATCTTTTGATATTCGTTATATAAAGAATGAAAAAAAGAACAGCTAGAACATGTAGAAAGGTTGACAATATTGAAGTCAATTTTTGTTTAATGTTATTTTATTTCCTTAGTTTAGAATTCAAATTGGACCAATGGAAGAGATCTGCATCTTCTAAATCTAAACATTCAATTAAAGTTGATAGTAAATTATGTAAAATTTAACTGAAGTCTGTCATTTAAGAACAACTACAATGTTTTCTGAAATCTTAATTGTGTACCGCTGAACTGCAGGCTATGCCATTTTCCAATTTTTTGTGACAGTATTTTTTTTTTCCATTACAATGATTTATTTGTTGGTACACACAATTTAGTTTTTAATGGAAGACTACAAATCATATTCTAAACGTCACATTTTAAGTTTTATTTTAGTGGATAATTACTCATCAATTGAGTTGATCCTGATTTGGAGGAAGATTCACAAAACAGAATTTTACAGAAAAAATGAAAAAAATCGTTTCTCTCCCCAATCTCATGTATCTCCACGGACTTTGTTTACTTTGAAAGTTGTTGACCTACACATTAAAGTATTGCATGTTGATGTTTGAATCATCTACATCAAATATAATTATGTTAAAATTTAACAAATACTAATTTAAAATTAGTGCACTAACTCTAAGAATGATTTAAATAACCAGTGAAGGATATCCCTGCTTCTGCGTAGTGTGGCATTCCAACAATGACATCATATAAAATATAATGTAGGTTGGATATGTTTAGAATATCTCGTCAACTGATTTTTCCGGATTGTAAAAGAAACGTAAATAGTGTAAAGGAGAGCTCTAAATATGATAATTTCGCTAGAAATAGAAGGGAAATGTGTAAAAAAAAGTGTTTAAAGTCAATCTATTCATTTGTGTCTTCTTCTCATCAATCTCAGTAAGATTTGTTTGGTTTTTTTTCCATACTATAAAAACAAAATGAATGATGTGAGGGGATGTCACTCTGGTCAACCCCATAGGGGATTGACGGCTCGAAGCCGTCTTTCCCCAAAAAACCGTCGAAAACACTTGTAGGTAAAAATCATTGATTGTTTCTGCACATGTTATTAGAAATACCCCTGACTGTTAAATTACATTGAAGAAAAATATTCTAAAGTAAATCTGAAACATGGTATTACAAATAGCCTGCATGTAAAAAAACAATGGTTTTTAGTAATTTATATGGCAAAAAGTCTGGACGGCTCAAGTGACTCATTTTTTTTCAAATTTAGCCAGAAAAAAAAATTTGTTGTTTAATTCCTGCAAAAATATGTTTAAATATTTATTGGTTATTAATCTTTAAAATTACAAAATTTTATAGAATCTGACCATTTGAAATTTTCAAAATTTTTCAACAAGTAGGCTTACTAGGCACACGAAAAAAGTAGAATTTTGGAACAAAATTCATTTTCCCCTTACAAAACCTCCTACAGACTGTCTTTGCATTCTTTTAATGTGTAATAGTCAAAGAAGTACTGTTCCAATAATAATTGTAATCAATTTTATATATATATGGAAAAAAATTCGTAAGGGTTCCACGGAACCCGGTGTCTCGCCTACTTTTTCTGTTAATCGCAGACTCAACAAAAATGAGGAAAAACATCAATAAAAATTTTCCTCACGATACTGTCTTTTGATTGAAAGAAGCTTCCAAGTTTGGTAAAAAAATCCAGGATAGTTTATGAATCTAATAAATGTTTTATAAACTTTAACTGCAGACTGTATGTAATGTTAACTGGAAGAAAAACTAAGTCCATTTATAAGTAAAATACGGAAAAAGTTAATTTTTTTTTTACAAAATTTACTTCTGACTAATATCTTATGATCAGAAATAAGCTTTTGTCTAAGTTTGGTAGAAATCCAGGATAGTTTAAGAACATTGTAAAAATTTTAAAAACTTAAACCACAGAGTGAATGTTTTGTTTTCTGGCAAAAAAACTAAGTCCATTTATAAGTAAAATACGGAAAAGTGGAAATTTATTTTTACAAAATTTTCTTCTTGATACTATCTTATGATCATAAACAAGCTTCTGTCCAAGTTTGGTACAAATCAAGGATAGTTTATGAAAGTTATTAAAATTTTAAAAACTTTAACCACAGAGTGAATGTAATGTTTCCTCGCAGAAAAACTAAGTCCATTTATAAGTAAAATACGGAAAAGTGGAAATTTATTTTCACAACATTTTCTTCTTGATACTATCTTATGATCATAAACAAGCTTCTGTCCTAGTTTGGTACATATCAAGGATAGTTTATGAAAGTTATTAAAATTTTAAAAACTTTAACCACAGAGTGAATGTAATGTTTCCTCGCAGAAAAACTAAGTCCATTTATAAGTAAAATACGGAAAAAATGGAATTTTATTTTTACAAAATTTACTTCTGGATACTTTCTTATGATCATAAACAAGCTTCTGTCCAAGTTTGGTAGAAATTCAGTATAGTTTAAGAAAGTTATTAAAATTTCAAAAACTTTAACCACAGAGTGAATATTTGTGGACGCCGCCGACGACGACGACACCGACGACGACGGAATATAGGATCGCTTAGTCTCGCTTTTTCGACTAAAGTCGAAGTCTCGACAAAAACAGTAATATTCAATATGGGACGAGTTGACATGACTTTTTATCATAGCTATTTATTGGTTTCTTTCCCCAGACTACAAAATGCCCCTGTCATCAATAGCAGACACTTTCAGAATTTATTGTTTTGACAGTCTGTCACTATCTAAATACTATCTTTGTGTTAATGCAGATTATCTATAAGCATATGCTTGTACTAGGATTGATGTTCAGATCATATCTTTTGTTTAGTGCCTTTTATATTGGAAAAAAACCAAACACAAACAGTAAGTACAAACTCTGTTTTAATGACTTAGCACTAAAACCATAAATACTTCAGTATTTCCCAAAACTTCTAAACAAATATTATATTAAAATGATGCCACAAGGTCCTTTAGTCAGTATAGTTGCTCCAGAACTCCACAGACTCAGTTCATTGGCGTTTTTTACGCATTTCATGTAAGAATGGTAATGTTCTACTCAAATTCATCCACATCATTAAAAAAAGATGTTCTTTAGTTTAATGTTTGGTGGTGTAAAACATGTACAGCTTACTGGATCTGTCTGCATCATGCCCACAGCTAAATGTAAACAACATAATTGCTTGATCACTGTTTAAGTTACTGCTCTGTTAAAACGCACTAATGACTTTCCTACATGTGAAAGAGTTGTCTCCCATATACCAGGTCTACCCCTTAAATGACAAATTTTACCAATTTTCTTTTGTATTAGTCTATAATCTTGAAAATTGTAAGATAAAGAGAAACGTTAAACATTGACCAGCTTGTATTCTCACAAGGAAGCATAATAGAATACCACATTATTTATAATTATTTGTCGAAAAGGCGTGAATCATTTCCAGAGAAAATGAGTTTTCATTCCGTTTTAATGAAACATCATAAACCATATATCTTCATTTACAGTTAACAAATTTGTGTCCCAAACGCACAATAAATGGAAGATTTAGACTTATTAAGTTTACAATGTTTTATTGTTAGCCTTTATGTAAACTTTCTGACAGCCATGGGGACCTTGCAAGTAATGTACATACATTGGGGACTTGTAAAAATAACCAATGAATCGCTGCAAAGGAACTTTTATTTTCATCAGATCTTCTTCATCTTTAAATGAAGGTTTCTACTGAAAACATGAAGTTGAAACAAAGTATACCCCGTTCATTGTCATTGTAGTTTTTTATGTTGCATTTTGTAAACTGTTGTTTGCCTTTTAGTCGTATTTTTTTGCCTGGAGTTTTCAGCATGTCTTTGTCTCATGAGTTTAAATATGACTTTGGTATTATTTACTTTATTTATTTATTTGTTATATTTTGTGGATGGTTTGACTGTCATGCTCAGCGTGTCGATGCTGCTTTGATTTCTTGACAAAATAAATAAGAACAAGAACATGTATGTAGTTTTGTTTTTACCTTTAAGGGTAGTAGAATGCACACACAGTTTATACATATATATGTTCCAGACCATATGAGTATTTGGACCGTACGCGTACGGTCCGGACCGTATACGTATACTCGTACGGTCCGACCATACGCGTACGGTCGGACCGTATGAGTATACGCGTACGGTCCAGCTAATGTTTTGGGATCATATGGGTTTAATTTAAACAAACATTTAACAAAATCTTTATTTTTAGTTATACAAGTTGTTATTATTACATGTATATGGATAAAATGATTAAGCGAACAATTGAAATTAAATGTGTGTTTATTTGTATATCCGTGAATCCTATTTTGGTACTCAAGGTGACACTGACTTCCACAAAGAACGTCATATTTTTTTTTATAGTAACATAATTTGTTCATGCACGTTCCTTTGCATTTCTTTTTTTTTGTAAAGTTCCTAAATATTCTAAAACGATTGTCCTCCCACTCTAAGTTTACTTCCGATAACTTCAATTCCAATGAGCATACTTGGCTTCAATTTATGAATTACTGACATGCTAAATACAGGAGATTAACAGATTGAATAAACGTGATTTTTAAATAGTTATAATATATATTTTTTTTTATTTCAATTACTATTGTAATTTTTACATTAATTTGAGATATAAGTTATGTTGATCTGTTATATACATTTGTATCTGATAAACGTAACCAACTTCTTAATATTAGTCAGACCGTACGCGTACGGTCCGACCGTATGCGTATTTTGAAAATGTACGCATACGGTCCAGACCGTACGCGTACGGTCCAAATACTCATACGGTCTGGAACATATACAAATATAACTCTTATAGTGCCACAATAATCAATACAACAAAAGACACAACTTTATCATAGCATATTTAATTTTTAATTTACAAGGTGTCAGTATATAAGGTAGCACAATACAAAGATTTTGTACCTCCAATTTCCCAGTTTTAAAATACTGTAACTTTCTTTATAATGCTTCAACATTTATAAAAGTGGTCTTTATGGATAGCTAACAGATTACTCTTTAAAATTAATGCAAGTTAGTATTATACAACAATTATGTAATCAATTACAATTTTAATTGTGTCTACCAAATTTTACAAGACATTTTCACTTTCAATTTAAATTAGCTTTTTCATGGATACCCTGAGAGGGTTGATTTTATAACATGTTGTTCCTAGAGCCATAATCTACAAAAGGGTGTCTCAAGATTTTGGATAAAATGTATAGATAAAATTTTACACTTAATCAAACATTATCTACGTTTGTGTGGTAAGGATGTTTACACTAATTACAGATTTATGAGAGAATGGAATACGATGGCGATAATTTGAGACACTCTTTTGTACAGATGGGTGCACTCCTAACCTGTACAGCAAGTTAACTTGATAACCAGTCATTTGGACTGGTCAAAGTTAACCTGTGACCGAATATAGGACTGCTCTGACCAGTCCTAGGACCAAAATCTAGTTAACTTGAAAAGCGGACTTGGTCCTAGGACTGTTTTTATGTCTGCCAAAAAGTTAACTTGGAAACAGGTCCGCTATTGATATAAGTTAACTTCGAACCAGTCCTGTCATAAAGTTAACATAAGTTAACTTCGGAACCAGTCCTGTCATAAAGTTAACATAAGTTAACTTGGAAACCGGTCCTGCCACAAAGTTAACTTCTGCTTGGACAAATCCGATCAAAACCAGACCTGTTCCCAAGTTAACTTTTGACTGGTCTGCTCAACACTAAGTTAACTTGTAACCAGGATCGCTCTTCGTTGATTTAAAAAAAAAATAATATCTTTGTTTCGTAGTATAAACATCGAAAATAAAGTAATTTGAAAATGAATACTTCCGTTTTATGAACAGGATTAAATACAAATATTTGAAAATAAGTGCGCACAGAACGTAACACAAATTTATCTGTGATCTGGCAATCTATCTATTATAAAAACGATCTCGGTTACAATGATAACAGGCACTGAATATATATATATATATATATATTCCGAGATCAAATTCAATCATATTATGTATATTTTTGAAAAGAAGTATATTTGATGTTAGGTGTATACGTCCTTGTTAGTTATACATCCTTGAACTATGCAGCCACAATCAGCAATAGTTTAATTCATTTAAATAATGACTACAAATTTTTGTTCGCCTAAATTAAGGGTGCAAGCATGTCCTCTTTTTACTCAAAATACTGATACGTAACAAAATTTCAGTAGTTTTGATGCCTCCAGTTGACTTGTATAACAAAATTATTTGACCGCATCCACCAAAACTGACCATATATGCACTTTAATTTGTAAATCTATATACCCGCATAGTAAATCAGCCATATTTTTTATGTCAGGATTCAATGAATAATACAATCATGACAATGGACAGTAAAATTGCAATATAATAACAAAAAATTTGGTTCGCATAAATTTAAGATACCAGCATGTCCTCATTTTATTAAAAATATTGATACGTAACAAAATTTCAGTAGTTTTGATACCTCCAGCTGACTTGTACAACAAAATTATTTGACCGCATTACCAAAACTGACCATATGTGAACTTTAAATTGTAAATATATATACCAGCATAGTAAATCAGCCTTATTTTTAATGTCAGGATTCAATGTGTAATACAATCATGACAATGGACAGCAATATTGCAATATAATAACAACAAATTTTTGTTCGCCTAAATTAAGGGTGCCAGCATGTCCCCTTTTTACTTATAATACTGATACGTAACAAAATTTCAGTAGTTTTGATGCCTCCTGTTGACTTGTACAACAAAATTATTTGAAAGCATCCACCAAAACTGACCATATGTGCACTTTTATTTTTAAATCTATATACCCACATAGTAAATCAGCCATATTTTTTATGTCAGGATTCAATGAATAATACAATCATGACAATGGACAGCAATATTGCAATATAATAACAACAAATTTTTGTTCACATCAATTTAGGATACCAGCATGTCCTCATTTTATTCAAAATATTGATACGTAACAAAACTTCAGTAGTTTTGTTACCTCCAGTTGACTTGTACAACAAAATTATTTGACCGCATCCATTAAAACTGACCATATGTGCACTTTAATTTGTAAATCTATATACCCGCATAGTTAATCAGCCATATTTGATATGCCAGAATCAATGTATAATATAATCATGACAATGGACAGCAATATTGCAATATAATAACAAAATTTTTTTGTTCACATCAATTTAGGATACCAGCATGTCCTCATTTTATTCAAAATATTGATACGTAACAAAATTTTAGTAGTTTTGATACCTCCAGCTGACTTGTACAACTAAATTGTTTGACTGCATCCACCAAAACTGACCATATGTGCACTTTAATTTGCAAATCTATATACCCGCATAGTAAATCAGCCATAATTTTTATGTCAGGATTCAATGTATAATACAATCATGACAATGGACAGCAATATTGCAATATAATAACAACAAATTTTTGTTCACATCAATTTAGGATACCAGCATGTCCTCATTTTATTCAAAATATTGATACGTAACAAAACTTCAGTAGTTTTGTTACCTCCAGTTGACTTGTACAACAAAATTATTTGACCGCATCCATTAAAACTGACCATATGTGCACTTTAATTTGTAAATCTATATACCCGCATAGTTAATCAGCCATATTTGATATGCCAGAATCAATGTATAATATAATCATGACAATGGACAGCAATATTGCAATATAATAACAAAATTTTTTTGTTCACATCAATTTAGGATACCAGCATGTCCTCATTTTATTCAAAATATTGATACGTAACAAAATTTCAGTAGTTTTGATACCTCCAGCTGACTTGTACAACTAAATTGTTTGACTGCATCCACCAAAACTGACCATATGTGCACTTTAATTTGCAAATCTATATACCCGCATAGTAAATCAGCCATAATTTTTATGTCAGGATTCAATTTATAATACAATCATGACAATGGACAGCAAAATTGCAATATAATAACAACAAATTTTGGTTCGCATAGATTTAGGATACCAGCATGTCCTCATTTTATTCAAAATATTGATACGTAACAAAATTTCAGTAGTTTTGATACCTCCAGCTGACTTGTACAACAAAATTATTTGACCGCATCCACCAAAACTGACCATATATGCACTTTTATTTTTAAATCTATATACCCACATAGTTAATCAGCCATATTTGTTATGTCAGGATTCAATGTATAATACAATCATGACAATGGACAGCAAAATTGCAATATAATAACAAAAAATTTTGGTTCGCATAAATTTAGGATACCAGCATGTCCTTATTTTATTCAAAATATTGATACGTAACAAAATTTCAGAAGTTTTGATACCTCCAGCTGACATGTACAACAAAATTATTTGACCGCATTACCAAAACTGACCATATGTGAACTTTAAATTGTAAATCTATATACCAGCATAGTAAATCAGCCTTAATTTTAATGTCAGGATTCAATGTATAATACAATCATGACAATGGACAGCAATATTGCAATATAATAACAACAAATTTTGGTTCGCATAAATTTAGGATACCAGCATGTCCTCATTTTATTCAAAATATTGATAGGTAACAAAATTTCAGTAGTTTTGATGCCTCCAGTTGACTTGTTCAACAAAATTATTTGACCGCATCCACCAAAACTGACCATATATGCACTTTTATTTTTAAATCTATATACCCACATAGTTAATCAGCCATATTTGTTATGTCAGGATTCAATGTATAATACAATCATGACAATGGACAGCAAAATTGCAATATAATAACAAAAAATTTTGGTTCGCATAAATTTAAGATACCAGCATGTCCTTATTTTATTCAAAATATTGATACGTAACAAAATTTCAGAAGTTTTGATACCTCCAGCTGACTTGTACAACAAAATTATTTGACCGCATTACCAAAACTGACCATATGTGAACTTTAAATTGTAAATCTATATACCAGCATAGTAAATCAGCCTTAATATTAATGTCAGGATTCAATGTATAATACAATAATGACAATGGACAGCAATATTGCAATATAATAACAACAAATTTTGGTTCACATAAATTTAGGATACCAGCATGTCCTCATTTTATTCAAAATATTGATAGGTAACAAAATTTCAGTAGTTTTGATACCTCCAGCTGACTTGTACAACAAAATTATTTAACCGCATTACCAAAACTGACCATATGTGAACTTTAAATTGTAAATCTATATACCAGCATAGTAAATCAGCCTTATTTTTAATGTCAGGATTCAATTTATAATACAATCATGACAATGGACAGCAAAATTGCAATATAATAACAAAAAATTTTGGTTCGCCTAAATTAAGGGTGCCAGCATGTCCTCTTTTTACTTAAAATACTGATACGTAACAAAATTTCAGTAGTTTTGATGCCTCCAGTTGACTTGTACAACAAAATTATTTGACCGCATCCACCAAAACTGACCATATATGCACTTTTATTTTTAAATCTATATACCCACATAGTTTATCAGCCATATTTGTTATGTCAGGATTCAATGTATAATACAATCATGACAATGGACAGCAAAATTGCAATATAATAACAAAAAATTTTGGTTCGCATAAATTTAGGATACCAGCATGTCCTTATTTTATTCAAAATATTGATACGTAACAAAATTTCCGTAGTTTTGATACCTCCAGCTGACTTGTACAACAAAATTATTTGACCGCATTACCAAAACTGACCATATGTGTATTTAATTTGTAAATCTATATAGGTCTATATACACCATGACGTACCCGCATAGTAGTAAATCAGCCATATTTTTTATGTCAGGAATCAATGTATAATATAATCATGACAATGGACAGCAATATTGCAATTTAATAACAACAAATTTTTGTTCGCATAAATGTAGGATACCAGCGTGTCCTCCTTTTATTCAAAATATTGATACGTAACAAAATTTCAGTAGTTTTAATACCTCATGCTGACTTGGAAAACAAAACTAGTTGACCAAAACTGATCATATGTGCACTTTTATTTGCAAATCTATATACCCGCATACCATTGTACCGAGCACCTTAATGTCTTCTCCTGGCGCTCCTGTTCACATTTTAGTAGGACCGTAAATGTACACGTAATCAATAATATTGGAAAACTATTAATGCAAAAAATATTCTGATTAAATTGAGAATGTCAGAATTTCATCTCTTTATTAATTATATCAGTCAGATCATATATAGGAGTTCATGATGGTGTACGTGTAAAACAAAACTATTATGCCACATCATCAAAGTACCAACACTGACATGTCTGAATTCATTTGTACTATTTACAATGATTTAATAAAAACAAATATACGAGGTTCTCTTCTTGGAATCTATTATGTCGGTTGATTGATTTTGTTTATAAATAAACGTCAAGTGGCAACTATTTCATTAGAGTGCGCATTGAGTATAATTTTAGGATGTCCCATATAAATATCGGCAATGACAAATCTCTCGATAAATCTGACGAATTTGACGAGATTGTTGATAGTTTTGCCACACCGTACACAGCCAAATTTTGCTCACGTGAATTTCACGTGAATCTCATTTCACGTGAATTTCACATGAATTTCATGTCAATTTCACGTGAATTTCACATGAATTTCACGTGAAGCGATTTCACGTGAAGTTCACGTTAACTTTTCATGTTAATTTCACGTGAAGAGATTTCACGTGAAATTCACATTAAATTTTCACGTGAATTTCATGTGAAATTATTTCACATGAATTTCACGTAAAAAGTTCACGTGAATTCCACGTGAAATAATATAAATGGTGTCTAAGTTATAAAAAATTAACTGAAAATCAATAATTTTGTCAACATCTCATACCTTGTTTTATATGTATCATATATTCCCTGGGAATCTCAATTTAATTTAAAAATTTATATTTTCACGTGAAATTCACGTGAATATTTCACGTTAAATTCACTTGAAAAAATTCATGTTAAATTCACGTGAAAAATTTCACATTAAATTCACATGAAATAAACTTGAATCAAAACTCCTGTGAAATTTATGTTTCATTTTATCTGAATTAAACCATGAGTTCATAAGAGAAATTTAAATTTATTGAGTTAAAGTTTTGCAATATGAAAACAAATTCACATGAATTTTACACATACTATTGTTCATTTCAGTTTTGCAAAATTGAATCATTTCAAAGCTGTTATTCTTTGTGTCTAAAGATGTACAGAAAAGAAGGACATAGAACCAATGTTAATGGTTAATAGTTATCCTTTTTTAAGCACGAATTATCTCCCTTGATAGTGGAATAAATGCAACTACAAAAATATGTTGGTCTTGAAATATATTTTGTTATCACTGTTTATATTTATCTCTAGTAGAATCACAAAAATGGAATTTTGTATACATGTGTAACTTATTTGAATTTCAAATTCATAGATGCATATATTATAGTGCTGGACTAATTGATTTACTGGTAATGTTTCTATAATTATTAATTTGTAAGCTTAATTACTTTCACACATCTTATGTTTTCTTTACTTTAATACTTTTAAAAAATGAAGGTAACTCCAATTTATGAAATAGATTACTGTTACTGTAATAGATTCTTTACTTCCCATTTCTTCAAAGAAAAAAAGGATAATAGATCATTTACTTCCAAATATGAGTTATCTCCCTTTTTTACTGTGCATGAAACTTTTCCTCAAACTATTAAATTAAAGTCCAAAAAAATTGTGAGCAATTTGAATTTGCACATAAGTTTAACATTAACTAGTACATGTGAATAAAAACAGTAAGCATACAGAAAAGAGTTTTATATGTACTCTATACGTTGTCAATAAATGTAAATTAATTTGAATGTATATTAATTTTTTAAGTTTCTATTTAAAGTGCAGTATAAAACTGCTATGCTTTCACAAATGTCAAAAATGTCTGATTCAACATGCATTATAAAAGTGGTGAATGTTTAAATAACTTGATCCCTCACCCAAATTAAGGAAGAAAAAATATCATATCAGGGATTATATGTGTATTGACTAGATAGCAATTTATTTGTTTAAATTGTACACTTTAAAAATATTCCATACTGTTTTTTATAATGTAAAAGATTTCTCGATTTTCCTAAAGAGTTGTTGAGTTGTCCGTGTTTGTCAAACAATGGGGAAAATTTAAACTAAAACATATAAAAAGCTTTATCTTTATTTAGTTATTATAATTTTTGGTATTAAATATTAGGTATATTTTAAGTAGTTTATTTAGGATTGTCCTTATTAACTCTGGAAAAAAGGTTAATGTAAAATTTTGAGTGTCCCCATTCTTATGGGAATTTTATTCCAATCAATGTAGGTAAACAGTTACAGAAAAAAAGGCAAAGTAAATAAAGTTGCAATAATTGACAGATATGGGTCCAGGATATTAATAAAAGTGTGAGAAGACTTGTAAAAAGAAAAGGTACCGTGGGAATGTGGTAAATCCCACACCCCCCCCCCCTTTCACCCATAAAATTTGCTTCAGAACTGATTTCAAATTTTTAATTATCTTTTTAACTTTATTTATAATGAATAAATTTATGGTCTTTAATATACATAGTGTCTTAGATGGATTTAGTAGGCTGTTTTTTGTCTGCTATTTGGACAGGTTGTTGTCTCTTTGACAATTGTTTCCCACTTCCATTCTAAATTTGATGTATGTTATGAAAACTTATTGACTGACAGTAAAATATTATTTCAGAGGCGGATTTAGGGGGGGGAGGTGTACCCCCCCCCCCTCCCTTTTTGGGGAGAAAATTTGGTTGCTTATATAGGGAATCACTGAAGCGTGACTGGGGCAGCCCCCTCTTAGGCAGTCAGTGGTCCCCCACTTATGAAAAATGATTGCTAATTAGACAAGGCTGGTTTATTTCTCATTGAATTAAAGTTAAACATTTATCTTTATATATATATTATTTTACAAAATGAAATCACAGTCATAATCTGTGATTATGGTTACTAATATAACAGTCCCTTGGTCATTAAAATAATTGAGGCCCCTCATGGGGGTGTCCTAGTAATCACATAATCACCATTTTTTTGCCAATATAATCACATAATCATTAAATATTTGCTTATCTTTAGTAATCAAATAATCATAAACTAAAGTCCTAGGTAGAATCTAATTAAATAATCATGAAATATTTGGCTTAATAATCAAATAATCATTAAAAAAACGGCCAAGTAATCACATAATCAAAAACCCCATGAGGGCCCTCATAATTGAAATTATAGTTAAATAAGTTATTATATTAATTTTATAAATTAAAGGGTTGTAAGGGTTGTCCATGTGGAGGTGCTCCTTTATAAAGGATGCTTATAAACAAAATAATTTGTTATATGTTCCAAGAATTTGTATAGTATATATAGGATATTAAAAGAATGGGGATACCTTTTTTTTACATAGAGAAATGCTTTGAACATCAGCAAATATCAGCCAATCTCTATTCCGGATTCGGATTTTTTAAAACGCTTGAAAGATACAGATTATGACGCGTTTTGAAGAGAAGGACGCCGCCGATTGTCAACAACAATAGTACTTGTTTTAGCCAATTTAACAAGACAACCAATACCAAGGAGCTATGAATATTAATAAATACTCGAGGATATACTACAGGTAACTCAAACAAATGATTTAATAGTGCAGGAATAAACAGAAATCTGCAATGACTGAATGTTTTCATCTTCGAGTTTGGTATAGTGATGTAGTGTCCGTTCGACATGTTTCACGTTCGCCCAAGTACATGTGGCTGTTCGCCCATGATCGATTCGCCCTGATTTTTATACCCCCGCTTTGAAAAAAAGGGGGTATACTGTTTTACCTCTGTTTGTCCTTCCGTCTGTCAGTCAGTCCGTCCGTCCCATGAATATTTTTCGTCACATTTTTCTCAGGAACTTCACTACCAGGATTTCTGAAATTTGGTTTCAGGCTTGATATAAGTCAGCTGTACTGTGTGATGCGTTTTCAGATTCATCACTTAACAACTTCCTGTTTACCGAACACTTGTTTGATTTTACACATGATAGCCAAGTTGAAAATTTTTCGTCACATTTTTCTCAGGAACTACATGCAAGGATTTATGAAATTTGGTTTAAGGGTATATAAGTCAGCTATACCGTGTGATGCGTTTTCAGATTCATCACTCGACAACTTCCTGTTTACTGAACACTTGCATATTTTTACACAATTAATATTATCCACTTGCGGCGGGGGTATCGTCAGTGAGCAGTAGCTTGCAGTTTCACTTGTTTTTTATATGTTGTCTACTTGCATAATGTTTATTATTTGAACAGAGTATGGCAAAGAATGTTGAAAAATTCGGCGAATACATGTATGTGTATTGCTGCAAACGAAAAATTATTATTCCTTTAATTTTGTATAAGTACTTATCGTTATTGATATTTGTTTACTGTTACAATTCATGCAGTATTATAACAGAGACATATATAATAATTAAACTGTCTATTTGTTGTCTCTTTGACATCATTCCACATTTCTATTCTCAATTTTATCAAAATACTTTTCATGTTTTACAATTCGTATATGTTACAGTAAATACATGTAGGTGAAATTAGGAATTATGTGTAATTACTAAAATTTAGGAATTACATGTAATCCCCGATGTATTTAGTAAATACAAGTAATTCCTGAAACGGCCCAGTTATTACCAGTAATTACTAATTTTAAAATGAATTTTGACACCTATTTAATAAGTGTTAAAACAATGTAAGCTGATCAAAAGTTATGGTAATTCTAGCTATAGAAGATCAGTGAGTACTCTTAAAAAGTGATTAGCCTAAAATGTACCTTTTTTGTTATAAGAGCATTAGCTACGAGCTGTTAAATAAATTAAATATGATTTTTTTGTTTGTTAAATTATTAATGAAAATTTTATAGTGAAATTATAATTCACTTTTAGCAGTCAATCTGGTTCTATTTTACTTAAATAAGCAGAGAAACATGGTTGATGATTTTTGCACTTGCAAGTGACTAATTGGACCTCATTGAATATGTATTCATGTGAACTTCAATTCAACACTTAGCTGGAGATAGGTTACTGATGTATTCATATTTAAAATTGTAAGGGTTTCGCAGAATCCAGTATCTCGCCTACTTTAGCTGTTAGTCGCAGGCTCAACAAAAATGGGGGGGGGGGGATATCAAATCTTTTGACTAGTGCTGTAAGAAGCTTCTGTCCAAATTTGGTTAAAATCCAGGATGGTTTATGAAATCTAATAAATGTCTAAAAAAAACTTTAACCGCAGAGTGTATGTAATGTTAACTGGGGAAAAAAACAAGTCCATTTATAAGGAAATACGAAAAGGGATTTCGAAAAAGGGATTTTTTTTACAAATTTCCTTCTGGAAATTATTTTATGATCATAAACAAACTTCTGTCCAAGTTTGGTAGAAATCCAGGATATTCTGAGAAAGTTATAAAATTTAAAAAAACTTTAACTACAATGTGAATGTTATGTTAACCATGTTAACTGGCATATAAGTCCATTTATAAGTAAAATACGGAAAAACTTGATTTTATTTTCACAAAATTTACTTCTTGAAAATTATCTCATAATTATAGTCAAGCTTCTGTTCATGTTTGGTAGAAATCCAGGATAATTTAAGAAAGTTATCAAAATTTAAAGAACTTTAACCACATAGTGAATACTTGTGGATGATGCTGACGACAGAATAGCTTGCTGTGTCTCGCTTTTGCGACAAAGGTCGCAGGCTCGACAAAAAGAAACATAATCATAATGACAACATTGAAAGAAAATCAAAAGGAATGGCTTATTTAATCCACAAAAGATCATTCTTATACAGATAAAAACGATAATAAAATTTTGTTGCAGGTATATAAGCTGGAGTTTGGAGGTCTTGAAAAACTCATAAAAAAAGAGAAACACAAAAATATGAAATGTGACTCTTAACACCATCAAATTGTATAAATTTGTTTGTGAAGAATGTCAGCTTTATCACAACAGTTTGACAAAAGAAGTTGTAAATAAAACTATTTTGTAAAAGGAATTTGACTTATGTCATTGGGCAACTTTATATGCAACAACAACAACAAACAACAAATATTTTATTTGCCAACCACAGCGCCCAAAATGAGCAGAACAATTACAATGTAATTTTCAAAGATAATGTAAAGTAAATTAAAAATAGGTTAAAAAGGACATAATATGAGTGATTTTGATTTTATTGATTAATATAAAATATTAAAGCAAATGAAGTCAGCAGAGTATGCCTGATGAAGATTGCAATATAAAGAAATTATGAGATTTTAAGAATTATTCAACCAAATTTGGCATTATCAAATGTTTATCATCAAAAAGAGCTGGCAAAGTTGCCTATAAACTTCTCACAAATGTATATCTTAATTTTGGATTGATATCATTGTCTTGCCTGCTGCAAATGATATTAAGGGAGTTTCAATACTTTTAAAACAACCATTTTTCAGTTTCAATTCACAACCACTAAAGGTGTGCCTTATATTCATTAATCCTTAATTAAGTCAGCCCTAAAATACCTACCCTTTTACTTTCTTATTTTGTGTCTTGGATTATATCTTTAATTTTAAATTAAAAATATCAAGTCAGTAAATAGCTGTAAAAATGACAAAGAAAATCAGTGAATACCAGTAATCACTGAAACAACTAGTAAATACATGTAATTACTAAATTGGCTAGTAATTACAGGTATTTACTGAAATGTTTAGTAATTACGTGTAATTCCTAATTTCACCTATTTACTGTAACATATACATTGTATGTACATCATTGTTTTTACTCATTTTTGACTAGTTTATCAAAACAAAACATAATTTACAGTCTCACTAATTAGCGACAAGACGAATATTTGTTTATGATTCAAACCGATACTACATAGTACATTGTACATGTTGTACTACATGTATCTTATCTATGATTAACTCAAAGTCACATATATAGCTAGATAACAAAACACTTGCAGTTTAATATCACATACATTTGTACATGACACAGGACAATCACTGACAAGTTTCAAGACTGCTAGCAGTAACTGAAAGCCAGCACAAATGCCTAATCTGTCGTACACTCTTATTCTGCAGGTGGCTGTACCTCACTTTTTACATTAGATACCATTTAACGTCATACAATGTATCAGAAAACACTTGTGTTGATTTTTGTTATCAAACATAATTGGATAACAATTTATAGAAAACTACCACAAGGGCCAAGGGATTCCCAGCTAGAGGAGGGAAATGTTCCCATACATTTTTGGAAGTCTTGAACTGGCAAAATGGTATGAATCAATAACTACAACAAGACGATACAATATAAAAAAGATGTGGAATTGATTGTTAATGAGACAACACTCCACAAGACACCAAATGACACAGAAAGTAACAGCTTAAGGTCACTGTACAGCCTTCAACAATAAGCAAAGCCAATATCACATACTCAGCTACATTTACATGTATGGAAGGCCCCAAAATCACAAATGTACATGTAAAAACAAATATCATTATGTAACTAACAAAGCAACAAAGAAGAACCACTGAATTACAGGCTCTTGACTTGGGACTGGCACATACATATACAGAAAGTGGGGGGGGGGGGGGTTAAACATCATTGACAAAACCTCACCCTTATTATAGATATATTTATTTTAGATTATGACAATCAGTAACAAGTTTACAGATCAAGCTCTACACAACTACTTTTGCATAGGTACTATTTCTGTACTAAAAAAATGCAGTACTGGAAATTTCCTTTTAATATTAAGTCCTATTCCTTTACTTTAAAACTATTGTAATATTTTAGGTACTTGTATTTTACAGTACTTGATTTGTACGAAATATTTTGGTACATAAATAATACAATAGTCTTTGTTTGAACATGTTGAAAACCATAACTTTAAAAGATTTCATTTGAAATAAAAAACTTTCAAAATGCTGAAAATGTAAAGGTACAAAAAAATGTAGTAACCAAAAAGCTGTAGTACCTAAATTTCAAGTACAAATAAACTAATAAAAGTACTGTAAAATACAGGTACATGTACCTAAATATTACAATAATTTTAGAGTAACAAAATAGTACTGAATATTAAAAGTAGATTTCCAGTACTACAAATTTTTAGTACAGAAATAGTACCTATGCAAAAGTAGCTGTGTATATAAATATTCTGTTCAGAAAAAATAACTTCAGATGTTTTATTTTTGCAGAGCTATGTACTCCGTCCTTGGACTTAAAAAAAAATCCTGCAAATAATCAGTTTATTTCTTTTTTAGCTCACGTGGCCCGAAGGGCCAAAGTGAGTTTATGCCATCACTTGGCGTCTGTCGTCGTAAACTATTTCAAGAATCTTCTCCTCTGAAACTACTAGGCCAAACACTTCCAAACTTTAACTGAATGTTCCTTAGGGTATCTAGTTTATAAATTGTATCCGAAGTTTTGATCTATTAACAAACATGGTCGCCATTGCTAAAAATAGAACATAGGGGTCAAATGCAGTTTTTGGCTTATATCTCAAAAACGAAAGCATTTAGAGCAAATCTGACAGGGGATAAAAATGTTCATTAGGTCAAAATCTATCAGCCCTAAAATTTTCAGATGAATCAAACAACCCATTGTTGGGTTGCTGCCACTTAATTGGTAATTTTAAGGAAATTTGCAGTTTTTGGTCATTACCTTGAATATTATTATAGATAAAGATAAACTGTAAACAGCAAAAATGATCAGCAAAGTAAGATCTACAAATAAGTTAATATGACCAAAATTGTCGATTGACCCCTTAAGGGGTTATTGTCCTTTAATTAATGACAATTTTTCACATTTTGTTCATCATATTTGCTAACTTTAAAAAATCTAAAACTACTCAACTAAATTCAACCAAACTTCAATTGAATGATCAGTAGGGTGTATGAAATAAAGTTTGTGTTTTATTTTCTATTTCGTCAAAAAACATGGCCGTCATGGCTAAAAATAGAACACAGGGTAAAATGCAGTTTTTTGGCTTATATCTCAAAAACTCCAGCATTTAGAGCAAATAAGACAAGAAGTTAAAGTATTTATTAGGTCAAGGTCTACCTGTCCTGAAATTTTCAGCCGAATTGGGTAACTGGTTTTTCAGGTATAATGCCCCTGAATTGATGAATTTAAAGAAATTTTGCAGTGTTTGGTTATTATCTTGAATATTATTATAGATACAGATAATCTGTTAATAACAATTGTATTGTGAATCATCAGATTGACCTAGACTGTGTCTTAATCAAGTGAAGGGCATACTCATGCCCATTTCTTTCCAGAGGTTCCTAAGAGGCTTTAAAAGGTATTTCCAGGATAGAACATGGCCTTTGTTACTCTGTTTAATTTACAACAAACATTAATTTATTAATTTAGTTAATAAGGCATTGTTTACCAGGTGAGCGATTCAGGCTCTTGAGAGCCTCTTGTTTGGGGTTACATGTATATATGCGTGAAGATATTGATCTGATTATTATGATTTATCATGATTATAATATATTTTATAGTTTTTCCATGACAAGTTGCATATCAAGTGTTAAAATTGTTTCAGTTCAGACTATTTTATTTCAGCAGAAACTGATCTGGAATTATGGTCCAAAACAAGCATTTTTCATGTTTCATGGCAATAAATTGTGTACATGGTGTACGTATGTGTAGGATCTCTATAAAATTGTACCACTTTGTACATGTAGCATTGTAGGTTCCATACCTCAAAAGGAAGGTTTGGATTACTTTTTGGGGTAATGGACTAAACCTTTTTATAATTATGGGTAAAAAACAAGTATCTGGTATCCGAACATTAAACCCTTGAATAATATACATGAACATTGTGCATCATTTGTGTATGTTCATACAACTGAATGAATATATACATGTAGATATAAGAAGATATGGTATTATTTCCCTTCACCCAACTTGACCCAAGATCAATAGACATATTATTATAAAACTACAGGTCACAGTAAATCCTTCAACAATGAGCAAATCCCATACAGTGTACCTTTCTATGGATCTCTATGAAATTGAGCCTCAATTGCAAGTTTCGATACCAAAGTGGTAAAAATATAAGATCAAAGGGGTTTATTATAGAAGTTTAAGGGAAAATTGTATAAAAATCAATTTCAAATGGTAACAACTTCAAAACTAATTTAATAATGACAGTTACTATTGTAAGACAACAATCATGACAATGAATGGAATGACCTGCTTTTAGTTATTGTGCCAAATTTAATCAAACTTTGCCTCAATCATTTAAAGGGTATCTAATGCTATTAATTGTGATTTTCAAAACAACAGTGAACACAGGCTCGACACAGGCTCATGATATTTGATACTTGTAGATAATTACATGTAGTACAATTCCAAGTCGAAAGAAATTCATGGATATTACAAGCTAATTGTTTGCAAAACTCTTTGAATAGTATTGTGTCCACATGCTAAATACTGTTTTCACCCTTTCAGCAATATAACAAGGAATGGACAGAGGAGTTGACTATTGATTATGACTGATACTGGTAATACTGGAATGAAGTAACCTACATGCAGTGTCCAATGACTCCATGCCTGACAGTCCATTTTTACATGTACATAAATGTATGTTGACAGCCAATGGTAAGTATTAATCTTCATAATACATGTATATACAATGATTGTATGTGCATCTCTGAGACTTACATTTCACTGTTGTGTGGCTTCATTACTGACCAGAGACTGATAAGAATTAGATTATCCTTTATTTTATCTTCAAATATTATGTACTAGTAACTACATATATGTACTCAATGACTTGCATTCATTTAACTTGTAATAATTATGATGCAGCATCCAACAAAAAGTATGTATTTTTTAGCTCACCTGGCCCAAAGAGCCAAATAAGCTTTTCTCATCACTTGGCGTCCGTCGTCTGTAAACTTTTACAAAAATCTTCTCTGAAACTACTGGGCCAAATTTCACCAAACTTGGCCACAATTATCATTCGGGTATCTAGTTTAAAAAATGTGTCCAATGACCCAGCCAACCAACTAAGATGGCCGCCATGGCTAAAAATAGAACATAGGGGTAAAATGTAGATTTTGGCTAATATCTCTGAATCCGAAGCCTTTAGAGCAAATCTGACATGAGGTAAATGTGTTTATAAGGTCAAGATCTATCTGCCCTGAAATTTTCAGATGAATCGGACAACTGCGTTGTTTGATTGCTTCCCCTAATTGGTAATTTTGTGGAAATTTTGCCGTTTATATACGACAGCAAAAATTGAAAAAATTTTGGGTGTAATGTATATTAGTATCACAATGGCGTCGTCTTCTTTGTCATCGTCCGAAGGCATTTGGTTTTTGCACTCTAACTTTAGTAAAAGTTAATAGAAATCTATGAAATTTAAACACAAGGTTTATGACCATAAAAGGAAGTTTTGGATTGATTTGGGTGTTTTGGTCCCAACAGTTTACGAATTAGGGGCCAAAAAGGGCCAAAATAAGCATTTTTCTTAGATTTCGCTCAATAACTTTAGTATAAGAAAACAGAAATCTATGAAATTTTAACATAAGGACTATATGACCACAAAAGAAAGGTTGGAATTGATTTTGGGAGTTTTGGTCCCAACGAATTAGGATTTCCAGTAATACATATTTTTGGTACAGTCTCAGAAATAGTACCTATCAGTCTATGCAAAAGTAGAGGTGTACATTTTTTTGTATATGAATAGAATTTAATTGTTGCAGATTAAACATTTTTAGAAATTTAATTTTAAAAATAAGGAGATGTGGTAGGATTACCAATAAGAAAACCATCATGGTCATCCACATTCAAAATGAAGGGGAAATAACCACTTTTAGGCCACTTTTATTCTGACCTTCAACAATGAACAGAAAAATACTGCTTAGTCAGCTGTTTATGATCCTGACAACAGTTCAATCTATAAAACTAGTAATAGTCATTTTGCTAGTGATGTTCACAGTGACACTTATTGGTTATAAAAAAATCAATTGTTTTCTCTGTTGCCACTAGCTGTTGCAGTCTGTGCCAACCTGTTTTAGTGTCTGTCTGACTGAAACAGAAATTTGATTCTTTTTCTCTTGTTATTACAAATGTATGTCAACCGAAAAATCAAAAAATTTCTATCTGACCAAATTATCTGATTCACTGCTTTTGGCGAATATTTTTTACAATAGTTGCCTGTGTGAATTTGATTTACATTGTATATCTAAATGAATTTTCATTTGTATTGCCTTTTTTTTTATTTGGAAAACATTAATCAGGTTCAGGGCTTATATTTATAATAATTAATGGAATTTAAATTTTCAGAATTGCACATTTGTTGCTCCCAAGATGTAAGAGGATTTGAAGTTATACAATGAAATTAATGAATTGATTAGAAATACATGTAGATGAGACCCTATAGCTACAGAACATGTAACTGGTATGTATTGGTTATGTGGTATTTGTAGTCAAAATGGTAATTTTTTGGTATGACAAAAATGCTGAAATCTGAAAATTTAAAAAGGAGTCTTGAAACACAAACTGACAAAATAAAAAAAAACATTTTCAATCAACAGATCTGATCAAGGGAAAAAATAATCTGCTATATACATTGTATACATATATGGAATAGGCATGTAGTTACATTTATCATATGTTTAGTAGTAAATACAGTAGTTTTTGCATATTTGATAAATAGTCTGCTGTTTAATCAATATCGCATACCCTTTATCACACCCCTACTTTTTTTTTTTTTTTTTACATAAAGTCAGTTTTTATTTATGTAAGCTCAAGAAAAATTTTCCTTAAAATAGGTCCAAAAGAACGGTCATTCGGGCTTGACTCAATTTATTGAATGACGTCATTGTGTGGGATGATTGCCAATGAGACAACTATCCACAAAAGACCAAAATGACACAGACATTAACAACTATAGGTCACCGTACGGCCTTCAACAATGAGCAAAGCCTACCGCATAGTCAGCTATAAAAGGCCCCAATAAGACAATGTAAAACAATTCAAACGAGAAAACTAACAGCCTTATTTATGTAAAAAAAAAATGAACGAAAAACAAATATATATGCAACACATAAACAAACGACTTTTATTCAGTTTGTGAGTTAATGGACCTGGTTTACACATCAATAACCTCTAGAAAAAAATGTGTTTAATCCTATAATATACCCATGTGTTATGCTTGTAGTTTTAGGAAATTAGAATATCAAAATAGCTTGACTAAGATTAAAAAAATTACTGATATCATAAATTAGGTATTTTTTGTCTTGTCTGCAACTGATTGAATGGTCATAATTGTGTAGTACATGTCTGTCTGGGCATGGTTCATCTTACCATGACCTGATATTCATTATGATGGTTCATTGGTCAATATTAAGTTTCATATTTTAGTCTGTTTGTTGTATACTGTATATAATCAATTAAGATATTGATCAGCTATATTTGATGTAAGCAATGATTGTAAGAGGCTAAGACATGTAAGAAGGGGGCTTGAAAATAATGAGTTGTGTTATTATAGGCACTAAGTATACTTACATATACAGGTTATGTGTAGTACACCTACATGAATAGAGTTTGTTTTCATTTAAGAAGTTTATTATAAAAATTTAACATGGTATGATTGCCAATGAGACAACTATTCACTAGAGTCCAAATGACTGAATACTGCTAACTATAAATGATCATATGTACAGCTTTCACCAATAAGAAAACTGATACAGAATAGCGAACTATAAAATGTCCTGAAACAGGGATTGTTAAAACCTGTGTTTTATGAGTATTGCCCACCCCGGTGGGAAATACTGGGAAAACCTAGGTTTTACTGTCAAGGTTTTACTGGGTAAATCACCATAAAATCACCAATTGATCATGTCAGCATGGTCAGAGCTTAAAATACAATACAGTTTTCTTCTAATTATAAGTTTGGTAAATTATTGGAGATTAAATTGATGTTATCTTTTTTGCTGGACTACAATACAGAAATAAACATTACATGCTGATTTTATTGTATTACAGGAACTGTAGGAAGTATTCCAAGAGTATGATTGCTAAGTATGCATTACATGATTTTATCATTGGAGCAACATCCAAGGATAATAAGTGGAAATGTTTGAAGGAATCCTTGGGTACAAATATCAATTATATGCAGAAGTGGACTCTTAAACATTATTAACAGACATGGTAGTCAAGAAATTTATACCATTACCAACTGGAATTAACTATTGTGTATATTTTTTCAACCATAAGTACTTTCAGAATACAATACAATTCAAATTCAGATTATTGTGTCAACATACAAAAATGTACAAGTTACATTTAAAAAAAAAAATGAAAATGCATATATATCATGTATATGTTTTTTAAATAAATTTTATATAAAAAAATGAAATAACAAGAATTTTTAGCTTTATATTGTGCAGCCAAACTTGGAAATCTTTTAATGGTATATGCCTATATGAAAAAAGAAGTAAATGGTTGTTAATTACAGAGAGACTTTCAATATGGTACATTTGTATATCAGCTAGCCTTTGTTTCATAGAACTTTCTTTTTTAGTTTATTAATACAATGAGATATGAGGTATACATCAATCAGACAGCAATAAAACAACAAAAACACCCGAAAGGCATTTAGCTATAGGTGCTAACATGCAGTCCTCAACAAAAGCCAAAGATTTGCCATGATCTATTGAATTGACCAGAGACTATAAACAATTACAATATGAGTCAAGAGCTGCCATCAACACCAAATTCTCTGAATAATTTTCTTTTAATTAAGATGAGATTATAGACAACCACTGAAAAGGTTTCTGACTTTAAATGGGTACATGAATATGTGGTGAGGTGAACTAGTTATTTCTTCAAAACCATCTAAAAAATTGGCATCTTTTGCAAATAGTTCTTATCCAGAATATGATTGGTTTTTGTCATAACTGATGACCACACAATATGACTTATACATCTATGTATACATTTGTACATGATAAAAATCATTTCAAATGTTATAATACATCAGTGCAAACATCTTCTTTAAATGGCCACAATCCATAAATCTTTCGACTATTTCCTTAAATAATATTGCACTATTGTTAGGGTTGACAAATGATATATTACAAATATTTATGTACAGGTCTAATATAATAAAATGTTTAGAACCAGGAAAGTAATCCGAGTCTGTGCACTTAATGTTTGGGTTTTACACACTTGTACTGTATACATTAGGAATAACCATCAAATAAACTAGTTTATTTGGAAGAAGTATCATATATTATAGATCTACAGATAAACCATTGCAGTGAATATAAGAGAGAACATGATGTGTGCCTAATATATAATGCTGAACTGTCAAATGATATGGATATTTTAAAGTTTAATAATAATATAGAAAAATTCACATGAAAGCTCAATTCACATGAATTTTATGTGAATTTCATGTGAATGCTCAATTCACGTGAATTTCACATGAAAGCTCAATTAACGTGAATTTCACGTGAAAGATTTCACGTAAATTTCACGTGAAAGCTCAATTTACGTGAATTTCACGTGAAATATTTCACGTTTATTTCACGTGAATCAGATATTTCACGTGAAATTCACGTGAATTAAGCTTTCACGTGAAATTCACGTAAATTTTTCACGTGAAATTCACGTTAAATATTTCACGTGAATTACGCGTATAAGCTCGATTAACGTGAAATTCACGTGAATTTTTTCACGTGAAATTTACGTTAATTTAACGTTAATTTCACGTGAACAAAATTTGCCTGTGTATGCTTACGGACGGTATCAGGTCCGTTCGCGCCCAATATACTTTCGCACCCTACACGTTCGCACCTCGCACGTTCGCACCCAAGGTCCGTTCGCACTCTACACGTTCGCGCCCAATTTTAATTCAAATTTCAGTTGAATAATTGGAAAATCATGATTGTTGTTTTTAATTGCTTTCGTGTAAATACTGAATTTATTTATAGCTTGGTATGAATAAAAGATTGAAGATTTTAAACTTGTAAAACACAAAAGCTAATTTATTAATTGTTTTTAAACTATGAAACAATAAAATATAGCAATACACTAACCAAAACATGATTAAGATTTATTCAACACAAAAAAAAAAACGCTGTCTCACTTTATTTTGAGGACAATTATACTTATAAGAATACTACTTGCCAAAACTTGATTAAAAGTTATTAAACACAAAACCAATTAAAATTGGGAGCGAACATGTAGGGTGCGACTGTACAACTTCTGTTAGAATATTCTGCGGGAAATAGAATAGTAAATCCAATGCAAACAAGTTGAATATCAATGAAATATCCATGCAAGTATAAATTTATGGGAGGGTCTAAAACGCGGAAGTGGAAAACGCGGAAGTGAAAAATTGGTGTATTATAATTAATATCTCTGGAACCGCTTAAGCTAAATCAATAAATAAAAGTGATTCTGAAAGCTATTACAATGGGCTATAAGATTAAATTAAAAAAAAAAATATTTGAATATGCTTTTTTACCGAAAAGTTGACCGGAAGTGTTTCTTAGTGTGACTCTGACAACACATTTTTGAACAGTAAAACTTATATTCACGAAAAAGCATATAACCCGGTCAAAGTCTGTAAATTGATTCTTAAAGACATTTAAATGACAAATAATATGATATAAAGAAAAAAATAAATATATTACTATAAAAGGGCAAAAAGTTGACCGGAAGTCACCCTGGTATATAAATGATGAAGTCAAATTTTCAACTTTGAATTAAAATTCCAAAAAAAATAAAAATCCCGGTCAAAGTCTGTAAATTGATTCTTAAAGACATTTAAATGACAAATAATATGATATAAAGAAAAAAATAAATATATTACTATAAAAGGGCAAAAAGTTGACCGGAAGTCACCCTGGTATATAAATGATGAAGTCAAATTTTCAACTTCGAATTAAAATTCCAAAAAAAATAAAAATCCCGGTCAAAGTCTGTAAATTGATTCTTAAAGACATTTAAATGACAAATAATATGATATAAAGAAAAAAATAAATATATTACTATAAAAGGGCAAAAAGTTGACCGGAAGTCACCCTAGTATACCAATATTGAAGTGAAATTTTCAACTTTGAACTAAAATTCACAAAAATATAAAAAGCCCGGAACATGATTCTTAAAGACAATTTAATAATAAATGATTTGATATAAATAACAATAAAAATATATCATAAATTAAATTTAGGAAGGGACAGGTAAACAACGGGGAACGAAGTAACGTGAACAATGTTGCCGATATCCCGTGATATAAGAATATTGTTCCGATGCGTTGGATAACCTTTCTATCCGCCTTCTAATAAAAAAAAACTCTGTGTGATCGTATAGCCATTTTTTATTTATATAAGAATACAAGTATATCAAATAAAAGAGAGCATTTGTATAATATTTAGTAGAGTCTAGCGAGTAAATAATAAATGATATCTGTGGAAAAACAATGCGAATGTTGTTTACATATTTTAATCATGCGGAAAGCTCAAGGCTGATATGAAAACTCTTATAACGATAATCTGTCATAAGCAGACCTGTCCTCAGGTCTGGTCAATAGCAGACTTGTCCACAGGTCTGGTCAAAAGCAGACCTGTCCTCAGGTCTGGTCAGGAGCAGACCTGTCCACAGGTCTGGTCTGAGGCAGACCTGTCCTCAGGACTGGTCAAAAGCAGACTTGTCCACAGGTCTGGTCTGGGGCAGACCTGTCCTCAGGACTGGTCAAAAGCAGACTTGTCCACAGGTCTGGTCTGGAGCAGACTTGTCGATAGGTCTGCAGCAGTCCTAAAAAAGCAGACCGTAGGTCTGGTCCACCAACGACGAAGTTAACTTGCTTGACTGCTTAAAAATTCTCAAGTTAACTTAGAAAGCAGTCAACAAGTTAACTCTAAGTTAACTTTTGTCAAGGTTAGGACTGCACCCATCTGTAGCTCTTGCTGTGTTGATTAAGATAATGCTAAAATTTCTTGTGTAGTTTAATTGAGATGTCAGAGCTAAATTCATTCGAGTGAACTGACCAAGATTTTGCCATGAATTGCATTATAATTGACTACATAATGATTGCATAACACAAATATTGCATTCATTTAAAAGATTAATCTTTTATCTATCTTTATTTACCTTTTATTAATTTATATTCAGTCATAAGAAAGTAACAGTAAGGTTAGAGATTGAAAGTAAAACAATCTTTGTATTATGCTACCCTAAAACTAGAGGCTCTCAAGAGCCTGTATCGCTCACCTGATTCTGCTTGGGTTTTTGAAATCATATAAAAAAAAAAAAAATTTGGCTAAAAGTGACAACACAACCTCATTTATAAGGAAAGGAACATGTTTAATTTCATTCAAAAGTCCCCCACTGGCGGCCATCTTGGATGACGGATCGGCTACAAAGTAACAACACTTGGTCAGCACCTCATAAGGAACATTCATGCCATGTTTGGTTTTATTCCATTCAGTGATTCTCTAAAAGAAGTCATTTGTATGCATTTCCCAAAGGGTCCTATGTTAAACTAAGTCCCCTGTTGGCGGCCATCTTGGATGATGGATCGGCTACAAAGTAACAACACTTGGTCAGCACCACAAAAGGAACATTCATGCCATGTTTGGTTCCATTCCATTCAGTGGTTCACTAGAAGAAGTGATTTGTATGCATTTCCAATAGGGTCATATGTTAAACTAAGTCCCCCGCTGGCGGCCTTCTTGGATAATGGATCAGCTACAAAGTTACAACACTTGGTCAGCACTCCATAAGGAACATTCATGCTATGTTTGGTTTCATTCCATTTAGTGGTTCTCTAGAAGAAGTCATTTGTATGCATTTCCCATAGGGTCCTATGTTAAACTAAGTCCCCCGCTGGCGGCCATCTTGGATGATGGATCAGCTACAAAGTAACAACACTTGGTCAGCACTCCATACGGAACATTCATGCTATGTTTGGTTTTATTCCATTCAGTGGTTCTCTAAAAGAAGTCATTTGTATGCATTTCCAATAGGGTCCTATGTTAAACTAAGTCCCCCGCTGGCGGCCATCTTGGATGATGGATCGGCTACAAAGTAACAACACTTGGTCAGCATCCCATAAGGAACATTCATGCTATGTTTGGTTTTATTCCATTCAGTGGTTCTCTAAAAGAAGTCATTTGTATGCATTTCCCATAGGGTCCTATGTTAAACTAAGTCCCCGGCTGGCGGCCATCTTGGATGATGGATCAGCAACAAAGTAACAACACTTGGTCAGCACCTCATAAGGAACATTCATGCCATGTTTGGTTTCATTCCATTCAGTGGTTCTCTAAAAGAAGTCATTTGTATGCATTTCCCATAGGGTCCTATGTTAAACCAAGTCCCCCGCTGGCGGCCATCTTGGATGATGGATCGGCTACAAAGTAACAACGCGTGGTCAGCACCCCATAAGGAACATTCATGCTATGTTTGGTTTTATTCCATTCAGTGGTTCTCTAAAAGAAGTCATTTTTATGCATTTCCCATAGGGTCCTATGTTAAACTAAGTCCCCTGCTGGCGGCCATCTTTGATGATGGTTCGGCTACAAAGTAACAACACTTGGTCAGCACCACATAAGAAACATTCATGCCATGTTTGGTTTCATTCCATTCAGTGGTTCACTAGAAGAAGTCATTTGTATGCATTTCCAATAGGGTCCTATGTTAAACTAAGTCCCCGCTGGTGGCCATCTTGGATAATGGATCGGCTACAAAGTAACAACACTTGGTCAGCACTCCATAAGGAACATTCATGCTATGTTTGGTTTCATTCCATTTAGTGGTTCTCTAAAAGAAGTCATTTGTATGCATTTCCCATAGGGTCCTATGTTAAACTAAGTCCCCCGCTGGCGGCCATCTTGGATAATGGATCGGCTACAAAGTAACAACACTTGGTCAGCACCTCATAAGGAACATTCATGCCATGTTTGGTTCCATTCCATTCAGTGGTTCACTAGAAGAAGACATTTGTATGCATTTCCAATAGGGTCCTATGTTAAACTAAGTCCCCGCTGGTGGCCATCTTGGATAATGGATCGGCTACAAAGTAACAACACTTGGTCAGCACTCCATAAGGAACATTCATGCTATGTTTGGTTTCATTCCATTTAGTGGTTCTCTAAAAGAAGTCATTTGTATGCATTTCCCGTAGCGTCCTATGTTAAACTAAGTCCCCCGCTGGCGGCCATCTTGGATGATGGATCGGCTACAAAGTAACAACACTTGGTCAGCACCTCATAAGGAACATTCATGCCATGTTTGGTTCCATTCCATTCAGTGGTTCTCTAGAAGAAGTTCAAAATGTAAATTGTTAACGACGACGACGACGGATGACGGACGCCAAGTGGTGAGAAAAGCTGAATTGGCCCTTCGGGCCAGGTGAGCTAAAAAAACCAGATCTGCTAATTTATTGATTACAGTTTGAAAACAAAATGTATTCCCATTGGAAAAGGTTGACAAATTGATGAATAATCAGGCATATGATTTTATATACACGTCTGGGGGTTTGAGTACTAGGAAAAAATTATCAAGCTCTGGCTATTTTTACTGTTACAAAATCTAATCACTATTGAATATTATTGAATATTTAAACATGTTCATATAAAACCAATAAACACAGATAACATTTGAGTTAAAGAATAAGTGGAAGAAAATGAAATAAATAATGAAACACTGTCCTATGATAGGGGAATACTGAGCGTTCGTTTGTTTATGTGTTACATTAACCCCACCACATTCTTTATTTGTCTGTCCCAAGTCACGAGCCTGTAGTTCAGTGTTTGTTGTTGTTTCATGTCTGCCTTATTTGTTTTTCGTAAATTATTTTGTTATGAATTGTGCTGTTGGTTTTTTAAATTGAATTGTTTCATTTTTGTCATGTCAGGGTCTTTTATAGCTGACTATACGTTTTTGGTTTTTATCAATGTTGAAGGCCGTACAGTTGCCTGTAATTACTTACATCTACTTTATTATCGTTCACCAAAAAATATGAAATAACAAAAATACCGACACATTTCCTTATCATGCTTATCAAATGGCAAAATCTAAAGTTCAAACACACCAAAACAAATGGATCACAACTGTCATATTTTTGACTCGATTCAGGTATTTTATTATGTAGAAATGGTGGAATAAACCTGGTTTTATAGCTAGCTAAACCTCTCAATGGTATGATAGCCACATGCAGGAGCTATTATCTGGACAACTATGTTTTGAACAAAACAAACAGACTTGATAGATAAGACTGAAGGTAACAAAAAGGGCAGTACATTGTGTTATAATCTTAATCACTATAAAATGAAAAAAAAAAATATGTCAACAAAGAAAAACAATATGGCATATAGACCAAAGCACATAAGCAAAAATGAAAGACATGAATACAAAAATGACAATAGCACAATAACACAATGTGCGATGTTTGCACAATAACACAATGTGCGATGTTTTAGTACCGAGGCAAACCAAAAGGATATTACCAAAACAGCATAGGTATGATACATTAAAAGTAATTTTACAAAGACAAATAAAAGAAAACTATAGCATATAATTAGGATGATAAACAACATCAGTAACTAAAATCTTTACTCCAAGCCCACCATGTATTATTTGTGAAGTTGATACAGAATATGTATCAAGAATGTCTTGGTACCTTATAATTAATTTAACAAAAGACTCATCAGTGATAATCGAAAAAAACGTATAAAAGCAAGTAGGAAGTTGTATAGCATTGTGCTAAAACACTTATAAACAACACAGATAGCATGACTTGGTAGATGCCCTATATTTGATCGGGTGTAGGTCCATAAATGGTTTTTGACATTTAATATATTCTCAAACACTTTCAAATATTTGATCATGTTACATATGGTGTAGAATTCTCCTGTTTTCATTGGATATTACGATCACGTGCTACAAAGGTTGTTTTATGAATCTGTTTCTATTTTAAAGTGTATTGATGGTGTTCAAAATTACTATACGTTATGACGTCACATATAACAACAATGCAAGAAGCACAACTGCAGACAAAAAGAAAATTTGCAAGTTTGTCAGAGGAAAATATCTATGGTATGATGTTAAATGCTAACGCTAAAATATATATACAATCAATTCAATTCAAATATCTATTGTCATATAAGCTCTGAACAATAAGTTTGTGACAAATAATATAAACATACACAAAATACATTTAACAAACAAAACCATAAAAGCATAAAAAGAAGAATACAAGAATGCTATAAACGCACCAAGCTGTGAAGTTGTTGGAAGAATATTTATATTTTTAATGGCATGTTAACAATCTTTAAAAATACACAGAAAAAAACATTAAAAGTCCATTTTCATAATACATTATTTAAATATGTGATACATTAAAAATTCTGTTTTCTGATAGATGAAAGATGGGTTCATTGAACAAAACAGAGGCGTTATGTCAAATACAAAAAAAATGTGAAATACCATGTTATGTAGAAACAACTATATTTACATAACAAGAGCATGTCGTTGCATTTTTGTTCAAAACTATACTTAAAGTATTTTATTTACAAACGTACAAATAAGAGTAGCTGTCTGATAAACTCAACTTACAACAAACTACTGTCAAAAATTCATAAACACTTTAAGGTTTATCCCATTTTGCTATTAAACAGGTTAAATGCAACGAAACAATAAAAAAAAATAAAGCTTTGCAGAACGTTTCCCCTTGGTATATGTACAAATTGGTCTATCTCTACTATTTATTATCTTTACTGTTTTGATAGTATTGCAGTTTGAATTTTTTTTTTTATTCGCATAGCTACAGAAGGGGTTATTAACCTTAAAGACATGAAAACAGTCTCTAAATTAGTTATTTCATATGTACATACTTTATAATGCATTAGACTTACAATTTAGACCTACATTCACTATTAAGGTAACATTTACCATGACTGAAATGAAATTCGTAATAACCTAAATACAGTTATCACTAGTATATTGTATAAAGCTATGACATTACCTTGCACTTTTTAAATACATGTGTTTCACAAACCACGCCTCTTTTGGGATATATACTATTGATAGATGTTTTGTTTACCAACTGGTTCCCAGATATGATATGTATGTTGCATCTCAAAGAGAGTCAGACCAAACTTGGGAACTTTACCAGTATGAATGCACATAGATAGTGGCCAAATTGAAGGTGAGAAGGACCAACTGTTAAGTGAGAGGAAGAAAGTATATAGGTTTAAATTCTTGGAAGTTTGAGGCATATATTTTATATTTATACCTGCCAACCCCTGAAACCACCAAAGAGGGATATCCCCCCTTAGATATGATAACTGAGTGGGATATTTTGCACGAATGACATCATGAACATTTTCAAGTGAAATATATGACCTGTTTATTTAATCATCTACAAAACACATATAAAAGAGTTAATAGATATACTTTATTTCTTTAAATAAGTTTATATCTTATACAAGGTGTGTAGTTTGTTTCTTTACGTTTTCATTATATTTGACATATGCCTACAATCAGGACACCTTTGTAATTAGTTATCTCAATTTCAATTTCAACCTTATTGTCATAGATGGTGCATTTTGTGAATGCACATTCACTTTTCATTAATTTTGGTTCAATAAATTTCTTATAAATTTAATTCAAACATTAAGTAGAAGTATAATTCTTTTGTTTAAATATAATAATTTTTTGTGTCCTAAGGCATACAAAATCATTTAAATGCCATCCTTTTGTTATTCTTTGTTCGATTTGTATTTAATTTATATTGTTTTATCAATTCACGTTATTTTAAGAAGGATAACTTAAAACAGGATTAAACATGGGAAGTAAACTAGAAATTTCTTTTACGTGTTTTTAATAACACAAAGCCTTAATGAGTACGATTTTTGACACCCTAGCTGACAAGTAAAGCCATTTGATTTCTCATTGTCTGTGATTTACATGTTACATAACCCTCATCAGTGACACAAAAACGTAGTAAATGTTGACTTGTCATTCAATGTTAATATATCCAAAAGAGGGAGATTCCATACTCCTGTACGAGAAATTTCCCGAATTTTGCCATTTGAGCGGGATTCTCCTGTTCAGAACGGGAGGGAGGGCAGGTATAAATATAAATATAAATATCTATCGCACAGACAAATCTTTGGACCTTTGAAAAAATAGCAGTGCATGTGAACTTTCCAATTAGGGCTATTCCAGAAAAAAAAAAGTATGGGGGTTGGGGGGTTGGAAGGCACATTGTACTATTTATACATGGATGATGGGTATCAGAGCAAATTTTCACACTATAATACACTATAATTCTCAATTACAATTGTCTGGGTGGCAGGTGCTGACAAAAACTGCCTTCCAACCCACCAATACATTTTTTTCTGGAATAGCCCTTACTTGTTTCCAATAATCGTATTAAAATACAATAAAATTATTTTCTTGAACAGAATGTGTCATGACTGCTTCATAATTATCAAATCTGTTTAAGAACGAACACTCGAAAGGGAATTCGTGTTTAGGAATGAACACTTGCAAAAGGGACAAGAACAAATTTTAGCTTTTTCCTTGCCATGTATGTCACTCAAACATGAAAGAGTAGTATACTGCTGTTCAAAAGTCAAGCATTGATTTAGATAAAATCAATCTGAGTTACAAACAAGAACTAAGGGATGCACATCAAATTTAAGAGGAAAACAACAGAACAACATAAACAATGGACTGCAACAAAAACAAACTCCAACATACATAATATAATATAAATAATGTCACTAGTATATTGTGATCCATTTAAGTAAAAAGATGGTTTAAGCGACCAAATCATTGAACATTGGATCGACTATACCTCCTCCAAGTAGTTGTTTACAGGTGTGTGTCCTAGCTGTCTTAACCTCGTTGTGTAAGTTTTTTTCTGACAGAAATTACTTTTATCTTATTTCAAGCATTTACAAAGGGTTGCCATATCTCTGCTCGTTACGTCAGTCTTTTCTATTTGATCTGCTAGATCTGCATAAACTGAGTCTTTTCGTAGGGCTTTGATAAATTCATTAAAGCCCTCTTCACTTTTACGTAAAAGCATGTCCATTAAATTCCTGTTCTTTTCCTGTGGTGTTTTACCAGATTCTATCTTCTTCCCATCATCAACAGACACTACCTCTCTTGATATTAGACGATCTACTATGTTCTCATGTTGTATATCAGTGATAACCTTGAGGTAGTTCTTCTGTAGGCGAACTTTATACAATGGAACATTCCAGTCTGATAAGCCTACAAAATATCAAGAGATTTTTTTCTTTACTGCTATTGACCTTTCATGAGTACTGATGAAGGTAAATACATGTACAGAAATACGATTCGGACACATGTTGTATTCATTATATTTTACAGCACTGGATGGAAACCTCAGCTGGACTTTCAGTTCCCAAGGGTATCATCAGCTAAATAGTTAGTACTTTGGTGCTGACATGATTTAACACAAACCTTGTTTTAAATTTGTGTTTATAGATTTTAAAATTATGAAGGAACTATGGTTTCAACTCAGTCAAAAAAAGTTGGCCTTGAATGGATTTTGCTATTGTAAAGCTCCTTTTTAGGTACGTACCTCTTCTACTGTTTCGGTTTTATTCATCATTGTCTTTAATCTAATGTTACATGAATAAGCTATATGCCCATATAGCTTATTCTTGAATGTAGTATTGATTGATCATACATTTCTTCAAATGACTTACATATACAGAATTGAGAAGCTGTTAAACATACATACTCCCAATTTGTAGTTAATTGCCATTTTTTGTTATTCCTTTTTCTTTTACTTTGATTTTTTTGTTGTTGACAAAAACTAATGCCTTTGCATTATATATGTTCACGCTACTTTTCTGTAGTTGAATCTAAGAAGCGAAACTCATCTGAGATCATATTTGCCGGCTTACAGGTACTTAATGAACTGCGACGTCATTATAACTGTAGAAAAGAATCTTGATCTTAATGTCTGAAATCATGATTACTCAATGTCAAAATGTCGAAGATCAAAGTTACACAAACTCAAGGTGAAGTTCGTCCTGAAAGACTCATCTTATATAGAAGTAAAAAAAAATGAAAAGAACTTCATTCGTCCGAAAGCGCTTTTCTGGATTTACCTACGTCAGGAACGCTTAAAGCCAAAGGATGTATAAGTACAGGAACCGTTGAAGAGCTTTATAACAAAAATACCCTAAACAAATAACAAATTCATCTCAAGTCAACTTTGTCTGAGGGAGTTGAAACCTTAGTTTTTTTGATAATTTTAAAATTTATAACCGGACAATTTTTGACAGTTTTGTCAAATCATGTCAGTACTTAAAGCCAAAGGATGTATAAGTACCGAAACCGTCGAAGAGCTTTATAACAAAAATACGAAGTACTGACTACTGAGTTGATGATACCCTCAGTAACCACAATTGGTATGCAAGAACAGTGGTATACTGATGATAAATTAAATACGACACAAATGACCTGCTAAATAGTCTTTAAAACCAAAACATTATATATAGTTTGAATGAATATGTAACACGATTTAGAAATGATATGAAAATGCCTGTGCCAAGTCAGGAATATAACAGTTGTTGTCCATTCATTTCATGTTTTTCCTCATTCGATTGTACCATTTGAATAGGGTTTTTTCGTTTTGAATTTTCCTAGGAGTTCAGAATTTTTGTGAGTTGACTTTTTTTAGTATAAAACCTTCTTTTCTTGTGTTGATATTAAACCCCTCAGACATACCTGCGGTTTCAGCAGATGTTGATGTTGTACTTGTATTCATTTCGTCTAAATCACATTTCAAATCGCTAGCGATATCTTCGTATCCATAGTTACGTAATCCATCAACAAACACACTGTAAGCAGGTTCTTTCCTTTTAATCACAATATCGAGCAATGCTCTGTTTTGATCGTCTTGTCGAGGATAATGTTCAATATCACGTCTGTCGTCTGCTGAGATCACCAGATGTGTCATCATATGGTCTAAAATTTGGCAGATTTGTATATCCTGTACGATTCTGTGTTCATTTTCTCTGATTCTATCTGTAAATGAAGAGATCTGTTTATTAACAAAACACAAATGTTGTAGATCATCAAGTAAACAAAACACATTCTTTCTTGTTTATATATCTTTCTGTTTCGCATTTTCATTTTTATTTTTATTGTTGTTTTTTTACTTTTTCTTGCAGCAAGTGTTTTCGAAGTGCGGTAGCAACAACCTAATACGTCAGACAATGGCGATAGAGAAGATATGCTTAAACATATGGTGCGGTATAATAGACCAACGTTTTATATATTTTTCTAATTGTATGTAATTTCGTTCAAAAAACATAACATCAGGGGCATTGTGATATACTATTTTACAAATAGTGGTTTTGCACTGATTTTATATATTTCTGTTATCAATCTATGATATACATATTTCCTGCAGTAAATGCATAATATCTAATAGTGTTTTTTTTACTTAGATCGTTCATAAATATGTTTTGATATACAACAAGAAGATGCATGCTCGGTGTGAGCGAAGTACCTTACTATGACCTATAATGGAAAGTAAAATCACAAAAATACTGAACACCGAAGACAATTCAATCGTAAAGTCCCTAATCAAATGGCAAACTAAAATCAAATGACAATACACATCAAACAAATGGACAGGCATTATCAAATGTAAAAAATGGCGGACTGAACCTGGTTTTATAGCGCTAAACCTCTCACTTGTATGACAGTCGCATCAAATTCCGTTATACATACATCGATCCGTGAACAAAACAGACATAATGAATAAAAGTCAAAATATGCATACAGCAGTCATCACTGTGTTAAAATCTTCGAAACAAACAATCATTTATAAAAAAAGCAAAAGAGCATCTATCAAATTGATATAAAACATATTCGTTGCTTTGCGTGTCTGACGTCAGAAAATGTTAACGTCGCGGGAAGACTTTTTTGTTGTTTAAGGTTTATTCAAAACAGTTATAAATTCACATTGGGAATGGTGGTATACAGGGTTAAAAAATCAAAAGTTATATTAGAATGGTTCACTATTACATATTGTGACTTGAATGGAGAGTTGTCTCATTAGCTATAGCACTCATAATAACAGATGTCTACCCTGCTGTCTTTGATTTTCCATATAAGTGATGTTTTTTAAAGGCATTGTACGAACAGTGTGTTTTATTTGTTCATTAAGTGTTACCTGTAACCATTTCCACTGCTCTAAGTGTCTTGGGATCAACATCTTTCACAACTTCCTTTAAACACCTTGCTCCTTTACCAATATCTACAAGAACTTGCTCAAGTACCCGTATTGTAGGTTTCACTGTTCTGCCTTTCCTCCATGTAAACAACACTTCCTTATTCTGTGCTGTCAAATCACGCTCCCATTTCTCTTTAATGCTCTCTAAATCTTCTACAGACAGTCCAAGTTCTATTCCTAGTTGAAATACTATCTTGCCAACCAGTGGTGCTAATTTATCTAAAATTTCATCTGATGGAACACAGTCTAGAATATCGTCAGGAATATCTATACAGAAGAAGAAATAAAATATACCTATCAAAACTAATTAAACACTCAAATTTTAGTGATACTTTGAATGCTTTTTAAAACAACGGAATATTGTTTATCCTCGAAAGATAAATGTGTATGAGAACTGACGGGTTAAACTTTACATTTATATTTCAAGCTGGTACTAACAATCAAATATGGTTTAAGGGTCATGACCGGCATTTAAGAGAGTATTACAGATTGATCGTTATTAGTTCAATTTCATTCCCTTGCTGGTGAAAATCGAAAATGAAATTTAGACAATTCACTCAGACAATCATCCAACATATTCATTTCAGAATACTATAATCAGGAAAAGAGGCAAACCACCAAAACTTTACATTTAACAATAAATCCTGAAAGTAATATAAGCATGAATATGAGGTCGGGGTCAGGAGAATCAAGCCAGATGGACATTTGTATTTTTGCAATAATTTTATACCTAGATATAGGTGACGTATTTCTAATAGTATCTCAAAAAAATGCCCGATCATAAAAAACAGCGTTGGCGAATCAAATGAACCAAGAGCATGATGAGAATGAGGTTAAGTTCAGTCAGACATGTATACGTTATATTTATTACATGCACCAAATGTAGTTGACTTTTGAGATACAAACTTGACAATGTAAACAGAACCTGAATCATTGATTCATGAATTAAGGTTAATTTCAGGTGAATTTTGTCCGATCTAAAATATAAAGCTTAATCATTGTTAAAAGAATAGTTTAACGTCCCACATATCTCACATTCAACAACTGTTGTCACTATTCTGACAAAATATGACATAAAAAACCCAACACTATGCAGACCACAAAATAGAAAAATAAATAGTACGATTTATAAAATTCACCATTGCTTATTCTATGCATTTGTGTTAAAAAACGACGTAAGCTCTAAAGTTAGAAACATTTGCAATAAATGTTTTGCCCCTGTAAGCGTTATAGTTTTTTTTCAATCTGCCAGTACAATGTATATCTAGAGTCTTAGTCAATGAACTGTTTTGAAACAGAGAAACTGTGAATGTTTTGCAGACAGATCCATTAAATGTATCCTTTTGTTAGGATTTTCTAGATTGGACATTTGACCAAAGTATCATGGACTAGTTATAATAGCAAATTTAGTTGATCTTAGTTAATTTTCACAGATAAAATATCTAAACATAAAAAAATTAAAACAAAAGTGTATGTTCTGTTTGGTGTAGACTTGGAACGTAGATTTTTAAGATGAGATTTAAAATGACAGATCGGCAAATGATGCAAACTGTTAACAATTGCATACATCGACTATATGAAAGAACACAGACATAAAAGTTACGGATATGAACTGCAAAAAAGGCAGCTAATTATTGCCTCTCTAAATAAAAGTAACAGTAGCACACCTACACTCGAAAGCCACAAATCAATTAAGAGAAAACAAAAACGGGTCACAAACCAAAATCTAGAAAGAAAAAAAACCACCAACTGCAATAGGAAACAACGAAAGAACAGCAACATATAAAAGTTATAACAAATTAATTGGAATGAATTCAGGGAAGCAGTCAGAAGCAGAAATATTCATGGAAGAAAAATAGCATCTGTAAAAGAGGGAAGAAAGATACCAGAGGGAGAGTCAAACTCATAAATCAAAAATAAACTGACAACGCCATGTACAGATAGTGTTTATATTTAAAAAAAAAGTTCTTACTGTTTTATAATCAACAAACTAATCGAGTTCAAAAGAAGATTACCTGCTTATTATTTGAAGGTTTGTGCTAACTGTTTTTGTTTTATCAAACAAGACATATAGCCAAATGATAAAGACGATAACATTATGATTGTTGGACAATCCTAGAACATGCGAAGATTCCAAGTTGCATTATTATGTTAAAAGGACAGATACATATTTTACCTTTAGTCAGATAATTTACCAACATAACATGCTACAGAACAGTAAAAACAAAATCTTTTATAAGTATACAATGTAAAGACCTTTAGATATCAAAGTATACTTACTAGACTTTACTTGTTTTCTACGACGAACCTGAAAATATATAAATATCATCACTTTATTTCAGGTTGATGAATTAAATCTGACATGCATGTTATATGAAATTAAGTTATTACAGAAGTAAATGGTCCAGATCAGATGCAACATACATGTTCAATGCACGAGTTTCACTACGTTTAAGACACATTCAATACTAATTAAATCCGTATTGATGTGACCTTTACATTCTTCATTTGACCCCTTAGATAGAAATGAGTTACACATGTACTAGCCGTTTTCAGCTATTAAAGAAAAGATAATGAAAAACATTGAAAATCAAACAAGGGTAAACCATTTGGTAGATCGGCCTAGCCAAGATCAGATGTGCATTTCATAGTGGGTCTATGTTATAGGTTTGTAAAGACAAGAAGATAATGTTTACATAAGTAATACATGTTTGAACTGAAGGAGAGAATGTAGGGCTTCACAATGAATATCAAATATCATGTATAGGTGTTACCATTTTTAAATAAAACACTAAAATACACGCTGAAAATGGACAAAATTTCACGTTATGTTGTTTCATTTTAAATTTCGCTGTTTTTAACAATTGATAGTTAATAAGTGAAATTAATTTGAACTACATTATTGGTTCACTGTTATAGACAATTTATTCATCTTTCTTTTACTGGTTGTTGCAACAAAAAATCTCCAGTGGTTACAAAGTTATGATCAAAAGTTGAATACTATGGGTTTGTTATGAAATTTTGTACTTTTGTTTTTAGCTTGCTCTGTGTAGTGATATAAGAGAAAAATGAATCAAATTTATGCTATTATGTGTTTTGTTTTCTCTTTTAGTATATACTTTATCAAAAACTACCTCATAATCAAAATTGCAGTACCCTAGCTGGAGATATATGCCATCAAAGTTGGATAGACAAATATAGTGAAAAATTGTCTTGTCCGTAGACAGGCATTCCCTAGTAAACTGGAAGTATAATAACATTAATGTTGCATTGCTAAGTTCCTGTTCTTTTGTAGATATGAAAACACTACTAAAATTTTTTTCTACCATCTATTAATAGAGGAAAAATTTCAAAAATATGTCAGAATGTCTTGTCCGTAGACACATGTCTTGTCCGTAGACATGTCTTTTCATCAATATTGCTTGGCTGTATGGGTCTAAATTAGTCCTATGTGTTGTTTAAACTTAAACATATCTTACTTTTAATAAATAAATGGTAATTTAAGTGTTCTCAATTTTTGTAAAATTACTTTACAGGAGTGGATTTTAAAAAGTGGCAGATCATCAGTCATAAAAAGCATACCTTATTTTACTTCAATATTGTTTATTCCAGTTGCTGCATACCTTAAAAGGTTAACTAAATCAAATTAAGAAAAAGTATTTCTCTCTCTCTCTCTCTTACTTTATCTTTTGTATTTCAGTATTAACAGCAGATCAGGAAGTGTCTACGGACAAGACACTTGTACATAACAAGTATTAAATTCAATTATTTGTCTGCTATGGAACTTAAATCTTATTTTTAGGTGAAGAAAGTTATCTATTCAAATTAAGACTCAGTATTTTCAACATGAATATAGTCACAATTCATTCTAACAGATTTTTTTTTTTAACTGAAATTGTCTTGTCCGTAGACATTACCACAATATATTTTAGCCAATTTCCTCGAGTTCAGCCTAATTTGATAGGTAACATGTATGTTATTTTTTCAAGAGAACACATTCAACTATGTCAAAATTGAGTCATAATAAAAGTTTGATTGTTGTAAACAGTCAGATATATGGATTTCAGTTAAAAAAAATTTGTCTTCATTTTGGCTCAATCAATAAATTTTTGAGATGTGTAAAGAATTATCATATTATGGGTACATTTTTATATTTTCCAAAATTTAAAAAACACAATTTAAAATTTAATTGGTAACTTTTAATCTTAACTTTAACAATCATCTTTGAAAGTATTTAATTGAATATCAATAAAATGTCTTGTCCGTAGACATTATCAAAATGTATTTGTTTCCATTTTCCTCCCAGTTAAGCTAAGTTTGATAGATAAACCTGATAAAATGTATGTTTTTTTTTCAAGAGAACACTTTCAGCTATATCAGAATTAGGTTTTAATAATACATTTCATTAAATATAAATACAATGTCTTGTCCGTAGACAAAATATATAAATTGTATTGCTATGTTTGATTGTTTATTGTAAGAATATGCATCAAGTTATTTTAAGGTCCAATACACCAAAAGAAAGGTTTTTTTTGGAAGTTTTGTTATTTATAGATAAGTTTAGATACAGTTTTATCAGATAAGATAAATAATCAAAGAAAGCTACTGTTGCTTGAAATAACTGTGAGTTAAACATGTTCTTGTCATTTTTTTTTTAATTAAAATGTTTGATATTCAATAATTCTAAACATATTTTGTTGTCCTTGTCATTGACCAAAAGTCTGACACTGGTGACCATGTCTTGAAGGCAACCATTAAAGAGAATTATACAGTTTTTAAACACCATTTATTTCATAAAAATATAAAATATTTCTAACAAAAACTGCATGTATTATATAAATGCTTCCAGTGTTAGCCTAACAATAGCAATTTTTCATAATTTAAACCATTTTTGAACCAAAATACCAAAAGAGTTTTGTCCTGAGGTGATACTCATTTTTGACTTCATGTGAAACACAAAATGCACATCTGATCTTGGCTAGGCCGAGATGGATTTGATCCATAAAAAATCATTCGTATACAGGAACATTGTAGCAACAATCAATTTTTAGAATATTTGTTTCTAATCTTGATATACGTTTTAGTAAATTCAAATCAAATATAATATGAGTCAAATTGGGGAACATAAATTTTTCAGCTAACGTCCCTTAAAAACTTAACCATATCGTCCTTTCCTAGCATAATATAACATACTGAGAAATATGAAAACAACACGTTATGTAAATGTCATGCGTCCGAAGGGATTTTCTGGGTCTACTTTCATGGCGAACGCTCAAAGTAAAATATTTGAAATTCAAAGATTGATAAGAACCGAACAATTTAATAATTATATAACCAAATAGAATCGAAAAAAGTAGCCAAATTCATCTGTCTGGCCTGCATTACGTATCTTGATCCTATTCATGTTGACCATGCTGTCAGTATGTAATATGTAAACCTTAAAAACATAATAATGCATATATATGCCAAATATAATATAAAAAGATAAAAACAACTGAACCAGTCCATTGCAGTAATAACTTACCACACATAGTTTATGTGGTGTCATTTCCATTTCTCTCAATCCGTTGTCCAATTCTGTGAATCGTATTTCATCATTCTCTTTTAAATGCATAAGTGTCAAAAATTTGACAATCTGAATATTTCCTGGGTAATTGTCTTCCATGTCATTCCATACCATCTCTTCCATTCCAAGATGGAGAGCCAAATCGTGAAGCATGCGTGTCTCACAATAAACAGACAGACGAAGCAACTCTGAGTCACTTGGAATCTGAGATAATGCATCTTCACTCAAACCTAAACATGATTTAAAAAACATAAACTTTGTGAAGATAGAATGTTAGTATACTGATATATGAGGAGATAACTATTCAACATCAATAGCTATTGGGTACGCAATATTAGCAACATATGCAGTGACCTTATTCTAATTTCTGAGAAACTATGTTCACAAAATAGACCTAAATATATTAATTTAAATGTTGCACTTACTTTATATTTTGACAGCAACCGTAGATAATTAACTTAGCAAACATCTAGGATATACTTTAGTAATTTACAGCAATTAATCTTGTAAATCATATTGAAAGATACTAATACATGCACCTTCGGTAATTGTAATTGTAATATAAAGGAGAAGGGTTAGTGCCATTAAAACATTAAATCCCACTGTAATTGGTTGCACCTGTCCTAAGTCAGGAATCTGATGTTCAGTAGTTGTTGTTTGTTGATGTGGTTCATAAGTGTTTCTCATATCTCTTTTTTTTATATAGATTAGACTGTTGTTTTTTCCCGTTTGAATGGTTTTACACTAGTAATGTTGGGGCCCTTTATAGCTTGTTGTTCGGTGTGAGCCAAGGCTCCGTGTTGAAGACCGTACCTTGTCCTATAATGGTTTACTTTTATTAATTGTGATTTGGATGGAGAGTTGTCTCATTGGAACTCATACCACATCTAACTATATATATATTTGGTAATTGTAAACTCAGATGGTAAAAATCCATTACTCTTCCACAGATGTTCCAACCTGATATATATTTGAAATATAATTATGTTGAAAACAACTATCAGCACTAAGGCATGTCAGTAGCATGGTTTATGACATGAGATGTGAAATAGGATATTTTCATAATTTAAATGTTAACTCTGGTCAATAATATGCAAGTGCAGAGAGATACATAATACATTTACCTGGACAACTAGCATCACACTGCTTTTGTTCCTGTAAAATAGAAAATAACTCTACATTTCAAGTGTTTGCACAATTCCATGTAGGCAACCTACTTGCTTATTGGTCCACAGCAAATATTTCATTTTGTAAAATGTGTGAAATTAATGACAAAGCACACATGATAAACAAAAATACAACATTGTCAAATGCTAAAAGTTACCACAAGCAATGTCAGGTAAATATTACAAATATCAATCTGCTCCTCTATTTTACACTGAAAATGGTTTAAATAAAGAGATGTTATAGCAACATTAGCATCAGTTTGACCCTCTGTCATTCGTCCTGTGCTGTTTAGTTACTATCATACCAACATCAACAAGTTTGTACAAATATTAAATTTGTCTCTGAATGTATGAACATTTTTAGATAACAACTTTTAGAGCTTGATATGTGACATATATTTTGCTAATTGTTGAAGGCCTTATGGCGCCATATAGTTGCTGAATTCTACGTCATTTTGGTTTATAGTGGTGAGTTGTCGCATTGACACTCATAAAGCATATCTAGTTGAAAGTTTCAATGTCTAACATTTGAATGCAAATTCTGAAATAAGGGAGCTTAACGACATATGCACAGGCTTAGAAATAAAACTATAAACTGCACTCATTGATGTACCAGTAAAAGTGAATACATACCCTTTTCTTGTTCCAGATACTCCAGCTATTTTTGATGTTTTCACCGTGTTCACAAATACATTCCTCAGTGTCTGAAGCCATCTTGTTTTCCGAAATGAAACATTTTAATTTCGAGCAGGAATACTCGGTGTGGAAAGGTAACTTGCTGCTGGCTTTACAATGGATGGAAGACTGATAAAATTCGGAAATTCTCTCTAAAGTAACAAACAAACAATCCCGAACACCAGTGGCTATATCAGGTATTATCAAACCCTTGGAGCGCTTGTGGACTAGGTGCAATACGATCTTATTTCCTTCTACACAGACAACAATATCATGCTCTTTATCAAATGATAACCCGATAAACCCAGAAAACATAAGTTTCCTTCCATGGTATTGCTTCAATGTCCACATACTGAGACATGCGCATATGAGACGATTTGGTAAAGCTGGAGGTATAATGGTTCCTTTGAAAACAAAGGCCAAACTGAGAGTCCTTTCTGGCGTACATTCTTGTGTCAAGTAATCTGTCTCATTTCTTTGTGTTAGCATACAGGGTACAAAGAAGTTTTCTATTTGTAGGCGACTTCCGGTTTTTGTATCATATCTACGCTGTTCAGATACGATATCTAGGTGTATCAGCATATCAAATATGTACTCTTTAAATGGTAAAATCTGACGGAATTCTTCTTGCTCCCAAATCTGGTAGAGGTCTACTTTTTGTATCATTCCATTTTCAGACATCTTTTTGAAGGTTTTCCTTGTTTTATCTTCTTTTGGCCAGAATTCCACGTCTATGTTATGAAAATAAACAAATGTTATCTTAAGACATGAAATATAAGTCAAACATATTGATAAGGCTCACCTAGAGCAGCACAGGAAAACAAACTAGTCTTGTTAATTGAATTAAATGTTCTATTGCAAAACAATTTTTTATTCCTCGTTATGTATTCAATCCATTTGAGTATAAAAATGAATATTTTTGCATTTGGAAAAATATTACCACAAACAATTTTGAAGGGTTCTGTGGAACCCAGTGTCTCACCTACTTTTGCTGTTAATTGCAGGCCCAACACAAATGAGGAAAACAATTAATATAATATTCCTCTCGAAACTATCTTTTTATTATTAGAAGCTTCTGTCCATGTTTGATAAAAATCCAGTATAGTTTTAATAAATGTTTTAAAAACTTTAACTGCAGACTATGTTATGTTAACTGTAAGAACAAGAGGCTGTCACAGCGACAGCAAACCGGATTTATTAACATTTATTTGTGTCCTGGCAATATCACAAGAACCATTACTGATGAATGGTGAAAATGAAAATCGTCAATATCAAATTTGACCTCCATTTTGTCATCAGTATCAACATATAAAAATTTGAAAAGCTTCATGAGTAAATGTGATAAAGTGAATGGAAACGCCATTTTACGATCTTTCAAGAACCATAACTCCTGAACGGTAAAAGTCAAAATCGTCATTTTTAAACTTGACCTCTATTTTGTCTTTAGTAACAACATATAAAAATTTCAAAAGCTTTGGTTGAATGGTTCATGAGAAAATGCACGGACACGACTGGAAACTCCATTTTTCAATCTTTCAAGAACCATAACTCCTGAACGGTAAAAGTCAAAATCGTCATTATTGAACTTAACCTCCATTTTGTCATCAGTAACAACATATTAAAATTTGGGAAGCTTTGGTAGAACAGTTCATGCGTAAATGCAAGGACACGGCTGGAAAAAAACATTTTTCAATCTTTCAAGAACCATAACTCCTGAATGGTAAAAGTCAAAATTGCCATTATTGAACTTGACCTTCATTTAGTTGTCAGAAACAACATATTAAAATTTTAAAAGCTTTGGTTGAACGGTTCATGAGTTAATGCACAGACAACATTTGATTGAACCCGCCCGCCCGGCGGCCGCCGTACATCCCCAAATCAATAACCGACATTTTTGTCACAAAAATCCGGTTAAAAACTAAGTCCATTTACAAGTAAAATACAGAAAAACAAGAATAAAAATTTAACAAAATTTTCTTCTAGCTACTATCTTTGTTTAATAAACAAGCTTCTGTCAAAGTTTGGTATAAGTATAAATCCAGGATAATGTCAGATAGTTATTAACATTTTAAAAACTTTAACCACAAAGTTCATTTGTAAAAAAAAACAAAACTTCTAAATACTTTGTAATGATCATAAACAAAAAGTAAAATCACATAAATACTAAACTTAGAAGAAAATCAATTTGGAAAGTCCATAATCACATGGCAAAATCAAACAATAAAACACATAAAAAACAAAAGCTTCTGTCCAAGTTTTGTAGAAATCTAGGACAGTTTAAGTTTTTGTGTGGACGTAGCACGCGTCTGGTGTATAAACATATTTTTTAACCTGTTACCTTTGGATGGCTATTATTTGTTTGTTTCTCTGTCCTTTATTTTCTCCCATTTATCTGTTTATGTATTGTAACCCTGTCATGTAATGTTGTCATTTTAATGTTATAATTAACACTGCCATTAAAGCGGGAGGTTTGGCATTCCACAAAACCAGATTCAACCCACCATTTCTTCATGAAATTCCCTGTACCAAGTCAGGAAAATGGCCATTGTTACATTATAGTTCGTTTCTGTGTGTGTTACGTTTCGGTGTTGTGTCTCTGTTGTGTCGTTGTTCTCTTATATTTGATACGTTTTCCTCTGGTTTAGTTTGTAACCCGTATTTGTTTTTTTCTCTATCGATTTATGAATTTTGAACAGCGGTATACTACTGTTGCCTTTATTTAAGAAAGTTATCGAAAATAAATGACAATGATAGAATGTGGTTTGAATGTATCGTTCAATCAAAACTGCTCCTTTTCGTGATGGAAAATTGAATTTATTTAGTAATGAAGTCCCTAACCACCTTTTTGCATTTTTCTGATTGATTTTGTTGGGTTTAACAATCATTGGTATACTGTAAGTGACTGTTTATTTGAAGGCAGATAATCGTTATTAAACCAATACATGGTTGTTTTCATTAAATTTCAACTTTGGTAAATATTCAATATATTGGGTAGAAAACAATCGTATAGCAATGATGCAAGTGATGACGAATGTGTTACCATTATGACAATAACTTTAATATATTATGCCAAGTTTCACTTCAGAGTTACAAAAGATGATATTTAGCAGTAACTTAAGATGACACTTTGTCAGTCAATTGTTGTCCTTGATCTTAATGTTATGTTCATTTTTTTAGTTGTTTTTTGGGGTAAAGTTAACTACTTCAAGTATACTAGTATTCTAGTGGAAACTATTTTTTAAGAGTTTGACTTGATCTAAATAAGACATTCCATTCGTTTTGGTAAAGTTTTAGTTTTATTTCACAGAAATTGTATGTGATATTTCAACAGCTGATTACTGGATTAATCGCAGGCAGTGTAATTCTAATAGAAAAATAGGATATTAACTTTACAAGGAATTTATGTTCCATTGTTAAGGTTTAGATTTCTGGATGAGATTTCTTTCCTCCAATAAAACTAACAAGTGAGTAGAATTACATAGTTGATATTGGCAAACAATACTCCCTTAGGTGTAAGAATTGCAGTATGAATATAACAACGACATATTGTATTGGTACTAATAATTTAAAACAGGGTAGGAATACTTGCATTCTAAAAGTTTCGTGAAGCATTGTTTTAATGAATTTTAAATTAATAAATTATGTAGTTCTATACTTATACCTAAATATTTTAACATACTTATTATCTGTTTCAGTTTAAGCTAACGAAACTTTTTTTCTTCAAAATTTGCAATTGTGTTTTTACAAAACAAACGTTAAAACAGACATCTTTTTGAAAAATTTAAACAACAGAATAAAACAAATGTGTGCACTTCAAAAATATTAACGCTGTGAGGAAGAAAGTATAACATTAATGTTTTTAAACATGTTAAAGCTCTGACAAACCAAAAGAAGATTCGTATAGGGCACCGTTCAATTGTCCCAAGTGCTTTTAAAAATGGCTGATAAACAATATTTGGCACATTGTTTTTTTAACCAGCAATAGCATCACTACTCAATGAAAATATATACACACCTGTAATGAAAGATCTCATAACTTCCATCATAAGAAGGGGACTTATGATAACATTATCTCTCAGCTGTGGTGTGTCAAAATAAACAATCTTCCCAAGAGAGTGTTGATAATGAAGGAAATCAGTCAGCTGCTCAGGAGACAGGACAGACACCTCGCTGATGGCATTTAATTCTTCAACTTCAACCAATGACAGAATTTGTTTTCCTTCTGCTACTAATTCGGCGATCTCGAGCTCTAGTGGTACACATGCATTAGGCATTCTCTCTCCCCAACATGGGTGGCTGAATGTAAGCTCTGTGATTGTTTTCTTTAGAACTTCTATTTCTGGGTCACCTGGATCTTTGGCATTGACAAATATTAGAGGCTTAAGGACCAGATGATTTTGTCCCTCGTGGTCTTTAAACAACTCCTCAATTCCACTGTAAAGTTCTTCACGTCGTGCATCAACATTCTCCTATTAAAATATTAAGATTTGCCATATAAATACATATAAATGAGGTTTAAAGAGCATGTATCGCACACCATGATTCATGTGCATCTTCAATGATGGAACAATCCAACTAGACTATCATTAGATTTATCGCAAATTTTCAGAATAGATACATCTACCCTTAAAGGTTAAATTTCTCTAGAAATACTTACATTCTCAAAGTTTTGTTAATCATTGTTTTAATAAATTTTCAATTAAGAAATTATGTAGTTCTATAGTTGTATGCTGGGTCGATGCCTCTGCTGGTGGACTGTTAGTCCCCGAGGGTATCACCAGCCCAGTAACCAGTACTTCGGTACTAGCATAAAAATACAGATTTTTTTTGTGTTATTCAAATTTGCTGTTACAAATTGTTAGAAATTATTATAAATTAAGGAATGTATCTCCCTCATGCAAAGCTTTGATTCCTTTAATGGATTTGGCTGAACTTTTTGGACCTTTTGGATTATAGCTCTTCATCTTTTATTTAAGCTTTGGATTTCAAATATTTTGGCTACGAGCATCACTGAAGAGACATGTATTGTCGCAATGCGCATCTGGTGCAGGAAAATTGGTACCATTAATGTTATTGTATCTAAATGTAAATCTTTTAAAATATTAAATATTTTTTTTAGTTTAAACTAACGAGACTTATTTTGTAATTTTACAAAACGAACGTTAACACAGACATCTTTTTCAAATTTTTAACAACAGAATGAAATAAATGTCTGCACTTCAAAATTTTTAACGCTGTGATGAAAAAGGAACAATTTTGACTAACTGCTCATAAAAGTTCTGACAAACCAACAACAAGATTAGTATAGGGCACTGTTCAACCTCGCTGATGGCATTTAATTCTTTAACTTTACCCAATGACATAATTTGTTTTCCTTCTGACACTAATTTGGCGATCTCGAGCTCTAGTTGTACACATGCATTCTCTCTCCCCAACATGGGTGTTTGAATGTAAGTTCTGTAATTGTTTTCTTCAGAACAATCCAACTAGAATATCATTAGATATATCAAACATTTTCAGAGTAGATACTCTTCAACGTTAAATTACTCCTTAAACCTAGCTCTGATACTTTTAGGTGTAATACCACCATTGATTTTCCTCTATTAGTCTTTGTTAAATTTGCACTTTTAAAAAAAATGTGCAGAATTTATCCTTGTTTCAAATAAAGAAATACTTGGCATGAGTAAAGTTTTATCCTGTCCAGTTCTATAGCAAAAAAAAATCACATAACATTTCATTGCATATAAGAAAATAACCATCATTGGAAGTTAACCAATCAAATTTCTCCCCTTATTTTATCTGTGTACAAGGCTTAGTCACATGTAACCTCAAGATTACAAAATTTTCTATAGTAATCCCAAATAAAAAATAATGGTGTTTTGAAATACCCAAGACATATGTTTATGACACAGAAATGGTTCAACTGCAATAAAACGCAGGATTAATTACCTACAACTGTCAAAGTCAAGGGAATATTTTTTTCGATCTACTTTCGTATACAACCGGATGTGACGTACCATGATTTGGTGGTATTACACCTAAAGAAGACATTTTTGTTTAATAAACTAAATGTAACTTTTTCCCTTTGTTATACTGGTTATTTCAAGCATTTCTATTAAGTTTTGTCATAATCAGTTCAATAGTTTGAGAAAAATCTAGTATAATGAAAGACGACATCTACAGCGATTCGAGCAAAATTTCTTCGACAAATCCAAACCAAGCCGCATCAAGATAGAATAGAGTGTGGACCAATAAATGATCAAATATCTATCTCATCTGCCCACAAACAGTTGAATATGAAACACAAGATGATTTAAGGAAGATAAATACCACTAATGGACCTTTTTGTTTTCCTTATAAGGTCTCTTTTGGTCAATTTATACCTCTCATTTCCTCAAATTTTCAACTTTTCAGGCCAATAAATAAACAAAATGGAGTAACTTTCACTCAGTTATGGTAGAAATGTTATAAGAAATGACTAATTGAAGCATTTAAGCAGAATGAACAATCCATATAAAAGATTTCTGTCTCCAAGGAGGTTTCAATAAGTCCTTACGTAAAAATTAAATTTTCGCCGCGTTCCAAAGAGGGACATACAAGGCTTCTCTTTAAGTAAATAATTTGTCGTTACGGCATTAAAAATATTTTCATCTACTAATAACTATATATTTATTTAAGTATTTCCTAGGAAAATGTTCTATCATAGCAGAATAGAAGAAATAAGGAGAAAAAGCCATCCCTCCTTTAGTATGGCTTGTTCTGTCAACTGAATATTTATGGTAGAGTCCTATTTGAAGACAATTTTCTCATAAAATGTGTTTTGAAGACTCAATCCACTCGGAATATTTCATTTTTTGAACTATTTCACTTAAATAGCAGGAAATTTTAACACATGAGATTACTCACAAGGTCAAAGGTGCATTTTCAGCTTCCCATAATAGGTGTAATACCACCATTGATTTTCCCCTATTAGTCTGTGTCGCTCACCTTGGTATATGTGAATATTAAACAAAAGAAACAGACGGATTCATGACAAAATTGTGTTTTGGTGATGGTGATGTGTTAGTACATCTTACTTTACTGAACATTCTTGCTGCTTACAATTATCTCTATCTATAATGAACTTGGCCCAATGAAAATTGTTAAAAATTGACTATAAAGGACATTAACTTCCTAAGGGGGTCAATTAACCATTTTGGTCATGTTGACTTATTTGTAAATCTTATTTTGCTGAACATTATTGCTTTTTACAGGTTATCTCTATCTATAATAGTATTCAAGATAGTAACCAAAAACAGCAAAATTTCCTAAAAATTACCAATTTAATGGCAGCAACCCCTTACCCTACATCAGATTTGCTCTAAATGCTTTGGTTTTTGAGTTATAAGCCAAAAACTGCATTTCACCCCTATGTTCCATTTTTAGCTGTGGCGGCCATCTTGGTTAAATGGCCGAGTCATCGGACACATTTTTCAAACTAGATACCCCAATGATGATTGTGGACAAGTTTGGATTAATTTGGCCCAGTAGTTTCAGAGGAGAAGATTTTTGTAAAAGATTACTAAGATTTAAGAAAAATGGTTAAAATTGACTATAAAGGGCAATAACTCCTAAAGGGGTCAACTGACCATTTCGGTCATGGAGACTTATTTGTAAATCTTACTTTGCTGAACATTTTTGCTGTTTACAGTTTATTTCTATCTATAATAAAATTCAAGATAATAACCGACCAGATGCTCCGCAGGGTGCAGCTATATACGACCGCAGAGGTTGAACCCCGAACAGTTGGGGCAAGTATGGACACAACATTTAAGCTGGATTCAGCTCTAAATTTGGATTGTGATTAAATAGTTGACACAGCATAGGTTTCTGACACAGAATGAATGTGGTCTAATGAACTTAAAATATTTTTTTTGCCTTTGAGCAATTCACTATGCTGTTGAATATTAATCTTCTCAAAAAAATGTTTGAAGAAATTTTCTTTTTATTTATGAAATCTGAAATGAGAAAAATTTACCCTCCCCCCATTTTTTTTCACATCCCCTTTCCCTTTTTCCTAAACTGATCTCAATTCAAATTCCTAATGGAGTTTGCAACAATAACTACTCATTTAAATACATCATAAAATATTAAAATGTAAAATAAAGTGCTTGTTATCACTGAATGGTAAAGATTGTTTTAATTTATCAGTTGGTAGTAAAAGTGAATATACATTGTATATTGTATAAAACAATGATTTAAGTTGATTCAACTACTATTCTGGACAAAGAAAGATAACTCCAATCAATTGAAAATGTCTTGCTATTGCACAATATTGTGCAATTAGATATTTCTTGCTATTGCGCAATACTGTGCAATTGAAAATATTTGCTATTGCACAATACTGTGCAATTGAAGATTTCTTGCTATTGCGCAATACTGTGCAATTGAAAATTGCTTGCTATTGCACAATACTGTGCAATTGAAGATTTCTTACTATTGCTGAATACTGTGCAATTGAAAATTTCTTGCTATTGCACAATACTTGATATAATAATTTTGGATCCTGATTTGAACCAACTTGAAAACTGGGCCCATAATCAAAAATCTTAGTATATGTTTAGACTCAGCATATCAAAAAAGCCCAAGAATTCAATTTTTGTTAAAATCAAACTTAGTTTAATTTTGGACCCTTTGGACTTTAATGTAGACCAATTTGAAAACGAGACCAAAAATTAAGAATCTACATACACAGTTAGATTTGGCATATCAAAGAACCCCAATTATTCAATTTTTGATGAAATCAAACAAAGTTTAATTTTGGACCCCCATTTGGACCAACTTGAAAACTGGGCCAATAATAAAAAATCTAAGTATATTTTTAGATTCAGCATATCAAAGAACCCCAAGGAGTCAATTTTTGTTAAATTCAAACTAAGTTTAATTTTGGACCCTTTGGACCTTACTGTAGACCAATTTGAAAACGGGACCAAAAATTAAGAATCTACGTACACAGTTAGATTCGGCATATCAAAGAGCCCCAATTATTCAATTTTTGATGAAATCAAACAAAGTTCAATTTGGGCCCTTATTCCTAAACTTTTGGGACCAAACCTCCCAAAATCAAACCCAACCTTCCTTTTATGGTCATTAACCTTGTGTTTAAATTTCATAGATTTCCATTTACTAGTACTAAAGTTAGGGTGCGAAAACCAAGAATAATGCTTATTTGGGCCCCTTTTTGACCCTTATTCCTAAACTGTTGGGACCAAAACTCCCAAAATCAATCCCAACTTTCCTTTTGTGTTCATAAACCCTGTGTTTAAATTTCATTGATTTCTATTTACTTTTACTAAAGTTATTGTACGAAAACCAAGAATAATGCTTATTTGGGCCCTTTTTTGGCCCCTTATTCCTAAACTGTTGGAACCAAAACCCCCAAAATCAATCCCAACCTTCCGTTTGTGGTCATAAACCTTGTGTTAAAATTTCATAGATTTCTATTCACTTTTACTAAAGTTAGAGTGCGAAAACTAAAAGTATTCGGACGACGACGACGACGCCAACATGATAGCAATATACGACGAAAAATTAAAATTTTTGAGGTCGTATAAAAACAGTAAAATTTCCATAAAATTACCAATTCAGGGGCAGCAACCTAACAACGGGTTGTCCTATTCATCTGAAAATTTCAGGGCAGATAGATCTTCATTTGATGAACGATTTAACCTTGTTAGATTTGCTCTAAATGCTTTGGTTTTTGAGTTATAAGCCAAAAACTGCATTTCACCCCTATGTTCTATTTTTAGCCATGGCGGCCATCTTGGTTGGTTGGCCAGGTTTGGACACATTTTTTAAACTAGATACCCCAATGATGATTGTGGACAAGTTTGGATTAATTTGGCCCAGTAGTTTCAGAGGAGAAGATTTTTTAAAAGATTACTAAGATTTACGAACTAGAGGCTCTCAAGAGCCTGTGTCGCTCACCTTGGGTCTATGTACATATCATGTACACAGATAAATTCATGACAAAATTGTGTTTTGGTGATGGTGATATGTTTGTAGATCTTACTTTATTGAACATTCTTGTTGCTACAATTATCTGTATCTATATGAACTTGGCCCAGTAATTACAGTGGAAAATTTTTTCTCAAAATTTACAAAACTTTATGACTATTGGTTTATGTGAATATTAAAAAACAAAGGGCGCTGATGGTAACATGACAAAATTGTGTTTTGGTGATGGTGATGTGTTTGTATTGAACATCATTGCTTGCTACAGTTATCTCTATATATAATGAACTTGGCCTAGTAGTTTCAGTGGAAAATGTTAGTAAAAATTTTAAAAGTTTATGAAAATGGTTTTAAATTGAATATAAAGGGCAATAACTCCTAAAGGGGTCAACTGACCATTTCGGTCATGTTGACTTATTTGTAAATCTTACTTTGCTGAACACTATTGCTGTTTACAGTTTATCTCTATCTATGATAATATTCAAGATAATAACCCAAAACAGCAAAATTTTCTTAAAATTACCAATTCAGGAGCAGCAACCCAACAACGGGTTGTCCGATTCATCTGAAAATTTCAGGGCAGGTAGATCTTAATCTGATAAACAATTTAACCCCTTTGTCAGATTTGCTCTAAATGCTTTGGTTTTTGAGTTATAAGCCAAAAACTGCATTTTACCCTTATGTTCTATTTTTAGCCATGGTGGCCATCTTAGTTGGTTGGCCGGGTCACCAGACACATTTTTTAAACTAGATACCCCAATGATGATTTTGGCTAAATGTGGTTAAATTTGACCCAGTAGTTTCAGAGGAGAAGATTTTTGTGAAAGATTACTAAGATTTACGAAAAATGGTTAAAAATTTACTATAAAGGGCAATAACTCCTAAAGGGGTCAACTGACCATTTTGGTCATGTCGACTTATTTGTAAATCTTACTTTGCTGAACATTATTGCTATTTACAGTTTATCTCTATCTATAATAATATTCAAAATCATAACCCAAAACAGCAAAATTTCCTTAAAATTACCAATTCAGGGGCAGCAACCCAATAAGGGGTTGTCCTATTGTTCTGAAAATTTTAGGGCAGATACATCTTAACCTGATAAACACTTTATCCCCTGTCAGATTTGCTCAAAATGCTTTGGTTTTTGAGTTATAAGCCAAAAACTGCATTTTACCCCTATGTTCTATTTTTAACTGTGGCGGCCATCTTGGTTGGTTGGTCGGGTCACCGGACACATTTTTCAAACTAGATACCCAAATGATGATTTTGGTTAAGTTTGGTTAGATTTGACCCAGTAGTTTCAGAGGAGAAGATTTTTGTAAAAGATAACTAAGATTTACGAAAAATGGTTAAAAATTGACTATAAAGGGCAATAACTCCTAAAGGGGTCAACTGACAATTTCGGTCATGTTAACTTATTTGTAAATCTTACTTTGCTGAACATTATTGCTGTTTGCAGTTTATCTCTATTGATAATAATATTCAAGATAATAACCCAAAACAGCAAAATTTTCTTAAAATTACCAATTCAGGAGCAGCAACCCAACAACGGGTTGTGCGATTCATCTGAAAATTTTAGGGCAGATAGATCTTAATCTGATAAACAATTTAAAGCCTTGTCAGATTTGCTCTAAATGCTTTGGTTTTTGAGTTATAAGCCAAAAACTGCATTTTACCCTTATGTTCTATTTTTAGCCATGGTGGCCATCTTAGTTGGTTGGCCAGGTCACCAGACACATTTTTTAAACTAGATACCCCAATGATGATTTTGGCTAAATGTGGTTAAATTTGACCCAGTAGTTTCAGAGGAGAAGATTTTTGTAAAAGATTACTAAGATTTACGAAAAATGGTTAAAAACTTACTATAAAGGGCAAAAACTCCTAAAGGGGTCAACTGACCATTTTGGTCATGTCGACTTATTTGTAAATCTTACTTTGCTGAACATTATTGCTGTTTACAGTTTATCTCTATTGATAATAATATTCAAGATAATAACCCAAAACAGCCAAATTTTCTTAAAATTACCAATTCAGGGGCAGCAACCCAACAACGGGTTGTCCGAATCATCTGAAAATTTCAGGGCAGATAGATCTTAATCTGATAAACAATTTAAAGCCTGTCAGATTTGCTCTAAATGCTTTGGTTTTTGAGTTATAAGCCAAAAACTGCATTTTACCCCTATGTTCTATTTTTAACTCTGGCGGCCATCTTGGTTGGTTGGTCGGGTCACCGGACACATTTTTTAATCTAGATACCAAAATGATGATTTTGATTAAGTTTGGTTAGATTTGACCCAGTAGTTTCAGAGGAGAAGATTTTTGTAAAAGATAACTAAGATTTACGAAAAATGGTTAACAATTTACTATAAAGGGCAATAACTCCTAAAGGGGCCAAATGACCATTTCAATTATGTTGACTTATTTGTAAATCTTACTTTGCTGAACATTATTGCTATTTACAGTTTATCTCTATATATAATAATATTCAAGATCATAACCCAAAACAGCAAAATTTCCTTAAAATTACCAATTCAGGGGCAGCAACCCAATAAGGGGTTGTCCTATTGTTCTGAAAATTTCAGGGCAGAAACATCTTAACCTGATAAACAATTTCTTCTCTGTCAGATTTGCTCTAAATGCTTTGGTTTTTGAGTTATAAGCCAAAAACTGCATTTTACCCCTATGTTCTATTTTTTAAATGTGGCGCCCATCTTGGTTGGTTGGTCGGGTCACCGGACACATTTTTTGAACTAAATACCCAAATGATGATTTTGGTTAAGTTTGGTTAGATTTGACAGAGTAGTTTCAGAGGAGAAGATTTTTGTAAAAGATAACTAAGATTTACGAAAAATGGTTAAAAATTGACTATAAAGGGCAATAACTCTAAAGGGGTCAACTGACCATTTCGGTCATGTTAACTTATTTGTAAATCTTACTTTGCTGAACATTATTGCTGTTTACAGTTTATCTCCATCTTCAATAATATTCAAGATAATAACCCAAAACATCAAAATTATCTTTAAATTACCAATTCAGGGGCAGCAACCCAACAACGGGTTGTCCGATTCATCTGAAAATTTCCGGGCAGATAGATCTTCACCTGATAAACCATTTAACCGCTGTCAGATTTGCTCTAAATGCTTTGGTTTTTGAGTTATAAGCCAAAAACTGCATTTTACCCCTATGTTCTATTTTTAGCAATGGCGGCCATGTTTTTGATGAAATGGGAATTAAAACACAAACTTTGTTCTAGATATCTTAGGAACCAATCAGATGAAGTTTGGTTTGAATTGGTTCAGTAGTTTCATAGGAGAAGATCTTTGAAATAGTTTACGACGACGACGACGGACGCCAAGTGATGGCAAAAGCTCACATTTCCTTGTAGGAAAGGTGACCTAAAAATGGTTAAAAATTGACTATAAAGGGCAATAACTCCTAAAGGGGTCAACTGACCATTTCGGTCATGTTGACTTATTTGTAAATCTTACTTTGCTGAACATTTTTGCTGTTTACAGTTTATCTCTATCTATAATAATATTCAAGATAATAACCAAAAACAGTAAAATTTCCATAAAATTACCAATTCAGGGACAGCAACCCAACAACAGGTTGTCCAATTCATATGAAAATTTCAGGGCAGATAGATCTTCACCTGATGAATGATTTAACCTCGTTAGATTTTTTCTAAATGCTTTGGATTTTGAGTTATAAGCCAAAATCTGCATTTTACCCCTATGTTCTATTTTTAGCCATGGCGGCCATCTTGGTTGATTGGCCAGGTCATCGGACACATTTTTTAAACTAGATACCCCAATGATGATTGTGGACAAGTTTGGATTAATTTGGCCCAGTAGTTTCAGAGGAGAAGATTTTTGTAAAAGATTACTAAGATTCACGAAAAATGGTTCAAAATTGACTATAAAGGGCAATAATTCCTAAAGGGGTCAACTGACCATTTTGGTCATGTCGACTTATTTGTAAATCTTACTTTGCTGAACATTATTGCTGTTTACAGTTTATCTCTATCTATAATAATATTCAAGATAATAACCAAAAACAGTAAAATTTCCATAAAATTACCAATTCAGGGGCAGCAACCCAACAACGGGTTGTCCGATTGGTCTTAAAATATTAGGGCAGATAGATCTTCATGTCAGATTTGCTCTAAATGCTTTGGTTTTTGAGTTAAAAGCCAATAACCGCATTTTACCCCTATGTTCTATTTTTAGCCCTGGTGGCCATCTTGGTTGGTTGACCGGGTCACTGGACACATTTTTTAAACTAGATTAATGATTGTGGCCAAGTTTGGTAAAATTTGGCCCAGTAGTTTCAGAAGAGAAGATTTTTGTAAAAGCTAACGACGCACGACGACGACGACGACGACGGATGCCAAGTGATGAGAAAAGCTCACTTGGCCCTTTGGGATTAATTAAATTCAAGCGAATATTTTTTTCAACCTACTTTCGTATACAACCGGATGTGTCGTACCATGATTTGGTGGTGTTACACCTAAAAAGACAAAAGTCTGAAACTGTTACCAGTTGTTAAACTTTTAATTCAAAGAGAAATAAAGTGATCTGACTACTATATTTGTTTGAAAGATAAACTTGCTATTGCATTTTTTTGGGGTAATTTACACTGTATAACCAGCTTTTGGAAACACTAGTAAAAATAAGTGACATTATAATGAATCGTCAACAAATCTAAAACAGGGCTTTTAATAGCATAGTACCCAGTACCCAGTATATCGGTATTTGCGTGAAAATACGGATATTGTATATTTTTAAAATTGTAGTTATAAAAGATTAGACTTATTTAAAAACAAGAATGTGTCCATAGTACATGGATGCCCCACTCCCACTTTCATTTTCTATGTTCAGTGGACCGTGAAATTGGGGTCAAAACTTAAATTTGGAATTAAAATTAGAAAGATCATATCATAGGGAACATGTGTTCTAAGTTTCAAGTTGATGTAACTTTAACTTCATCAAAAACTACCTTGACCAAAAACATTAACCTGAACTTTGCACTATCATTTTCTATGTTCAGTGGACCATGAAATTGGGGTCAAAACTATAATTTGGCATTAAAATTAGAAAGATCATATCATAGGGAACATGTGTATTAAGTTTCAAGTTGATTTGACTTCAGCTTCATCACAAACTACCTCGACCAAAAACTTTAACCTGAAGCGAACGGACGGACGGACGCACAGACGGACTGACGCATGGACGAACGGAGGCACAGACCAGAAAACATAATGCCCCTCTACTATCGTAGGTGGGGCATAAAAAAATAATGTATTGTCCTCGTGCATTCATTCTACAGATTTGGCTGTATTGTTGGTCTATTTTATTTGTGTATTATGTTTTGGACTTTTAAACATTTTGGCCTCTTGCATCCTTGAAATGTATTGTTGAAAAATGCATCTGGTGCAGTACAACTAAATGCTAAAGTTTCTTACTGACAACATATTCGTTGAAATTAAAATTACTCAAATACAAACTAACTTTAACATATAAACTGAGCAATTGTTGTAGTCAATAGACCATTACTGAGAATGGTGTTGCCAAATGAGCTCCATGAAAATGAGATATATCAAATTGAATATTGATTATTTACCTATCTACTAGTGGTTCTTCATATTTTCTACTATATTTAATGGCCCCGTAATATGATCTTAAGTGTACTACCTACAAATCAATAGGGATCTTGTTCTTTCAATTTGTAATTTGCACAACAATGCAGGTCAAGTTGATACATATGGTCATGACATCATTATGTAAGCATAATGTTTTATTAGGCAAATTTGTACACACTATTAAAGTATTACAAATAGCAATAACTCACTATTAAAAAGCTAACAAGATATTGCTTACCCTTGATACTTTATCCTTGTGAGTGGCAACAAACAAGATCTTAGGAATGTCTGCATATACAACCTTACAATAGGTCAGGATGGAATTAACCCAATATTGCAAGAATACTGCAAAATAAAATCAAATCGGTTGTAAAAGAAGTATAAAAAAGTATATACATTCTGCATTTTTAAAAGTTGTGATCCTACAAAAGTTTTGCATTGTCTTTTGTCTTGTTAACCCGTTATTGAAAAAAAATAACGAAAAAATTAAAAAATTACACCTGCTTTATCTTAAAAATCTATAGCTCTACCTCAAATATAGAAAATGTCAGGTTAAGGTTCTATAATCAAATTTGACAGCTTTGTTTGTATACATTAAATTTGACCTGTTCAAACTCGACCAAATCACTACGTACCAAAATGGATGTCCGAAATTATTTTTACATGTAATTTCATCCCCCTACTTACTTTTTTTATGCATAAAATATAAGGAAATAAATTTAACAGGTTGTATGGAAACCAATGTCTATATTAGGGTCTATATTTAACTGTGTCCCTTGACTTGATAACAGATATTTAAGCAAGGTAATATAGTTGATAAGTAGTCTACATTTCCTAAGATTTCCTAAGATTTATTTTGATTTTTTTAAGAAGTCAAAACGGAAAACTAAAATATCAAGCATTTTTTCAAGAATTTGATCTTATTTAAATATTTCATATTAATTTTGACTAATTTTAATCAGTTCTAAGAATGTAACATTGTATATAAATATTAAATTCTATGAAATAACTGGAAATATGGATACAGAATGTGGGTTTCTAACATTGTATGTTGTTCAGTACAGATTCAATAATACTTAAATCATGTAGTGAACAAAGTTCCATAACTCTGGAATTATATCATTTGAAAATTATATAAATCAATAAGAAGCTTTATTCCTTCAATTAAAACATGCGTAAAAGAACTGATAAAAAGAAAATTTGACTTTTTTATGAAATGTTGATGGATCAAACTACAATATATCATATGCTATGATTTGTCTAAGACAGGTTAATATGAAAGGGTTAGGTTTTGGTTCAGGCAAAGCAACACCTTCAAAATACCAACGTAATGATCTTTAGTCTTTGGGTCGATATTTTGAGAAATCAGTATTTTTTTTAAATTATCACCTTGCTGTTATAGAAAGATATAAAGATATCCTACTTGCATTATCGGTCAGTTAATATGGCCAACATTAAAAATATCTTTGTTTCCCCTCCCCGACTGAGGTTATCAGGATATGGGTAGGTAGGTAGGCAAATTATTTTATTTTATTTCTTGATATAATTTTTCTATATTGAATTCAAAAGGTAAGATAAGTCAAGAAAAGTGGGGTATTCCCTGTATTCATTGTACACCCCAGTTTTCTGGTGTTAAAAATAGTATACAGGGACCTCCTTTTTCTTATGATTCATTTTATGGTATGAATTCTACAAAAACACACATTCTTTATGTGATAACAATGTTTAATGAAAGCAAGTATTTAATTGGTTAAAAATCAAGCTTATTTCAAGTCTAATTTGATGTATAACTCACAACAAAACAATTCCTTTGTTCATCAATTCATACCTTGATCATCAATTATGAGATGACAAAAAGATATGTTAATGACTTGGAAATTAAAATTTAATGAATGAAAATTTTCAATAGAAGTGAACATAATTCAGTTATGTTCAGTTACACCTGGATCATGCAGCTTGGTCAATTAATTCCTAAACAAAAGATTTGTATGTTTTTCGAGTTCTAGAAAAAACAAGGCTTCACATATATGTTTTGTTGTTCCTAGAATACTTGAAGTATTTACAAATTCAACTCGTGCAGTTATAACTTAAAACGTGCCCTTTTGTAAATTTCATGCCATAAATTGAAAAGTAAAATCACATTTAAACTGGTCTTTACACCAGAAATCAGGGAGATTCCCTGAAAGCAGAGAATTCACGTATCCAACATTTTCTGACTTGTGTCCAACCTGTTCGAAGTCGAAGACAAAGTAGATTGATTCAAAGCACGATTCAGACCATTTTTACTCAAAGATTTTATCCTTTAAACAGGAACAGAGGTAACAGACATAGCCAATCAAGGTGCACTCAGTGGGTTGAAAGATGCTTCAGATGTTTAATTTTCAAATATCAAATCGTGTGGTAAGGCATTATGTTTGTTATCTTCCTTGATTCCGAATCATATAGACGCTCCAATGCAAAAACGCTTGTTGAATACAGCATCGGAAAGATATCACCAAAAACCAACATAGCAAAAAAAAAAATTTGGACAAGAATGGCCAGTAATATTTTTCGAGTCGCGGCTATTTTTCCGGGTCGGTGGTGGAAGGGGAAACAAATAATATTTTATTTTTGGCCTAACATGCTTATTACCTGCTGGAGTTGGCGTCATGTGTTGCCCTGGAAAACACATCACATCAGGGACCTGTTCATGCAAATCTTTGCTCCCATCAAATACTACAAGAAACAATGCACGAAACGTCATAAAGGTCTGGTGTGTTGTTAGATAAACATATTGTCCACCAAAGTCCCAGAAGATAAGACGTCCAACTTTCATCTTATACTTTCCACTTTTGAGGACCTTTTCCATTTTCCTTCTTATTTCCTCTTTAGTCATTCTTGTTCTCATTTTCTTTTCCATCTGTTTTACCGTGAGAGGCACATTGGAGGATTTTTTTGGTGGTAGAGATTGTGCTGTTGCAGCCTGCTCTGAGTGCAAAGAGGAAAGTGTGGCTTTGGTATAACCAGTTGGGCTTGTATCTGAAGTTTTGTTGAATTTTACGGTTCGTTCACTTTCCTCCTCTTCTTCCAGAGAGGTCATTAATACTTTATTATACACAACATCCAGGGCATTATAAGAGTCTGAAATTATATTTAATACATCATGAGCAATCCAAAACAGCTGCAGACTGTCAAAACCAAGTAAAGAATGTAAGAAAATTAGAATTAAGATAAATCATATCGTATCAGGTGTAACACTCACATAATGCTATTAACATATTTCAAAGAGAGTCATAGTTTAACTGATTGATTGATGACACTATTGATTATGGAAAATAAATGTTAATTCATCGCATAATTCTAACATTTAAATTCAATTTCAATATATAAAATCTTAACATCCTTTTAATAAGATTAATACTGATGTTAAGATTTTCATACACAAATAAGATTTTATATTGAATTAATATGGTGCGTGAATAGAAGGCACAAAATAAATGGCTACAGTGTGCTACTATTAATTCAGTGCTTTAACATGTCTGCTGATGGTGCGGTTAACAAAGTAGCGCTTTTTGAAATGTGGTCAGATATTTTTACTTATGAATTTTCTCACCTGGATCAATACAAATCCACTCTTTCGTCTCAACGTCAAGGCCACAGCGACCTTCAACGAGAGAAATGCCGTCAGTCGGCTCTCGACCATCTGGTATACTATCTCCAGCTAACAGCTTTACAAGAGTCGATTTCCCAACGGAAAACTGGCCGGTTACCATGCATCTCATATCAAATGATTCATAGCTGCCCTTCCCTAATAAACGATTTAACATGGCAGACTGTTGATATTTTCCGATGGGATCTGAAAAAAAAATTTGAAATTTAAATTTCGTTATGTTTGAGAATAAAAATGTATGCATTCACACACTCGAAGATAATTTCTCCAATTTTTGTCCATCAAACTAAACAATGTCAAAGACAAATTTTCTTCATCTTGAAAAACGTTTTGTTTCAACAAATTTATCTTAAGGTGAAGTGTACGTAATTAAACTACACAACAGATTTTTTTCAAATTTCACATATGAATTCTGCTTGTAAATTTACACCAGAAAATGATGTTTTTTTTTAGATAGGAGCCGTTGAAATTAACAGCATGACATCCCAAAAATACAAAGGATATATAGGGAAAATCATCAAAATTAGCAGATATTTTTACATTATCAAGATCTCCTATTTTGTAGGTCAATAGATTTTTTTTTAAATTGATATACGCTTCAAAAATGAAAGACAAATTCATCTGTGCAAAGAAAGTCCTTAGCAACCATGCTAGTTTTTATGCTACTCCTTATTGAAGTTTTTTTTTTTTTTGGCCGTAACATTAAAATTATCCGGCGACATCATTGTCTACAGTAACATCGACACAACTTCTACGTCGTAACTTTATTATACCGTGCAATGTCGTAGCAATGACTGCGTGAATATTACCCATCTTCATATGTATTACAAATTTAAATGATCTAGTGTTATAAATTGATAAGGAAATAAACTAACTAATTTTAAAGAATATTTCTGTCATAAGTTTGTAATTAAATTTACCGCAAATTATTGTAGACTTTAACTTCATCTTTTCTATATTAGAGTGGTTTCTGCACCTTTTATAATGCTTGCATGGATTGTTAAAAAAAAATTATGAATCAAATATCGAGTTTGAATTTATCCTGGTATACACAGAATAAATCGATCGGTTTTAATATTAGGCTCAGATATACACCTCGTTTTCAATCTCACTTCTGCATGTTTATTTAAAAAAGTAGACCTATTTTCTGCATATTTTCATCTTCGTCATTTCTGCATGGTTTTAATATGAGGATTTGCACACAATATAGTCTACATTATAAACTTATTTCACAAGTCTTGTTTACACACATGCTCGTGACGCACTTCTGCCCGTCTCAATCACTTTCCCTTTCTTTAACTAAATGACAAAGAATGATGCAATGTTTGCTGAATGGAGTTTCAGTAAGTTAACATAAAAAAATATTTGTTTGTTAAATGCACTTTTTTTTTTAAATCCACATACAAGGATTTACATTGATTGATTGATTGTTGGTTGCTTAACGCCCAGTGGCAAATATTTCATGCATTTTCAGGACGAGAACACATTAACAATAAATACAATAGGGAGGTTTGGTCATAAAAGAGGTCATCCGGGGTGATGGTCTGGAAAAAGTGGAATGCGGGTATATTGGATAGGGACAGACATTTTGCCGTGCAAAAGGCCACCTACGGACCCCTCAACGAGTTGTTAGAAGGGTTCTTAACGTGCAAAGAGCATGGCCTTCTCTTTACACAATGCATCCGATTTAACATCCCCGTTCTGACCGGACGTGACTGCAAACTTAATCCATCCTGCACAGTCAAACGGACCCCCACTTTGGCAAGTATTTCACTGCCGGTCGGGAGAAGACCAAAGTGACCATATTTCGTTTCCCCAGTCACCCGTGGGGTAATACACATTTAAACAATGTCTTTCAAATGTCCAGCCTTTAGTGTTCCTAAATTATCAAGGTTAATCCAGAGAAGCGCTTCGGACGCTTGAAATTTAAAACGTGTTGATTTCATTTAAACTTCAGAATATTTTAGGCCGCAATGAGGTAAAAAAGAAGGACCCGCTTATATATTTTAACGTTTTTACCTAATAAATTTTTATAAGAATGTACTGTGTAATGCAAGGAGATTATTCCTAAAGTATTGCTACACGGGTTTACCTAGCTTAGTGCCGTACGATAATACAAATGCATAGCTTTCCAATTTATATAATATAGAAAAGATAAGGAGATGTATTATAGAAAAAAATAAGCAGATGTAATATAGAAAAAAATAAGCAGATGTAATATAGAAAAAATAAGGAGATGTTGTATGACTTCCAATGAGGCAACTACCCGTCACTTGGGGGTAACAAGGATTTAAACAATAAGCATAATGCATACTATGGCTCTTCAACTATATCGGTTCTTATACATCCGTGGCTTTGAAATGTTCGGCCTTTAGTGTTCATTAATTATCAAGGTTAATCCAGAGAAGCGCTTCGGACGCTTGAAATTTTAAAACGTGTTGATTTCATTTAAACTTCAGAATTTTCTAGGCCGCAATATAGGCATGGGGTAATCGTAATTAGTAATCGTAAGCAGCTGTAATCGATTACATTTTGCAGTGTAATCCTATGTAATCAGTAAGCATGCCATTTCTGATTACAAGTAATCGCAATGTAATCGATTACATTGCAAAAAACAGATGTAATCATGATTACTTTTAGATTACTTTTAAGATTACTTTCATATGATTACTTGCTGATTACAAATCTTGTATATATATGAAAATAGTTTTTGATAGATAAGATGAAAATAAGAAAATGTAAAGCTTGAATGAAAAATCATGAAACAAGTATTCACAATGATGGGACCTTAGTAGATTGTATCATCTATATAACAAATTTGTATAACCAAGTGTTTTATTTTGTTAACAGTTTACTAAAGGAAATTGCCTCTCCAATATTTCGTTGTGAGATTGATCTTTTATGATACAAGAATATGCCTTGAAAGCATTTTTTTTCCTTGATTGAAAACTTCTAATATTCACTCCAATTTCATATAAGTTTACCCAATATTTTTACATAACTACATTGAAATTTCAAATGCAGAAAACATTTAGTTCCTATTTGACTTTGATAGACGACAGAAATATATGAGCCCACCTAATTCAAAATGGAAGTTAAAACTATTTCATTTAATGACAAATTGAATAAATTTTGTTTTCCATAAATTTGTGTATAATAAGTGCTTTCTAATTTTTTTATTCTTTATTAACTTTAAACCTTAAAGTATAAACAAGTACATGTACAATGTACATACATATGGCATAAAATTACCAACAATATGCATAGTAAACAATAGGTGACGTCAGAGGTTTCATCAATACAAAATATCTTTTATTACAATAAACTGTTTTTTAATTTAAAGAGAAATGTATATAATTTCCTAAGTTACAAAGTTGTTTTGTGTTTTCACCTGACAAAAACTATTAATTATCAACTAGATCAAGTATTAAAAATTTTCAAACAAATAATGACAATCAACCACTTTTAACTTTATTGATATTGTCATGAAGACAATTAAAATTTTATACCCAAGCTCACCTATTGTTTGTTCTTTTAAATAAGATAAATAAATTAAGGCTTTTAAAAAAATCCCCAAAATTAGCTTTTTGTGAGGTTAAAAAGTTATAAACAAAACTTTGATATTGCAATATACAATGTAATCATAAGTAATCTAAAGTAATCATATGTAATCGATTACATATGAAATAGGGTGTAATTGGAATGTAATCAATTACATTTTATTAGCAAAGTAATTGTAATTTAATCGATTACATTTTAAAGTAATTGACCCCATCCCTGCCGCAATGAGGTAAAAAAGAAGGACTCGCTTATACATTTGAACAAAATAGAAAAGGTCAGAGTATTTGATATACTTTCCCGTCGTAGATATTTCATACATGTTTATTCAATTTCATGAAAACAAACATCTAATATGATACTTTTGAGATCAACATACCTTGTGCAATTACGACAGGAGTATACCGAGTGTTATGCAATAACATTGTGTATTGGGAAATGCTTTAACAATGTATATATAGTGTAATGCTTTAACTGGTGTAAAATTAATGATATAAGAATGTACCAAAGGCGACCTTATGAGAATGTACCCAGTTCAATGCTTTAAAAATTTAACTAATAAAATTTTATAAGAATGCACCAAGATTATTTATAAGGTATTGCTACACGGGTTTACCTAGCGTAGTGCCGTACGAATATAACCTCTGCATAATACAAATGATTGATTGATTGATTGTTGGTTGCTTTACGCCGCATTAGCACATAATACAAATGCATAGCTTTCCTATTTATATAATATAGAAAAAATAAGGAGATGTAATATAGAAAAAAATAAGGAAATGTTATATGAAAAAAACAAGTGAAACTGCGAGCTACTGCTTACTGATGATACTCCCACCGCAAGTGGATACTATTAATAGTGTTCCGTAAACAGGAAGTTATCGAGTGATTACTCTGAAAACGCATCACACGGTATAGCTGACTTATATAAACCCTGAAACCAAATTTCAGAAATCCTTGTATTGTAGTTCCTGAGAAAAATGTGACGAACAATTTCAACTTGGCTATCATGTGTAAAATCATACAAGTGTTCGGTAAACAGGAAGTTGGCGAGTGATGAATCTGAAAACGCATCACACGGTATAGCTGACTTATATCAAGCCTGAAACCAAATTTCAGAAATCCTTGTAGTGTTGTTTCTGAGAAAGATGTGACGAAAAATATTCATGGGACAGACGGACTGATGGACTGACGCACTGACGGAAGGACAGACAGAGATAAAACAGTATACCCCCCTTTTTTCAAAGCGGGGGTATAATAAGCAGATGTAATATAGAAAAAATAAGGAGATGTGGTATGACTTCCAATGAGGCAACTACCCGTTACTGGTTAAATGAAGTCGATGTAAGCAATAACTAAAAATTAAAACAACCATACTGTTTTCAACAATTGAAGGAAAAAACAGATAATGTGTAGGCCACAAAAGACTCAGCGGACATGAAAAATGCGAAAAATTTCAAACGAAAAAATCAACGGGCCTTATTTATAATTTTTTTTTTTACGGAAAACAAATACCAGATGTGAAGTGACGGACTTAAACCAAAGAGAACAACAAACAGTAAACCACTAGTTCTATAATATCAGACTTTATAGTTGCATATCATGTACATACAACGTTTTTTATCGGATTTTTTTTTTTGGGGGGGGGGGGCGGGGGCAATATTGATAGTAAAAAAGAATATTCGATAAAAAACATTGAATGTAAATGATGTGAAACTCCAAAGTCTTACATTATTAGACTATTAAACCGCAGGCTTCTCAATTATTGTATAATCATGAACTAGGTTCAAGCATAGAGCTGACCGAGTGCAAGATCCTCATTGAAAATCACTGAGGTCTTTAAGCATCCCTTGCAGTATACTTTGGTAAAATTTAAAAAAAAAAAATCTTTAAAATGCTATCAAAATGTCACAGTCTGAACTCATTTCACCTCTCATTCCACTAAATATTAAATTGCACTTACAAGCTAGTGTAACAAAACTTTCCTGACCTATTTTCTTTAATCTTTTTATACTATATTCTATTCATTCATAATCTTTAATTGATACTTGAGAATAAAATGTTACTTCAAAATTACATTCTCTAATTTTGAATGATACACACAGGCACAATAAAAGACAACAAATTTCGCTATCTTCTCGAAATTGGAATTTGATAAAAAAGAAATGACATGTTATAATTTTATCTTACAAGTGTACTTTCAATTTCAATTTGGTTCTAAATTTAGATTTAGCTTTCCCATCAATTGCGGACGGAATAGAAGACACTTGTTTATTTTCTGCACATGTAGAAAAAGTTGAAAACTGGGAGTAGAATGACTAAGTTTATACTTATTTTAAGATAAATGTAAGAGTGAGACAACTTTAACATTACTGAGTATTTATTTTTTTAGCCCAATTTGTTTATTTTTTGTTTGATTTCCGTCTTTGTTCTTCGAACTTGAAAGTGTTGCATTAGGGGAAATTCTCTTGGTATCGTCTAATTTTTTGTATGAATATAAATCATGTCCTAAAACTTTTAATTACACAAAAGACAAACATGTTAACATCTTTTTAATTCAACAATTAAATTCACATGTCCTTCATCAATTATTCGTAATATTTACCAAGTTTACGATGAGTACTTTGTGTTTTTCGTTCAAAACTATGGCTTTTTAAGACGATATTGTAGGGTAAATTCAGGTTTCATTTTAATTAATTTGATATCAATAGAAGTAGAATTGTTACATGTTTATTTGTTTTTTGTTTATAATTTTGTTGTGAGACGTTTTTACTTTCTGTTGATATCATAAAAACGAAAAGCCTTCTCCTACGCATCTAAAACAAAACCAATGTATTAAAGTCAGGTTGCACAAAACAATAGAATACTTATATTTCTAATTGGAGTAATTCAGATAATTTCTATGAGGTTTTAAGACAGTGCTAATGTTGGATTCATGATAGACCGCAAAAGTAGTTTCTCTTTCGTGTGTCCTTTCTTGGGGTAAGGAAGATAACTTGTGTTACTAACGATGAACGTTTTTAATCCTGTATTCCGCTAGAGGCTTGCAATTACGTACACTTCGCCTTAAATAATGCAATTTGATAATGATAGATATGTATTATTGTAATACAGGAGATGTGTGATATACAGCAATGCTTTGTGACATATTTCCTATAAAGTCACAGTGGTCTTATTCTCATGATACAGGAGATGTGTGATTTACAGCAATGCCTTGTGGCATATTTCCTATAAAGACACTGTGGTCTTATTCTCATGGTACAGGAGATGTGTGATTTACAGCAATGCCTTGTGACATATTTCCTATAAAGACACTGTGGTCTTATTCTCATGGTACAGGAGATGTGTGATTTACAGCAATGCCTTGTGACATATTTCCTATAAAGACACTGTGGTCTTATTCTCATGGTACAGGAGATGTGTGATTTACAGCAATGCCTTGTGACATATTTCCTATAAAGACACTGTGGTCTTATTCTCATGGTACAGGAGATGTGTGATTTACAGCAATGCTTTGTGACATATTTCCTATAAAGACACTGTGGTCTTATTCTCATGGTACAGGAGATGTGTGATTTACAGCAATGCCTTGTGACATATTTCCTATAAAGACACTGTGGTCTTATTCTCATGGTACAGGAGATGTTTGATATACAGTAATGCCTTGTGACATATTTCCTATAAAGTCACAGTAGTCTTAATAGCCTTAATTTCTAGTTTGGTGCCAGTAATCTCTCTGTCATTAAAATAATAAATGAGTATGTTAATGTTTTGATCAGTTAGAGTTTTGATATGTCAATGTGTTGATGTATCAGTCAATACTTGTGTTAATACCTCCATGTGTTGATGTATAAGTATGTTAATATGTTGATATGTCAGTGGTGTAAATTTGTGATGTTTTAATACATTAATGTGCTGATATGGCAGTGTGTTAGTATGTCAATGTGTCGATATATAAATTTTTTTATGTAAGAGTCTGGTAATATGTGGTTCTGTCAATGAGTCGATGTATGCGGTATGGGCTTTGCTCATTGTTGAAGGCCGTACGGTGACCTATAGTTGTTAATGTCTGTGTCATTTTGGTCTTTTGTGGATAGCTGTCTCATTGGCAATCATACCACATCTTCTTTTTTATATGAGTGTTAATGTGTTGATTTATCAATGTGTCTATATGCCAATGTATGAATGTATGATTCCGTTAATGTTTCGATATGTCAACTTGTTGATGTTTAAGTGTGTTGATTTGTTGATTTGTTAGTGTGTCAATATATTTAGGTGTTGATGTTTCAGTTGGTTAATATGTTAGTGCGTCAATATGGGAATGTGTTAAATCTATCATGAGTGTCTATATGTATATATATATTGATATATGAGCCTGTTTATGTAATGATCTGTCAGTGTAATAATGTAAAGTCTGTTAATGTGTTGATCTGTCAGTGTGATGATGTAGAAGTTTGTTAATATGTTGATCTATCAGTGTGTTGATGTATGAGCCTGTTTATGTAATGATCTGTCAGTGTAATGATGTAAAGTCTGTTAATGTGCTGATCTGTCAGTGTGATGAAATAGAAGTATGTTAATGTGTTGATAAGTCACTGTGAAGATGTAGAAGACTGTTAATGTGTTGATGTATAATCCTGTTAATGTGTTGATCTGTCAGTGTTGATGTAGAAGTCTGTTAATGTGTTGATCTGTCAGTGTTGATGTAGAAGTATGTTAATGTGTTGATCTGTCAGTGTTGATGTAGAAGTCTATTAGTGTGTTGATCTGTCAGTGTGATGAGGTAGAAGTCTGTTAATGTGTTAATCTGTCAGTGTTATGATAAATAAGTCTGTTAATGTGTTGATCTGTCAGTGTGATGAGGTAGAAGTTTGTTAATGTGTTGATCTGTCAGTGTGATGATGTAGAAGTCTGTTAATGTGTTGATCTGTCAGTGTGATGATGTAGAAGTATGTTAATGTGTTGATCTGTCAGTGTGATAATGTAGAAGTCTGTTAATGTGTTAATCTGTCAGTGTGATGATGTAGAAGTATGTTAATGTGTTGATCTGTCAGTGTGATGATGTAGAAGTATGTTAATGTGTTGATCTGTCAGTGTGATAATGTAGAAGTCTGTTAATGTGTTAATCTGTCAGTGTGATGATGTAGAAGTCTGTTAGTGTGTTGATCTGTCGGTGTGATGATGTAGAAGTATGTTAATGTGTTGATCTGTCAGTGTGATGATGTAGAAGTCTGTTTATGTGTTGATCTGTCAGTGTGATGATGTAGAAGTCTGTTAGTGTGTTGATCTGTCAGTGTGATGATGTAGAAGTCTGTTAATGTGTTGATCTGTCAGTGTGATGATTTAGAAGTCTGTTAATGTGTTGATCTGTCAGTGTTGATGTAGAAGTCTGTTAGTGTGTTGATCTGTCAGTGTGATAATGTAGAAGTCTGTTAATGTGTTGATCTGTCAGTGTGATGAAATAGAAGTATGTTAATGTGTTGATCTGTCAGTGTGATGATGTAGAAGTATGTTAATATGATGATCTATCATTGTGTTGATGTATGAGCCTGTTTATGTAATGATCTGTCAGTGTAATGATGTAAAGTCTGTTAATGTACTGATCTGTCAGTGTGATGAAATAGAAGTATGTTAATGTGTTGATAAGTCACTGTGAAGATGTAGAAGTCTGTTAATGTGTTGATGTATGATCCTGTTAATGTGTTGATCTGTCAGTGTTGATGTAGAAGTCTGTTAATGTGTTGATCTGTCAGTGTTGATGTAGAAGTCTGTTAATGTGTTGATCTGTCAGTGTGATGATGTAGAAGTCTGTTAATGTGTTGATCTGTCAGTGTGATGATGTAGAAGTCTGTTAGTGTGTTGATCTGTCGGTGTGATGATGTAGAAGTCTGTTAATGTGTTGATCTGTCAGTGTGATGAGGTAGACGTTTGTTAATGTGTTAATCTGTCAGTGTGATGATGTAGAAGTCTGTTAATGTGTTGATCTGTCAGTGTGATGATGTAGAAGTCTGTTAATGTGTTGATCTGTCAGTGTGATGAGGTAGAAGTCTGTTAATGTGTTGATCTGTCAGTGTGATGATGTAGAAGTCTGTTAGTGTGTTGATCTGTCGGTGTGATGATGTAGAAGTCTGTTAATGTGTTGATCTGTCAGTGTGATGAGGTAGAAGTTTGTTAATGTGTTGATCTGTCAGTGTGATGATGTAGAAGTATGTTAATGTGTTGATCTGTCAGTGTTGATGTAGAAGTCTGTTAATGTGTTGATCTGTCAGTGTGATGATGTAGAAGTCTGTTAATGTGTTGATCTGTCAGTGTGATGATGTAGAAGTCTGTTAGTGTGTTGATCTGTCAGTGTGATGAAATAGAAGTATGTTAATGTGTTGATCTGTCAGTGTTGATGTAGAAGTCTGTTAATGTGTTGATCTGTCAGTGTGATGATGTAGAAGTCTGTTAATGTGTTGATCTGTCAGTGTGATGAAATAGAAGTATGTTAATGTGTTGATCTGTCAGTGTGATGATGTAGAAGTCTGTTAATGTGTTGATCTGTCAGTGTGATGATTTAGAAGTATGTTAGTGTACGTGTTGATCTGTCAGTGTGATGATGTAGAAGTCTGTTAGTGTGTTGATCTGTCAGTGTGATGATGTAGAAGTCTGTTAATGTGTTGATCTGTCAGTGTGATGAAATAGAAGTATGTTAATGTGTTGATCTGTCAGTGTTGATGTAGAAGTCTGTTAATGTATTGATCTGTCAGTGTGATGATGTAGAAGTCTGTTAATGTGTTGATCTGTCAGTGTGATGAAATAGAAGTATGTTAATGTGTTGATCTGTCAGTGTGATGATGTAGAAGTCTGTTAATGTGTTGATCTGTCAGTGTGATGATGTAGAAGTCTGTTAATGTGTTAATCTGTCAGTGTGTTGATGTAGAAGTCTATTAGTGTGTTGATCTGTCGGTGTGATGATGTAGAAGTCTGTTAATGTGTTGATCTGTCAGTGTGATGATTTAGAAGTCTGTTAATGTGTTGATCTGTCAGTGTTGATGTAGAAGTCTGTTAGTGTATTGATCTGTCAGTGTGATAATGTAGAAGTCTGTTAATGTGTTGATCTGTCAGTGTGATGAAATAGAAGTATATTAATGTGTTGATCTGTCAGTGTGATAATGTAGAAGTCTGTTAATGTGTTGATCTGTCAGTGTGATGAAATAGAAGTCTGTTAGTGTGTTGATCTGTCAGTGTGATAATGTAGAAGTCTGTTAATGTGTTGATCTGTCAGTGTGATGAGGTAGAAGTTTGTTAATGTGTTAATCTGTCAGTGTGTTGATGTAGAAGTCTGTTAATGTGTTAATCTGTCAGTTTGATGATGTAGAAGTCTGTTAATGTGTTGATCTGTCAGTGTTGATGTAGAAGTCTGTTAGTGTGTTGATTTGTCGGTGTGATGATGTAGAAGTCTGTTAGTGTGTTGATCTGTCAGTGTGATAATGTAGAAGTCTGTTAATGTGTTGATCTGTCAGTGTTGATGTAGAAGTATGTTAGCATGGTTAGTGTGTTGATCTGTCAGTGTTATGATGTAGAAGTCTGTTAATGTGTTAATCTGTCAATGTTGATGTTGAAGTTTGTTAATGTGTTGATCTGTCAGTGTGATGATGTAGAAGTCTGTTAATCTGTTGATCTGTCAGTGTGATGATGTAGAAGTCTGTTAATGTGTTGATCTGTCAGTGTGATGATGTTGAAGTCTGTTAATGTGTTAATCTGTCAGTGTTGATGTTGAAGTCTGTTAATGTGTTGATCTGTTAGTGATGATGTTGAAGTCTGTTAATGTGTTAATCTGTCAGTGTGATGATGTAGAAGTCTGTTAATGTGTTAATCTGTCAGTGTAATGATGTAGAAGTATGTTAGTGTGTTGATCTGTCAGTGAGATGGTGTAGAAGTCTGTTAATGTGTTAATCTGTCAGTGTTATGATGTAGAAGTCTGTTAATGTGTTGATCTGTCAGTGAGATGATGTAGAAGTTTGTTAATGTGTTAATATGTCAGTGTTGATGTTGAAGTCTGTTAATGTGTTGATCTGTCAGTGATGATGTTGAAGTCTGTTAATGTGTTAATCTGTCAGTGTTGATGTTGAAGTCTGTTAATGTGTTGATCTGTCAGTGATGATGTTGAAGTCTGTTAATGTGTTAATCTGTCAGTGTGATGATGTAGAAGTCTGTTAATGTGTTAATCTGTCAGTGTGATGATGTAGAAGTCTGTTAATGTGTTAATCTGTCAGTGTTGATGTTGAAGTCTGTTAATGTGTTGATCTGTCAGTGTGATGATGTAGAAGTATGGTAATGCTTTGAAAAAATAATCTGTTAATATTTTCATTTGTCAGTATGTTGATATGTCTACATGTTGATGTACAAGTCTGTTAATGTGTAGATCTCTAAATGTGTTACTGTGTAAAAAAGCTTTAGAAATGTTAATGTATTAATATGTCAGAATATCAATTTGTTAACTGGTCAATATGTCAATATGTCTATGTGTCAATGTTTGAATTTGATACCCTTTTGATATGTTAATCTGTCAATTGATTAATATGCTGATTTGTTAATAGGTCAACTGGTCACTGTGTCTATCCGTCTATGTGTAAATATCTTTATATTTATATGTCAAAAACTACTTATTCTGAATAATCCAGTTGAGCCAATGGCTGGATTTGGTTGTCAACTGAACAGGTTGAAAATGCTATATAAATCGAGTGAGAATGAATTTAAGTTTATAGTGATATGAAATCAACAGGTTGAGGAAAGAATAAATCGGACGAGAATGAAAGATGTTCATTTTAAGGTTCATATGATCTGTACAATCAAATGATCTGTAATCAATCAATCTTCGTCAATTGCCTACTTTATTTTTCCCATTATTTTTTTTATTTTTTTATTTTTACATTTATATGCAGATATCAAGGTTTCCATTCATTAGAAAAAAGTAACTATAATTCATTCCAGTTTACATATATTAGAAATAAGTAACTATACATCATTAGATGATTGCCTTGTGTGATGAACCAGTAGGAATGATAGTACCGACATTGTAAGCAGACATCAATGTTTTCATATATTAGAAACAAGTAATTGTTATTTCAGCCAGTATCTGAATAATTAATATTATATGATTACCTCCAACTACTGATGCTGAAGGTTCCTGTGGTTCGGTGTCAGGAGTTACTTCTGGAGATGTCCTTGACATGACAGTCTACAAAAAAACATGTAATAAATTATCATGCCTCATATGAAAACTTGTCAAATAGCTTCATTGAAGGATGTACAGATGGTTGCAGTCCTAACCTGTACAGCAAGTTAACTCGATAACGAGTCATTTGGACTGGTCAAAGTTAACCTGTGACCGAAATCACGACTGCTCTGACCAGTCCTAGGACCAAAATCTAGTGAACTTGAAAAGCGAACTTGGTCCTAGGACTGTTTTTGTGTCTGCCAAAAAGTTAACTTCGAAACAGGTCCGATATTGATATAAGTTAACTTCGAACCTAAGTCTTGCCGTAAAGTTAACATAAGTTCACCTCGAAAGCAGACCTGTTCCCAAGTTAACTTTTGACTGGTCTTCTCAACATTAAGTTAACTTGTAACCAGGACCGCTCTACATCGATTTTTTAAAAATATTTTTTAATATCTTTGTTTCGTCGTATAAACATCGAAAAGTAAAGTAAAATTAGTACTTCTATTATATAAACGGGATTTAATATAAATATTTGAAAAAAAAGTACGCATAAAACGTTGCTTGTAACACAAATGTATCTGTGATCTGCCAATCTATAAATTAAAAAACGATTTTGGTTACAATGATAACGGGCACTGAATATGTATTCGAATACCTAATTTCATATCAAATTCAACCATATTTGCACTTTATATGTATATCTATGAAGCCTATTAAAGGACGTATTATCGATGTTAGTTATACGTCCTTATTAGTTATATGTATTTAATCTATGTAGACACAATCAGCAATATTTTAATTCCAGGATAGAATTTACTATACAAAATGAAAGCTTCATTTTAACACACGACTACAAAATTTTGTTCGCATAAATTTAGGGTGCCAGCATGTCCTCCTTTTTGTAACAAAATTTCATTAGTTTTGATACCTCATGCCGACTTGTGCAACAAAATTATTTGACTGCATCAACTAAAACTGACCATATGTGCACTTTTATTTGTAAATCAATATACCTGCATAGTAAATCAGCCATATTTTCTATGTCAGGATTCAATGTATATTACAATTGACAGCAATATTGCAATACGATATACAATTATGGCCCGTTGAAGAGGTGAATATCCAAAATTGTCAACCCGAGAAGGTTATTTCATTGAGGGCGCACCCCGAAGTGAAATAACCTTCTCGGGTTGACAATTTTGGATATTCATCGATACTAAGGGGCCACAATTGTTTTATTTTACCGAACTAACAGTGGAAGTGCATTTCGAACACAGACTGACGTTTGAAAATACATTTGTGTTCGATTTTCTCGAATATACAACAAAAGTAGAATATTTTTGTAAAATATTGATGGCCCTGAAAAGGACCGTTTATAAGAGACATCATCGGCTGCTGCCACTCTCAGCTCTATCTATGTCCAATGCCATATTTCCTCGTCTCTCGATGGGCTTCCAGTGTAACGTGAACGCTGCCATTTTGTTTATTTACGTTTGTGACGTCATTTTTATGGGAGGTAACTCAAGTACAAATAAACAAACTCAAAAGGTTATTCACTGGTGAATAATAGGGTTATTCACCGCGGGTGTAAATTATTTAGGGTTATTCGTTCTTCCTTCAATTGAATGAAAATTAACTGAATTATTCCATGTCACGTGATTACGTTTCACACAATAGAATTGTTTGAAATATACGTAAGGTATAATAATAACAATAAAGTTTTGTTCACATACATTTTGGATGCCAGAATGTCCTCGTTTTATTCAAAATATTGATACCTAACAAAATGTCAGTAGTTTTAATACCTCATGCTGACTTGAACAACAAAATTATTTGGCTGCATAAACTAAAACTGACCATATGTGCACTTTATTTGTAAACCTATAAACCAGCATAGTAAATCAGCCATATTTTTCATGTCAGGATTCAATGTATAATACAATTGACAGCAATATTGCAATACAATAACAACAAATTTTTGTTCACACAAATTAAGGGTGCCAGCATGTCCTTCTTTTATTCAAAATATTAATAGTCAACACAATTTCAGTAGTTTTGATACCTTATGCTGACTTGTACAACAAAATTATTTGACTGTGTCCACCAAAACTGACTATATGTGCACTTTAATTTATAAATCTATATACCCGCATAGTAAATCAGCCATATTTTTTATGTCAGGATTCAAAGTAAAATACATTCATGACATTTGAAAGCAATATTGCATACAATCATGACAATAACAATAATTTTTTGTTCGCATATATTTAGGGTGCCAGAATGTCCTTCTTTTATTCAAAATATTGATATGAAACTGGCGCCATCATGTTTTTTCCTGGCGCTCCTGTTCACATTTTAGTGGGACAGCAAATGTATAAGCAATAATTTTGGAAAACAATTAGTGCAATTTTTTTTCTGCATAAACATAGAGACTGTCAGCATTTCATCTCTGTATTCATAATATTGAACAGTCACTAGATATAGTAGTTCAGGATGGTGTGTAAAACAAAACTATAAGGCTGCATCATCCAAGTACCAATATTGACATGTCTGAATTTTTTCATTTGTACTTTTTAATAAAAAAAAGTATATAAGGTTCTCTTCTTGGAACAGTATACTGTTAATCTAGTATGTAGTTGATTGATTTTATTTGTAGTTAAAGGTCAAGTGGCTATTTCATTCAAGTGCACATGTTCATTGAGTATAATTTTGGAACATCCTATACTTAGACAATATACGTATAGTGTCTTGAAATATGAAATTTATTTGTATGAGGCTTAGAAACGGGAAAATGCGAGGTTCTACCAAGCATTTTCCCGTTTCGTGCCGAATACAAATAAATTTCATATTTCAAGACACTATACGTATATTGTTTTTATACTGAAATCGATAAAAAAAAATAAAAAATAAAAAAAATATGTAACAAATATTGTTAAAAAAAGTGTTTTGAATTTCCCTCTTGGGGTACCATTTTGGGGTATTTCCCTATGAGCGTAGTCCAGGCGGTAAGACATTGACATATTAAAGGATTAGAAAGGGAAAATGAACTTAATTAATAACATTTGATAAATATGGTATATAAATAATCAATTTGAAGACATAAAAGTTTGACCATTGTTACTTCACGTTGTCATGGTCGTGACGTGACGTTGTTGATGAATTACAGTAGTTCCGGTAAGGAGGCAGGGCTTATAGGTTAGTTGAGGTCATTGACGTATCAAGCTAACGATTATACGTATAGCTTTATCTGTATAGTAAAATAGCTGATTGCGGTATAAATCAATTTATCTGCAGACAAATCTCTAGACAAATCTGACGAGTTTTACCACACCGTATGTATCCGGACACTGTACAATTTTCGTTAGAATATTCTGGGGAAAATAGAATAGTAAATCCAATGCAAACAAGTTGAATAACAATGCAATATCCATGCATGTATAAATGTAGTTTAAATAATTATGACGTCTGGCAAGGCTATTTTAATTTTATTCTGGGACGCCTTCCTACGACGTCATTACGCTGAAGCTATTTTTTACATCTTGAGTTTGAGAGCAAATTTTGGGGTGAACTTTGAGACCTAATTTTGATATTTTTTGTCGGGGCAAATATTTATTTTTTTCAAAAAGATTTCAATTATCAATGAAACATCACTGCCCGTGTATATAAAATATTAAAATCGGTAAAATTCAATGGACCCGAATTTCCGAAATGTTCCATTTACAATATCCAGAAATTCGAGTCTGTTTAAATATACTGGTTTTAATATTTCATATTCACCGGAAGTGACGTTTCATTGATAATTGTGGGAAATCTTTTTGAAACAAATAAATATTTGCCTGACTCAAATGGAATCGTATTTTATTTTACCACTTCTACTGGATATTTCTGGGAATGTTTTACATCAATAAGCACACAAAATGTAGGATTTTGTAAATACATAAAAATTTTAAACCTGCAAAGAAAACTTTATGTCAATATTAGGTCTCAAATTCTCCCCAAAATTTGCTCTCAAACTCCAGACGTAAAAAATGGCTTCAGCGTTATGACGTCGTAGGAAGGCGTAACAGAATAAATTTAAAATAGCCGTAGGTCTGGTCCACCAACGATGAAGTTTACTTGCTTGTCTTGTTAAATATTCTCAAGTTAACTTAGAAAGCAGTCAACAAGTCTGCTCTAAGTTATCTTTTGTCAAGGTTAGGACCGCACCCATTTGTGCAGTGTTAATTTCTTTGTCATTTGGTTTATTGTCTTTATTGTGAAGAGTTGTCTCATTGGCAATCGATACCACATCTTACATCTATCATAAAGTCCTTGTTTTGCCACTGACAATAAATATTGTAAGATCAATTTCAAATTTGCCCATAATTTGCACATAATGTTTGGAAATGCACAAGATCAAGAAATACACACTTCAGACAAATTATTCTGACAACCATTGTTTGCAAAAAAAGTGTGATAATTTGGCTACCTTTATTTGAAATGATCAATAAAGAAAAAAAAATCAATTGTTTTCAGATTTTTGTGATTTTCTGTTTATTGCTTTAAAGGTGTGATACCACTAATTGGAAATCCCTGTCTATTACAACATTTTTTTCAATTTTCACAGCTTTCTAAACTTTTTACATAAGTATAATTAAATAGAAAGCAGGTGTATACTGAATTGTACATGTATCATCTTTCTACCTGCCAATTCTAATTTGTGTTTAATGTCTTGTAGTAAAATACCAATGGCCGAAGGTAACTACTAAATATGGCCCCTTTTTTTCTGGAAATCTTAAATAAATATAGTATGGAGCGCATTAATCATCAATTTTTAATGCAAACTCATGAGCAATTAAATTATGTCTAACAACAGTTTAAATATATTTCTTTTTCACCCAACGTTTCATTTCTGCAAATTTGTTGGTTAGTTAAAAGTAAACAATGACATCAAAAGAACTATATTTTTTTAGGGAAGGACTACTTTAATATATAGAACTTTACACTCTAAATTGGAGTGAGTTAATTGGTGGTCTTTACCACATGTTTAATCGCTACAGTAATTGTTTTTCCTTTTTCCTTCTAATCTATGCCATATCACACATGAGTAAAACAAGAGTGCACACGCTGAAATGTCTCGCCTTCTATACTAATCATTGATATTATGTTGATAGTCCTAAGTATAAAGCTAAGCTTTATTACAACTATTACATAAACTTAACATTAACCAAGATAACTAAACAAAGACCAATGAACCTTGAAAATGAGGTCAAGGTCAGATGAACCATGCAAGGCAGACATGTACAGCTAACAATGTTTCTATAAAACATATATAGTTGACCCATTACTTATAGTTTAAGAAAAATAGACCAAAACACAAAAACTTAACACTGTGCAATGAACCGTGAAAATGAGGTCACGGTCAAATAAAACCTGCGCGACTGACATAAACATCATGAAATATTTCCATACACCAAATATAGTTGACCTATGGCATACAGTATTAGATAAAAAGACCAAAACTCAAAAACTTAACTTTGACCACTGATTACCATGAAAATGAGGTCAAGGTCACATGACATCTGCCCCCTAGACATGTACACCTTACAATCATTCCATACAACAAATATAATAGACCTATTGCATATAGTATGAGGAAAACAGACCAAAACACAAATATTTAACTATAACCACTGAACCATGAAAATGAGGTCAAGGTCAGATGACACCTGCCAGTTGGACATGTACACCTTACAGTCCTTCCATACACTGAATATACTAGCCCTATTGCTTATAGTATATGAGATATGGACTTGACCACCAAAACTTAACCTTGTTCACTGATCCATGAAATGAGGTCGAGGTCAAGTGAAAACTGTCTAACAGACATGAGGACCTTGCAAGGTATGCACATATCAAATATAGTTATCCTATTACTTATAATAAGAGAGAATTCAACATTACAAAAAAATTTGAACTTTTTTTTCAAGTAGTCACTGAACCATGAAAATGAGGTCAAGGTTATTGGACATGTGACTGACAGAAACTTCGTAACATGAAGCATCTATATACAAAGTATGAAGCATCCAGGTCTTCCACCTTCTTAAATATAAAGTTTTTAAGAAGTGAGCTAACGCCGCCTCCGCCGTATCACTATCCCTATGTCGAGCTTTCTGCAACAAAAGTTGCAGGCTCGACAATATACTGCACACTGCCTATTTACTGATGATGTGATTCATTTGTTTTTGTACGTAATTTAAAAAGGTTGTGCAGGAAAGTTAATGTTACTGAGTTTACTCATTTCATAGAGGTTTTATCTATGTAGGTGAATTTGTCTACCTGCAACATACTGAAAAATTTATAATATATACACAGGTTGACAGCATACTAAACATTTTGTAAAGATGTGCTTTTTGTTTTAATATATGATTTTTATATATTTGCATAAACATATCAATCACATTTTCTGCACAGAGATACATATTATGTTTACATAAAAGGAGATGATGTGATGTATATACCAAGAAGACAGGAAACTAATGACACATAAAAAAACAACAGATGAGACACTGATTTCAAACATCTATATTAGGCAACAGGCTTGGAATTGTCAACTTACCAGGAACATTGTTAACCAACAACAGATACTACAACCAGATGCTCCAGCTCCGCAGGGTGCAGCTTTATACGAACGCAGAGGTTGAACCCAGTGAACGGTTGGAGCAAGTATGGACACAACATTCAAGCTGGATTCAGCTCTAAATTTGGATTGTGATTAAATAGTTGACACAGCATAGGTTTCTGACACAGAATGAATGTGATCTAATGAACTTAAAATATGTTTTTGCCTTTGAGCAATTCACTATGCTGTTGAATATTAATCCTCTCAAAAAAATGTTTAAAGAAATTTTCTTTCTATTTATGAAATCTGAAATGAGAAAAATTTAACCCCCACCCCCATTTTTTTTCACATCCCCCTTTCCCTTTTTCCAAAACTGATCTCAATTCAAATTTCTAATGGAGTTTGCAACAGTAAATACTCATTTAAATACATCATAAAATATTAAAATGTAAAATAAAGTGCTTGTTATCACTGAATGGTAAAGATTGTTTTAATTTATCAGTTGGTAGTAAAAGTGAATATACATTGTATATTGTATAAACATGATAAAACAATGATTAAAGTTGATTCAACTACTATTCTCAATCTGGACATAGAAAGATAACTCCAATTGAAAATTTCTTGCTATTGCACAATATTGTGCAATTAGATATTTCTTGCTATTGCGCAATACTGTGCAATTGAAAATATTTGCTATTGCACAATACTGTGCAATTGAAGATTTCTTGGTATTGCGCAATACTGTACATGTGCAATTGAAAATTTCTTGCTATTGCACAATACTGTGCAATTGAAGATTTCTTGCTATTGCTGAATACTGTGCAATTGAAAATTTCTTGCTATTGCACAATACTTAATATAATAATTTTGGATCCTGATTTGAACCAACTTGAAAACTGGGCCCATAATCAAAAATCTAAGTACATGTTTACATTCAGCATATCAAAAAAGTCTAAGAATTCAATTTTTGTTAAAATCAAACTTAGTTAATTTTGGACCCTTTGGACTTTAATGTAGACCAATTTGAAAACGGGACCAAAAATTTAGAGTCTACATACACAGTTAGATTCGGCATATCAAAGAACCCCAATTATTCAATTTTTGATGAAATCAAACAAAGTTCAATTTTGGACCCCGATTTGGACCAACTTGAAAACTAGAGGCTCTAAAGAGCCTGTGTCGCTCACCTTGGTCTATGTGAATACTAAACAAAGGACACAGATGGATTCAATACAAAATTGTGGTTTTGTGATGGTGATGTGTTTGTAGATCTTACTTTACTGAACATTCTTGCTGCTTACAATTATCTCTATCTATAATGAACTTGACCCAGTAGTTACAGTGGAAAATGTTAGTAAAATTTTACAAATTTTGTGAAAATTGTTAAAAAAAATGACTATATAAAGAGCAATAACTCCTTAGGGGTCAATTGACCATTTTGGTCATGTTGACTTCTTTTTAGGTCTTACTTTGCTGTACATTATTGCTGTTTACAGTTTATCTCTATCTATAATAATATTCAACATAATAACCAAAAACAGCAAAATTTCCTTAAAATTTCTTATTCAGGGGCAGCAACCCAACAACAGGTTGTCTGATTCATTTGAAAATTTCAGGGCAGATAGATGTTGACCCAATAAATTTTTTAACCCATGTCAGATAAATTTGCTCTAAATGCTTTGGTTTTTGAGTTATAAGCCAAAAACTGCATTTTACCCCTATGTTCTATTTTTAGGCGTGGCGGCCATCTTGGTTAGTTGGCCAGGTCACCGGACACATTTTTTTAAACTAGATACCCAATGATGATTGTGGCCAAGTCTGGATTAATTTGGCCCAGTAGTTTCAGAGGGGAAGATTTTTGTAAAAGATTACTAAGATTTACGAAAAATGGTTAAAAATTGACTATAAAGGGCAATAACTCCTTAGGGGTCAATTGACCATTTTGGTCATGTTGACTTATTTGTAAATCATACTTTGCTGAACATTATTGCTGTTTACAGTTTATCTCTGTCTATAATAATATTCTAGATAATAACCAAAAACAGTAAAATTTCCTTTAAATTACCAATTCAGGGGCAGCAACCCAACAACAGGTTGTCCGATTCATCTGAAAATTTCAGGGCAGATAGATTTTGACCTGATGAACAATTTTACTCATGTCAGTTTTGCTCTAAATGCTTTGGTTTTTGAGTTATAAGCCAAAAACTGCATTTTACCCCCATGTTCTATTTTTAGCCATGGCGGCCATCTTGGTTGGTTGACCGGGTCACCGGACACATTTTTAAAACTAGATATCCCAATGATGATTGTGGCCATGTTTGGTTTAATTTGGTCCAGTAGTTTCAGAGGAGAAGATTTTTCTAAAAGATGACTAAGATTTACAAAAAATGGTTAAAAATTGACTATAAAGGGAAATAACTCCTAAAGGGGTCAATTGACCATTTCGGTCATGATGACTTATTTGTAAATCTCACTTTTCTGAACATTATTGCTGTTTACAGTTTATCTTTATCTATAATAATGTTCAAGATAATAACCAAAAACAGCAAAATTTCCTTAAAATTACATATTCAGGGGGAGCAACCCAACAACGGGTTGTCTGATTCATCTGAAAATTCAGGGCAGATAGATCTTGACCTGATAAACAAGTTTACCTCATGTCAGATTTGCTCTAAATGCTTTGGTTTTTGAGTTATAAGCCAAAAACTGCATTTTACCCCTATGTTCTATTTTTAGCCATGGCGGCCATCTTGGTTTGTAGGCGGGGTCACGCCAAACTTTTTTTAAACTAGATACCCCAATGATGATTGTGGCCAAGTTTGGTTTAATTTGGCCCAGCATTTTCAGAGGAGAAGATTTTTGTAAAAGTTAACGACGACGGACGCCGGACGACGACGACGCCGGACGCAAAGTGATGGGAAAAGCTCACTTGGCCCTTCAGGCCAGGTGAGCTAAAAAGGCCAATAATCAAAAATCTACATACACAGTTAGATTCGGCATTTCAAAGAACCCCAATTATTCATTTTTTGATGAAATCAAACAAAGTTCAATTTTGGACCCTTTGGGCCCCTTTATCCTAAACTGTTGGGACCAAAACTCCCAAAATCAATCCCAACCTTCCTTTCGTGGTCATAAACCTTGCGTTTAAATTTCATTTATTTCTATTTACTTATACTAAAGTTATTGTGCGAAAACAAAGAATAATGCTTATTTGGGCCCTTTTTTGGCCCCTTATTCCTAATCTGTTGGGACCAAATTAAATCTTCCAAAATCAATCCCAACCTTCCTTTTGTGGTCATAAACCTTGTGTCAAAATTTCATAAATTTCTATTTACTTAAACTAAAGTTATAGTGCGAAAACCAAGAAAATGCTTATTTGGGCCCTTTTAGGCCCCTTATTCCTAAAATGATGGGACCAAAACTCCCAAAATCAATCCCAACCTTCCTTTTGTGGTCAAAAACCTTGTGTTAAAATTTCATGGATTTCTATTCACATTTACTGAAGTTAAAGTGCGAAAACTAAAATTATTTGGACGATGACAACGACGACAACGCAGACAAGGACGCCAACGTGATACCAATATACGACCAATTTTCAATTTTTGCGGACGTATAATGACATTGAAAACTACAGGCAACCGTTTTATTGTAACTTCAAGGTACCAAGTCTGTTATGTCTCTAACAATCTGTGACTATTTGTAAATATCTCTTTTTAATTATGACAGAATATTTACCTTTAGGAAGTCCATCACTTCTTCCTTCTTCCATTTTTTTTCTTCAGAATCATTGCTTTCTATTGTTACCATATTATAAGGAGTCTCACCCTGAAATACAATCAAAACTCTTTTATCAATCATACAAATATACTTCTTCTTTCAATAATAGGCAATTGTTGTACTAATTTTACAATACTTGACCTAAAACCAGTCAACCTAAACCACCAACAAATATGAAGTGACATAATAAAGAGATAAATGAACCAATAACTGAGATTTTACTGTTTAAGAACATGAATAAACTAGACATCATTGAGATGGGAGCCATCTCTGTGGGCGACGCTGTAAATACTGTGTGGTGAAAGATTTGTATCTTTATCATAGGACATGGAGATGTCAACTGAAACCAAAGTTTTTAACCTTGACTTTTAACCAAGAAAGTTGTACATACATTATAACATATCCTCTGGTGTTGGTTAAAATACATGTCAGGTATAGACTTTGAAATCATAACAGTTCTCAATATTTAGAGTGAACACGATCTTGACCATAGGACATGGGATTGTCAACTGAAACCAGTTTTTGACCTTGACCTTTGACCTAGGTAGTTGTTCATAGATTATGACACACCTTCTGGTGTTGGTTAATATACATGTCAAGTATAAAGTATTATAAGATAACCGTTCTCTGGATATATAGAGGACACAATTGTTATGGGCGGACGGACGGATGGACAGACGGTGGAACAGACAGACTCATCACTATAGGGTGACCCGTCAATAGTTTAGTGTAGTATGTAAATTATTACATTAAAACCAAACATACTGAAATAATATAGTTATATTTATTATAGTTCAACCATCTGTTTCAATTGACCCTATCCAACGTGTTTAATCATCCAACCTACCAACCAACCAACCAACCAACCAAACAACCAACCAATAAACCAACCAATCAATCAATCATTCAATCAATCAATCAATCAACCAACTAATCAATAATTTGCGTGCATGTTTCCATCTCGTGTGTTTATTAAGGGGTCCAAGGTCTCATTTGTTTTATTGGCTTGTTTGAAGAGACCCTATCCCAAGTGTTTAAGTTATAAACCAACCAACCAACCAACCAACCAATCAACCAATCAATCAATCAATCAATCAATCAATCAATCAATCAATCAATCAATCAATATGTATGACAGTTTATTTATGACAGTATATTTAAAACAATATGGAAGGAAAAAACTCAATTATTCAAGAAAAATTGAATTTTAATATTGTTCTTACATCTCTTCTGAAAAAAAACCCACATGTACTCTGAAACTACAAGTCCAATCGACCTCAAAATTTGCAGTCAGCAGGGCATACATGTACTAAAAGTTCATAAAACAAAGTGGTGCAGCTACCTCTCAAGAATTTTCCTAGAGAAAAGAAATGGCAATGCCGTAAAAATTGCTTGCTAGGTCCGTAAATCTCAGTGAAATCCTACAATAAAATGTACGCTCCTAGATTGAAATACTTATTTGTGTTACAAACTGGTGCTGAAAAATGTACATTGTAAGAAAACAATCCTTAAACGTGTTTTAAAGTTACACCGGATCAATTAAATCCAAATCATGCTCTGCTGGTAAACTGTGATCAAAATGTCATTTTCCTACAATGACAAAAGAAATTACATTGTGTGCATTCCATATCTATACATGTTGTCTATTCAACGTCCCCACCTAAAAAGGAATAAAAAGTTTCCGTAATTATAAACCCGCGTCACGTGATGTCTCCTCAATCTGGCACGAGAGTCGCGCGTTGGATCTGAAATAAAATAAAAATTTCCACTAAACATGAAATTTCTCTGGTAACACAATAATATAGACCCCTAAAACAAGCAAGCAAACAAACAAACAAACAAACACACACACACACACACACACACACATATCAAACAATAATGTTTCAAATGTGGGAAAGACCGTTTACAATTGCTTTTTAAAAGCAATTGATTTATATTGTAAAACGGCAATTTTAACCATTATGTTCTGTTTATATACAGAAAAAAAAAATCTCCCTGGGACCCCCTTTTGCCTCCCTTTTTTTAACCCTCCACTTACAAATGCATGTAGCTTGTGTGCTATCCATCCTATCAAAGGAAAAGAACGACAACTCCAGTTTTTTCCCTATTATTAGGTCTTCAACCTTTCGGTTGGTAGAAGGTATGTTGTAGTGTATGATTGGTGGAAGGTATGTTGGTAGTGTATGATTGGTGGAAGGCATGTTGGTAGTGTATGATTGGTGGAAGGTATGTTTGTAGTGTATGATTGGTGTAAGGTATGTTGGTAGTGTATGATTGGTGGAAGGTATGTTGGTAGTGTATGATTGGTGGAAGGTATGTTGGTAGTGTATGATTGGTAGAAGGTATGTTGGTAGTATATGATTGGTGGAAGGTATGTTGGAAGTGTATGTTTGGTGGAAGGTATGTTGGTAGTGTATGATTGGTGGATGGTATGCTGATAGTGTATGATTGGTTGAAGGTATGTTCGTGGTTGTGTATGATTGGTGAAAGGTATGTTCGTAGTGCATGATTGGTGGAAGGTATGTTGGTAGTGTATGATTGATGAAAGGTATGTTGTTAGTGCATGATTGGTGGAAGGTATGTTGGTATTGTATGATTGGTGGAAGGTATGTTGGTAGTGTATGATTGGTGGAAGGTATGTTGGTAGTGTATGATTGGTGGAAGGTATGTTGGTAGTGTATGATTGGTGGAAGGTATGTTGGTAGTGTATGATTGGTTGAAGGTATGTTGGTAGTGTATGGTTGATGGGTGGTGTGTTGGTGGTATATTGTTGGTGGAAGTTATGTTGTTAGTGCATGATTGGTGGAAGGTATGTTGGTCTTGCATAATTGGTGGAAGGTATGTTAGCAGTGTATGATAGGTGGGTGATATGTTGGTAGTGTATGATAGGTTGGTGGTATGTTGGCAATGAATGATTTGTGGAAGGTATGTTGGTAGTGTATGATTGGTGGAAAGGTATGTTGGTAGTGTAAGCCAACAAAAGGCACATCAATAATAAAATTTAACAAGATTTATTATGTATGTACACAAGTAAACAATTTGATTGGTTACCATTCAGATGAAAAGATTGTATTAGTTATCTTTGTGTTGATATTGTTTGAATTGTGGTTTATCAGTTTTACAACTGATGTTAATAATTGATAATCCCTACACCATTTTAAATACTTGGTTCACATCATATCAAGTGAATTTTTTGTTCTATATATGAATTCAAAAAATATACATTTTTTGTTAATATAGTCCATCCATGTAAACGTAAAGCACCAGACGGATTCTTCATATTTAGTTTAACTGTTTATTATATAGGTATGTCATCATAAAGATGTACGATATTTTACAGTATTGTACTGCATCTGTTTACACTTAACTATTGTATTTGTATATATATTGTACTTTCTCTGATGTATTTATATTCATTTGTAATTCTACTTTCTCTGTTGACTTGTATTTATTCTTTAGAGAATGAAGTGTCTGTCTAATAAGAATAAAAATGAATGTTACCCTATGTGTTTTCACCCAAGGACTGCATCCTTTATCTATTAGCCATTTTGTTACATCAATCTGTCCATCCTGAGCAGCAAGATGTAAAGCTGTGTATCCAAACTATAACAATATAAAAATATAAACATGTTAATGGTATGTGATAATAAATCAATAGAGGAGTCAAACAATTTATCAAAATGTAAGAAATATAACATCGAATAAAACAATAAATGTTACAGTAAAATATATAAACTAAAAAATATTTTCTGATTAAGGAGGGTCTGGAGGGGGGTCTGTTATTCTGTAAACATTAAATTGTCACCCCTTTTTTCTCTAATCTTCAAAAAGTAAACCACGAATTTCTCATGTTTCTCTTATCTTCATTTGTTGTGCCCGTTATTCTCTAATCTTTATTTTTTAAAGGCATTATTCTTTAATCATTTAACCCCATCCAAACCCTCATTAAGTTCAACAAAACAAGTAAACAAATAGTAACCTCTTAATTATATAAGTATAACAAGTTAAATAATAGCAAGTATTTGTTGTCCATTTAACATGTCTGATTAACAACATGATTTTGTTTAGAATCAGTATAAAGATCAAAGTTGAAAAAAAAAACTTTTTTCAAGGAACATCAAAACGAGTTATATTTTCTGATTCAGTACGAAGAGACAAGAAAAATGAGACCCCACTTTATATAATTCTCTCAAATATTAGGTCTCCATTAAACCCGTCTGATTAACAATGATTCAGTAGAATGATCAAAGTGAGAAAAAAAAAACTTTTTTCAAGAAACATTAAAACGAGTTATATTTTCTGATTCAGTACGAAGAGACAAGAAAAATAAGACCCCACTTTATATAATTCTGTCAAATATTTGTTATTTTTAAAAGATTTTTTACATAAGATCTGTAGAATTAACATTATCTGACTAAAGATGTTAACACAACTTGTTCTCATCAACTTCTCATTAAAATCAGATGTTAACAAAATAATTTTTCGTCAGGAAACAAACAAAAAGATGTACTATATTTTACAGTATTGTACTGCATCTGTTTACACTTAACTATTGTATTTGTATATATATATTGTACTTTCTCTGATGTATTTATATTCATTTGTAATTCTACTTTCTCTGTTGACTTGTATTTATTCTTTAGAGAATAAAGTGTCTGTCTAATAAGAATAAAAATGAATGTTACCCTATGTGTTTTCACCCAAGGACTGCATCCTTTATCTATTAGCCATTTTGTGACATCAATCCGTCCATACTCAGCAGCATGATGTAAAGCTGTGTATCCAAACTATAACAATATAAAAATATAAACATGTTAATGGTATGTGATAATAAATCAATAGAGGAGTCAAACAATTTATCAAAATGTAAGAAATATAACATCGAGTAAAACAATAAATGTTACAGTAAAATATATAAACTAAAAAATATTTTCTGATTAAGGAGGGTCTGGAGGGGGGTCTGTTATTCTGTAAACATTAAATTGTCACCCCTTTTTTCTCTAATCTTCAAAAAGTAAACCACGAATTTCTCATGTTTCTCTTATCTTCATTTGTTGTGCCCGTTATTCTCTAATCTTTATTTTTTAAAGGCATTATTCTTTAATCATTTAACCCCATCCAAACCCTCATTAAGTTCAACAAAACAAGTAAACAAATAGTAACCTCTTAATTATATAAGTATAACAAGTTAAATAATAGCAAGTATTTGTTGTCCATTTAACATGTCTGATTAACAACATGATTTTGTTTAGAATCAGTATAAAGATCAAAGTTGAAAAAAAAACTTTTTTCAAGGAACATCAAAACGAGTTATATTTTCTGATTCAGTACGAAGAGACAAGAAAAATGAGACCCCACTTTATATAATTCTCTCAAATATTAGGTCTCCATTAAACCCGTCTGATTAACAATGATTCAGTAGAATGATCAAAGTGAGAAAAAAAAACCTTTTTTCAAGAAACATTAAAACGAGTTATATTTTCTGATTCAGTACGAAGAGACAAGAAAAATAAGACCCCACTTTATATAATTCTGTCAAATATTTGTTATTTTTAAAAGATTTTTTACATAAGATCTGTAGAATTAACATTATCTGACTAAAGATGTTAACACAACTTGTTCTCATCAACTTCTCATTAAAATCAGACGTTAACAAAATAATTTTTCGTCAGGAAACAAACAAAAAAATCTTTACTATCTGATTCAGTTCTATGTTACGAATAAAATGAGACCCCACTTTATATAATTCTAACAAATATTTGTTGTCCATTAAACCTGTCTGATTAACAACATGATTTTGTGTAGATTTTGTATAAAGTGATGTTTGGTCAGAGTAAAGTGATTATAGCTATCATTACCGCGTCTGTGTCCTCTAACTGACTGCCCTGACTGACTAGGTAAGTCACTACCTCCAGGTGTCCATTCTCAGCCGCCCACATTAATGGTGTCAGTCCATCCTGTAATATCAACATATAACAGACATCAAAACTTGTGTCATAAACTGGACAATGTTGTGTAATAAATATAAACAAAATATATATCACATGAATCAGTGGTCAAAACTGAATAAAATGACCAGTCACACTTTTATTGATATTCTACATAAACAACAAATAAACAACATGTTTTATTGTGAGATGTCAGAACTTCCATCAGAACTGTCAGGTTAAAAAAAATTTTTTTCAAGAAACATAAACAATATTTATATCAATGGACTCAGCTGGACAAGACAATTAAAATGAGGCTCAACTTTATATAATTGTAACAAATATTTGTTGTCCATTAAACCTGTCTGATTAACAATGATTCAGTAGAATGATCAACAACATGATTTTGTTAAGAATCAGTATAAAGAAAAGTTAAAACATTTTTTTTTTCAAGAAACATAAAAACGAGTTATATTTTCTGATTCAGTACGAGGAGACATGAAAAATAAGACCCCACTTTATATAATTCTGTAAAGTATTTGTTATTTTTAAAAGATGTTTTACATTAGATCTGTAGAATTAACATTATCTGACTAAAGATGTTAACACAACTTGTTCTCATCAACTTCTCTATCAAATCAGATGTTAACAAAATAATTTTTCGTCAGGAAACAAAATAAAACCTTTACTATCTGATTCAGTTCTGTGTTACGAATAAAATGAGACCCCACTTTATATAATTCTAACAAATATTTGTTGTCCATTAAACCTGTCTGATTAACAACATGATTTTGTGTAGATTCTGTATAAAGTGGTGTTTGGTTAGAGTAAGGTGATTATATCTATCATTACCACGGTGTCTGTGGCCTCTAATTGACTGCCGTGACTAATGAGGTACGTCACTACCTCCAGGTGTCCTCTCTCAGCCGCAAACATTAATGGTGTCTTTCCAAACTGTAATATCAACATATAACAGACATCAAAACTTGTGTCATAAACTGGACAATGTTGTGTAATAAATATAAACAAAATATATATCACATGAATTGGTGGTCAAAACTCAATAAAATGACCAGTCACACTTGTATTTATATTCTACATAAACAACAAATAAACAACATGTTTTATTGTGAGATGTCAGAACTTCCATCAGAACTGTCAGGTTAAAAAATTTTTTTTTCAAGAAACATAAACAATATTTATATCAATGGACTCAGCTGGACAAGACAATTAAAATGAGGCCCAACTTTATATAATTGTAACAAATATTTGTTGTCCATTAAACCTGTCTGATTAACAATGATTCAGTAGAATGATCAACAACATGATTTTGTTAAGAATCAGTATAAAGAAAAGTTAAAAAAAAAATGTTTTCAAGAAACATAAAAACGAGTTATATTTTCTGATTCAGTACGAGGAGACATGAAAAATAAGACCCCACTTTATATAATTCTGTAAAGTATTTGTTATTTTTAAAAGATGTTTTACATTAGATCTGTAGAATTAACATTATCTGACTAAAGATGTTAACACAACTTGTTCTCATCAACTTCTCATTCAAATCAGATGTTAACAAAATAATTTTTCGTCAGGAAACAAAATAAAACCTTTACTATCTGATTCAGTTCTGTGTTACGAATAAAATGAGACCCCACTTTATATAATTCTAACAAATATTTGTTGTCCATTAAACCTGTCTGATTAACAACATGATTTTGTGTAGATTCTGTATAAAGTGATGTTTAGTCAGAGTAAGGTCATTATATCTATCATTACCTCGTCTGTGGCCTCTAACTGACTGCCGTGACTGGCGAGGTACGTCACTACCTCCAGGTGTCCCCATCGAGCCGCCAAAATTAAAGGTGTCCTTTCATCCTGTAATATCAACATATAACAGACATCAAAACTTGTGTCATAAACTGGACAATGTTGTGTAATAAATATAAACAAAATATATATCACACGAATCAGTGGTCAAAACTGAATAAATTGACCAGTCACACTTGTATTTATATTCTACATAAACAACAAATAAACAACATGTTTTATATTGAGATGTCAGAACTTCCATCAGAAATGTCAGCTTAAAAAAAAACTTTTTTTCAAGAAACATCAACAATATTTATATCAATAGACTCAGCTGGACAAGACAATTAAAATGAGACCCAACTTTATATAATTCTAACAAATATTTGTTGTCCATTAAATCTGTCTGATAAACGATGATTCAGTTGAATTATCAAAGTTGAAAAAAAAACTTTTTTCAAGAAACATTAAAACAAGTTATATTTTCTGATTCAGTACAAAGAGACAAGAAAAATAAGACCCCACTTTATATAATTCTGTCAAATATTTGTTATTTTTAAAAGATGTTTTACATTAGATCTGTAGAATTAACATTATCTGACTAAAGATGTTAACACAACTTGTTCCCATCAACTTCTCATTAAAATCAGATGTTTACAAAATAATTTTTCGTCAGGAAACAAAATAAAACCTTTACTATCTGATTCAGTTCTGTGTTACGAATAAAATGAGACCCTACTTTATATAATTCTAACAAATATGTGTTGTCCATTAAATCTGTTTTCTTTACTATGATAAAGTAGAATGATCAAAATTAAAAAAAATACTTTTTTCAAGGAACATGATAACGAGTTATATGATTCAGTAGGAAGAGACAAGAAAAATAAGACCCCACTTTATATAATTCTGTCAAGTATTTGTTATTTTTAAAAGATGTTTTACAATAGATCTGTAGAATTAACATTATCTGACTTAAGATGTTAACACATCTCGTTCTCATCAACCTTTTGTTAAAATCAAAAATTTATAAATAGTTTTTCGTCTGGAAACAAAATAAAACTTTTACTATCTGATTCAGTTCTGTGTTACGAATAAAATGAGACCCCACTTTTTATAATTCTAACAAATATTTGTTGTCCATTAAACCTGTAGATTAAGAATAATGATCAAAGCTTAGAAAATATTTAGTGGTATTTCCATGTAAAATGTTGGTGTATACCAGCTGCTTCATATCATATGAGCTGTCGTATATAAGGGTAATATAGCAATGGTATTTGTTTGTGGTGAGTATAAGAGTAATATAGCAATGGTGTATGTTTGTGGTGAATATAAGAGTAATATAGCAATGGTGTATGTTTGTAGTGAGTATAAGGGTAATATAGCAATGGTGTATGTTTGTGTTGAGTATAAGGGTAATATAGCAATGGTGTATGTTTGTGGTGAGTATAAGGGTAATATAGCAATGGTGTATGTTTGTGTTGTGTATAAGGGTAATATAGCAATGGTGTATGTTTGTGTTGAGTATAAGAGTAATATAGCAATGGTGTATGTTTGTAGTGAGTATAAGGGTAATATAGCAATGGTATATGTTTGTAGTGAGTATAAGGGTAATATAGCAATGGTGTATGTTTGTGTTGAGTATAAGGGTAATATAGCAATGGTGTAAGTTTGTGGTGAGTATAAGAGTAATATAGCAATGGTGTATGTTTGTAGTGAGTATAAGGGTAATATAGCAATGGTATTTGTTTGTGGTGAGTATAAGAGTAATATAGCAATGGTGTATGTTTGTGGTGAATATAAGAGTAATATAGCAATGGTGTATGTTTGTAGTGAGTATAAGGGTAATATAGCAATGGTGTATGTTTGTGTTGAGTATAAGGGTAATATAGCAATGGTGTATGTTTGTGTTGAGTATAAGGGTAATATAGCAATGGTGTATGTTTGTGGTGAGTATAAGGGTAATATAGCAATGGTGTATGTTTGTGTTGTGTATAAGGGTAATATAGCAATGGTGTATGTTTGTGTTGAGTATAAGAGTAATATAGCAATGGTATATGTTTGTAGTGAGTATAGGAGTAATATAGCAATGGTGTATGTTTGTGGTGAGTATAAAAGTAATATAGCAATGGTGTATGTTTGTGGTGAGTATAAGAGTAATATAGCAATGGTGTATGTTTGTAGTGAGTATAAGGGTAATATAGCAATGGTATATGTTTGTAGTGAGTATAGGAGTAATATAGCAATGGTGTATGTTTGTGGTGAGTATAAAAGTAATATAGCAATGGTGTATGTTTGTGGTGAGTATAAAAGTAATATAGCAATGGTGTATGTTTGTGGTGAGTATAAGAGTAATATAGCAATGGTGTATGTTTGTAGTGAGTATAAGGGTAATATAGCAATGGTGTATGTTTGTGTTGAGTATAAGGGTAATATAGCAATGGTGTATGTTTGTGTTGAGTATAAGGGTAATATAGCAATGGTGTATGTTTGTGGTGAGTATAAGGGTAATATAGCAATGGTGTATGTTTGTGTTGTGTATAAGGGTAATATAGCAATGGTATGTTTGTGTTGAGTATAAGAGTAATATAGCAATGGTATATGTTTGTAGTGAGTATAGGAGTAATATAGCAATGGTGTATGTTTGTGGTGAGTATAAAAGTAATATAGCAATGGTGTATGTTTGTGGTGAGTATAAGAGTAATATAGCAATGGTGTATGTTTGTAGTGAGTATAAGGGTAATATAGCAATGGTATATGTTTGTAGTGAGTATAGGAGTAATATAGCAATGGTGTATGTTTGTGGTGAGTATAAAAGTGATATAGCAATGGTGTATGTTTGTGGTGAGTATAAAAGTAATATAGCAATGGTGTATGTTTGTGGTGAGTATAAGAGTTATATAGCAATGGTGTATGTTTGTAGTGATTATAAGGGTAATATAGCAATGGTGTATGTTTGTGTTGAGTATAAGGGTAATATAGCAATGGTGTATGTTTGTGGTGAGTATAAGGGTAATATAGCAATGGTGTATGTTTGTGTTGTGTATAAGGGTAATATAGCAATGGTGTATGTTTGTGGTGAGTGTAAGGGTAATATAGCAATGTTGTATGTTTGTGGTGAGTATAAGGGTAATATAGCAATGGTGTATGTTTGTGGTGAGTATAAGCGTAATATAGCAATGGTGTATGTTTGTGGTGAGTGTAATATAGCAATGGTGTATGTTTGTGGTGATTATAAGGGTAATATAGCAATGGTGTATGTTTGTGGTGAGTATAAGGGTAATATAGCAATGGTGTATGTGTATAGTGAGTATAAGGGTAAAATAGCAATGGCATTTGTTTGTGGTGAGTATAAGTGAAGAACTGCAATAAGCCATGTTTGTACTTTTTTCAAGTTTGCATTGCCTATAAGTGTGATGTGTCACTTGTTTGTGATGAGCGTGAGAATGTCATTGCTAAGTCACATGTTGGTGTTGAGAAAAAGAGTGCCATTGCTATGTCACATGTTGATGTTGAGTATAAAAGTGTCATTGCTTTGTCACATGTTGGTGCAGTGATCTGGAAAGATTTTTTTCTCTATGGGCCCAGGGCCCCAAAAAATAAAATCAATGGGCCATTTTTAGAATTAATAGGCCATATTGTCAAACAAGTGGCAGAGATCGGGAAGGTTGAGCGCCATGCTTTATTCCGGTCTCGTCTGTACTAGCCAACTTTCACAGAATTAAAGTGTTTTACTTTGAAAATTTATATCATGGATGATGGTTCATTACGTTTTTTCCGTAATCAGAAATACCGCACGTTGCTATCCTTAAAGGAGGAAAACGCCCGAGACGTCCCAAAAATATATAGGTGGTGCTCCTGTCATTTGAGGAAACACAACACAGTTTTGTACACAAATATGGCGACATGAAACACGCATGACACGATTGGAAATCCATTTTATGATATCTAAACGTTTACATACGAAGCGAAAAATATTGTGCGCCACAAAGAGTGTCATTGCTATGTCACATATTGGTGTTGAGGTAAAGAGTGACATGGCTAGGTCTCATGCTAGTGTTGAGTATAAGAGTATAATTTCTATGTCACATGTTGATGTTAAGTGTAAGAGTAATTTCTATGTCACATGTTGTGGTTAAGTGTAAGAGTAATTTCTATGTCACATGTTGATGTTAAGTGTAAGAGTAATTCCTATGTCACATGTTGATGTTAAGTGTAAGAGTAATTCCTATGTCACATGTTGATGTTAAGTGTAAGAGTAATTCCTATGTCACATGTTGATGTTAAGTGTAAGAGTAATTTCTATGTCACATGTTGATGTTAAGTGTAAGAGTAATTTCTATGTCACATGTTGATGTTAAATGTAAGAGTAATTTCTATGTCACATGCTGATGTTAAGTGTAAGAGTAATTTCTATGTCACATGTTGTTGTTAAGTGTAAGAGTAATTTCTATGTCACATGTTGGTGTTAAGTTTAAGAGTATTTTCTATGTCACATGTTGGTGTTAAGTTTAAGAGTAATTTCTATGTCACATGTTGGTGTTAAGTTTAAAAGTAATTGCTATTTCACATGTTGGTGTTAAGTTTAAAAGTAATTGCTATGGCACATGTTGGTGTTGTGTATAAGAGTGTCATGGTTATGTCAGAGGTTGGTGTTGGGTATATGAGTGACGTTGTTATGTCATATGTTGGTGCTGAATAAAGAGTGGCATTGCTTTATCACATGTTGATTTTTAGCACATGATGGTGTTTAGATGGAGTGTCATTTTTATGTCACATGATGGAGTTGAGATGGTGTTGTGTAAAAGAACGTTATTGTTATGTAATATGTTGGTGTTGAGTATGCAAGTGGCATTGCTATGTCACATGTTAGTGTTGCGTATAAAAATGTCAATGTTATGTCAAATGTTTGTATGGGGAATAAGAATGACATATTTATGTCAAATGTTGGTGTGAGTGTTAAAAGTGTTATTGCTATGTTACACGTTGGTATAAAAGTATAAGAGTGTCATTGTTGTCACATCAATGTTGTATAATCAAGTCATGTTCAGTGAAAGAGGTAAATAAATGTTGAATGAGCAGGTGACACATGTCATGTTCAGAACAAGAGCGGTAAATTAGTGTTGTATCATCTATGATAGGTGTCACATGTCATGTTCAGAAGAGGAGTGGTAAACGAATATTGTATGATCAGGTGTCACATGTCATGTTCAGTACAGGAATGGTACATGAATGTTGTATGATCAGATTACACATGTCATGTTAAGTACAGGAATGGTTAATGCATGTTGAATGATCAGGTGACACATGTTATGTTCAGAACAAGAGCGGTAAATAAGTGTTGTATGATAGGTGTCACATGTCATGTTCAGAAGAGGAGTGGTAAACGAATATTGTATGATCAGGTGTCACATGTCATGTTCAGTACAGGAATGGTACATGAATGTTGTATGATCAGATGACACGTGTCATGTTAAATACAGGAATAGTTAATGCATGTTGAATGATCAGGTGACACATGTTATGTTCAGAACAAGAGCGGTAAATTAGTGTTGTATCATCTATGATAGGTGGCACATGTCATGTTCAGAAGAGGAGTGGTAAACGAATATTGTATGATCACATGTCACATGTCACATTCAGAACAGGAGTGGTAAATAAATATTGAATGAGCAGGTGACACATGTCATGTTCAGAACAAGAGCGGTAAATTAGTGTTGTATGATAGGTGTCACATGTCATGTTCAGAAGAGGAGTGGTAAACGAATATTGTATAATCAGGTGTCACATGTCATGTTAAGTACAGGAATGGTTAATGCATGTTGAATGATCAGGTGACACATGTCATGATCAGTACAGGAGTGGTAAATGAATGTTGTAGGATCAGGTTTCACATGTCATGTTTAGTAGAGGAGTGGTAAATTCATGTTGCATGATCAGGTGTCACATGTCATGTGCAGTACAGTAGTGGTAAATGAATGTTGTATGATAATTAGGTGTCACATGTCATGTTCAGTACTGGAGTGGTTAATGAATGTTGAATGATCAGGTGACACATGTTCAGTACAGGAGTGGAATATGTATATTGTATGATCAATTGTCACGTCATGTTCAGTGCAGGAGTGGTAAATGCATGTTGAATGATCAGATGACACATGTCATGTTCAGTACAAGAGTGGTAAATGAATGTTGTATGATCAGATGACACATGTCATGTTCAGTACAGGAGTGGAAAATGTATATTGTATGATCAGGTGTCACATGTCACATTCAGTAGAGGAGTGGTTTATGTATGTTGTATAATCATGTGTCACATGTCATGTTCAGTACTGGAATGGTATATGAATATTGTATGATCAGGTGACACATGTTATGTTCAGTACAGGAGTGGAATATGTATATTGTATGATCAGGTGTCACAGATCATGTTCAGTACAGGAGTGGTAAATGAATGTTGTATGATCAGGTGTCACATGTCATGTTCAGTACAGAAGTTGTAAATGAGTGTTGCATGATCAGGTGTCACATTTCATGTTCAGTACAGGAGTGGTAAATGAATGTTGTAAGATCAGGTGTCGCATATCATGTTCAGTACAAGAGTGAATGAATGTTGTATAATCAGGTGTCAAATGTCATGTTCAGTACTGGAGTGGTAAATGAATGTTGTATGATCATGTGTCACATGTCATGTTCAGAACTGGAGTGGTAAATGCATGTTGTATGATCATGTGTCACATGTTATGTTCAGTACAAGGAGTGGTAAATGCATATTGTATAGTCAGATGTCACATGGCATGTTCAGTACAAGAGTGGTAAGTAAATGTTGCATGATCAGATGTCACATGGCATTTTCAGTACAGCAGTGGAAAATGCATGTTGTATAATCAGGTGACACAGTCTTGATCAGTGCAGAAATGGTAAATGAATGTTGTATAATCAGATGCCACATGTCATGATCAGTAGAGGAGTGGGTAATAAATATTGTATAATCAGGCGTCACATGTCATGTTCAGTACAAAAGTGGTGAACGAATGTTGTATAATCAGGTGTCCTATGTCATGTTCAGTTCAGGAGTGGTAAATGTATGTTGTATAATCAGGTGTCCCATGCCATGTTCAATACAGGAGTGGTAAATGCATGTTGTATGATCCAGTGTCAAATGTAGAGGTATGGTAAATCAGTATTAGTTTTTATTATTGAGGTGTAAAATGTTGTGTACTCAGTATGACAAAATTGTTAGTAAAATGTTTATATGTTAAGAACAGAATTGGTTACATAAGTATTGTATAAGGAAGAACTGATATATCTCATGTATTGTGTTATGATTTATTGTATAAGGAAGAACTGATATATCTCTTGTCTTGTGTAAGGAAGAACTGATATATCTCATGTCTTGTGTTATGATGTATTGTATAAGGAAGAACTGATATATCTCATGTCTTGTGTTATGATGTATTGTATAAGGAAGAACTGATATATCTCATGTCTTGTGTTATGATGTATTGTATAAGGAAGAACTGATATATCTCATGTATTGTGTTATGATGTATTGTATAAGGAAGAACTGATATATCTCATGTATTGTATAAGGAAGAACTGATATATCTCATGTCTTGTGTTATGATGTATTGTATAAGGAAGAACTGATATATCTCATGTCTTGTGTTATGATGTTTTGAGTAAGGAAGAACTGATATATCTCATGTCTTGTGTTATGATGTATTGTATAAGGAAGAACTGATATATCTCATGTCTTGTGTTATGATGTATTGTATAAGGAAGAACTGATATATCTCATGTATTGTGTTATGATGTATTGTATAAGGAAGAACTGATATATCTCATGTCTTGTGTTATGATGTATTGTGTAAGGAAGAACTGATATATCTCATGTCTTGTGTTATGGTGTATTGTATAAGGAAGAAGAGATATATCTCATGTCTTGTGTTATGATGTATTGTGTAAGGAAGAACTGATAAATCTCATGTCTTGTGTTACGATGTATTGTATAAGGAAGAACTGATATATCTCATGTATTGTGTTATCATGTATTGTATAAGGAAGAACTGATATATCTCATGTCTTGTGTTATGATGTCTTGTGTAAGGAAGAACTGATATATCTCATGTCTTGTGTTATGATGTATTGTGTAAGGAAGAACTGATATATCTCATGTCTAGTGTTATGATGTATTGTGTAAGGAAGAACTGATATATCTCATGTCTTGTGTTATGGTGTATTGTATAAGGAAGAAGAGATATATCTCATGTCTTGTGTTATGATGTATTGTGTAAGGAAGAACTGATAAATCTCATGTCTTGTGTTACGATGTATTGTATAAGGAAGAACTGATATATCTCATGTACTGTGTTATCATGTATTGTATAAGGAAGAACTGATATATCTCATGTCTTGTGTTATGATGTCTTGTGTAAGGAAGAACTAATATATCTCATGTCTTGTGTTATGATGTATTGTATAAGGAAGAACTGATATATCTCATGTATTGTGTTATGAGGTATTGTGTAAGGAAGAACTGATATATCTCATGTCATGTGTTATGATGTCTTGTGTAAGGAAGAATTGATATATCTCATGTCTTGTGTTATGATGTCTTGTGTAAGGAAGAACTGATATATCTCATGTCTTGTGTTATGATGTATTGTATAAAGAAGAACTGATATATCTCATGTATTGTGTTATGATGTATTGTGTAAGGAAGAACTGATATATCTCATGTCATGTGTTACGATGTATTGTATAAGGAAGAACTGATATATCTCATGTCTTGTGTTATGATGTATTGTGTAAGGAAGGACTGATATATATCATGTCTTGTGTTATGATGTGTTGTGTAAGGAAGAACTGATATATCTCATGTCTTGTGTTATGATTTATTGTATAAGGAAGAACTGATATATTTCATGTCTTGTGTTATAATGTATTGTATAAGGAAGAACTGATTTATCTCATGTCTTGTGTAAGGAAGAACTGATATATCTCATGTCTTGTGTTATGATGTATTGTATAAGGAAGAACTGATATATCTCATGTCTTGTGTTATGATGTATTGTATAAGGAAGAACTGATATATATCATGTCTTGTGTTATGATGTATTGTATAAGGAAGAACTGATATATCTCATGTATTGTATAAGGAAGAACTGATATATCTCATGTCTTGTGTTATGATGTATTGTATAAGGAAGAACTGATATATCTCATGTCTTGTGTTATGATGTATTGTGTAAGGAAGAACTGATATATCTCATGTCTTGTGTTATGATGTATTGTATAAGGAAGAACTGATATATCTCATGTCTTGTGTTATGATGTATTGTGTAAGGAAGGACTGATATATCTCATGTCTTGTGTTATGATGTATTGTATCAGGAAGAACTGATATATCTATGTCATGTGTTATGATGTATTGTATAAGGAAGAACTGATATATCTCATGTCTTGTGTCATGATGTATTGTATAAGGAAGGACTGATATATCTCATGTCTTGTGTTATGATGTATTGTATCAGGAAGAACTGATATATCTATGTCATGTGTTATGATGTATTGTATAAGGAAGAACTGATATATATCATGTCTTGTGTTATGATGTATTGTATAAGGAAGAACTGATATATCTCATGTCTTGTGTTATGATGTATTGTATAAGGAAGAACTGATATATCTCATGTATTGTGTTATGATGTATTGTATAAGGAAGAACTGATATATCTCATGTATTGTATAAGGAAGAACTGATATATCTCATGTCTTGTGTTATGATGTTTTGAGTAAGGAAGAACTGATATATCTCATGTCTTGTGTTATGATGTATTGTATAAGGAAGAACTGATATATCTCATGTATTGTGTTATGATGTATTGTATAAGGAAGAACTGATATATCTCATGTCTTGTGTTATGATGCATTGTGTAAGGAAGAACTGATAATCTGATGTCTTGTGTTATGATGTATTGTGTAAGGAAGAACTGATATATCTCATGTCTTGTGTTATGATGTATTGTATAAGGAAGAACTGATATATCTCATGTCTTGTGTTATGATGTATTGTATAAGGAAGAACTGATATATCTCATGTCTTGTGTTATGATGTATTGTATAATGAAGAACTGATATATCTCATGTATTGTGTTATGATGTATTGTGTAAGGAAGAACTGATATATCTCATGTCTTGTGTTATGGTGTATTGTATAAGGAAGAACTGGTATATCTCATGTCATGTGTTATGATGTATTGTATAAGGAAGAACTGATATATCTCATGTCTTGTGTTATGGTGTATTGTATAAGGAAGAACTGATATATCTCATGTATTGTGTTATGATGTATTGTGTAAGGAAGAACTGATATATCTCATGTCTTGTGTTATGATGTATTGTATAAGGAAGAACTGGTATATCTCATGTCATGTGTTATGATGTATTGTATAAGGAAGAACTGATATATCTCATGTCTTGTGTTATGGTGTATTGTGTAAGGAAGAACTGATATATATCATGTATTGTGTTATGATGTATTGTATAAGGAAGAACTGATATATCTCATGTATTGTGTTATGATGTATTGTATAAGGAAGAACTGATATATCTCATGTCTTGTGTTATGATGTATTGTGTAAGGAAGAACTGATATATCTCATGTCTTGTGTTATGATGTATTGTATAAGGAAGAACTGATATATCTCATGTATTGTGTTATGATGTATTGTATAAGGAAGAACTGATATATCTCATGTCTTGTGTTATGATGTATTGTATAAGGAAGAACTGATATATCTCATGTCTTGTGTTATGATGTATTGTATAAGGAAGAACTGATATATCTCATGTCTTGTGTTATGATGTATTGTATAAGGAAGAACTGATATATCTCATGTCATGTGTTATGATGTATTGTATAAGGAAGAACTGATATATCTCATGTATTGTGTTATGATATATTGTATAAGGAAGAACTGATATATCTCATGTATTGTATAAGGAAGAACTGATATATCTCATGTCTTGTGTTATGATGTTTTGAGTAAGGAAGAACTGATATATCTCATGTCTTGTGTTATGATGTATTGTATAAGGAAGAACTGATATATCTCATGTATTGTGTTATGATGTATTGTATAAGGAAGAACTGATATATCTCATGTCATGTGTTACGATGTATTGTATAAGGAAGAACTGATATATCTCATGTCATGTGTTATGATGTATTGTATAAGGAAGAACTGATATATCTCATGTATTGTGTTATGATGTATTGCATAAGGAAGAACTGATATATCTCATGTATTGTATAAGGAAGAACTGATATATCTCATGTCTTGTGTTATGATGTTTTGAGTAAGGAAGAACTGATATATCTCATGTCTTGTGTTATGATGTATTGTATAAGGAAGAACTGATATATCTCATGTATTGTGTTATGATGTATTGTATAAGGAAGAACTGATATATCTCATGTCTTGTGTTATGATGCATTGTGTAAGGAAGAACTGATATATCTCATGTCTTGTGTTATGATGTATTGTGTAAGGAAGAACTGATATATCTCATGTCTTGTGTTATGATGTATGGTGTAAGGAAGAACTGATATATCTCATGTCTTGTGTTATGATGTATTGTGTAAGGAAGAACTGATATATCTCATGTCTTGTGTTATGATGTATTGTATAAGGAAGAACTGATATATCTCATGTCTTGTGTTATGATGTATTGTATAAGGAAGAACTGATATATATCATGTCTTGTGTTATGATGTATTGTATAAGGAAGAACTGATATATCTCATGTATTGTATAAGGAAGAACTGATATATCTCATGTCTTGTGTTATGATGTATTGTATAAGGAAGAACTGATATATCTCATGTCTTGTGTTATGATGTATTGTGTAAGGAAGAACTGATATATCTCATGTCTTGTGTTATGATGTATTGTATAAGGAAGAACTGATATATCTCATGTCTTGTGTTATGATGTATTGTGTAAGGAAGGACTGATATATCTCATGTCTTGTGTTATGATGTATTGTATCAGGAAGAACTGATATATCTATGTCATGTGTTATGATGTATTGTATAAGGAAGAACTGATATATCTCATGTCTTGTGTCATGATGTATTGTATAAGGAAGGACTGATATATCTCATGTCTTGTGTTATGATGTATTGTATCAGGAAGAACTGATATATCTATGTCATGTGTTATGATGTATTGTATAAGGAAGAACTGATATATATCATGTCTTGTGTTATGATGTATTGTATAAGGAAGAACTGATATATCTCATGTCTTGTGTTATGATGTATTGTATAAGGAAGAACTGATATATCTCATGTATTGTGTTATGATGTATTGTATAAGGAAGAACTGATATATCTCATGTATTTTATAAGGAAGAACTGATATATCTCATGTCTTGTGTTATGATGTTTTGAGTAAGGAAGAACTGATATATCTCATGTCTTGTGTTATGATGTATTGTATAAGGAAGAACTGATATATCTCATGTATTGTGTTATGATGTATTGTATAAGGAAGAACTGATATATCTCATGTCTTGTGTTATGATGCATTGTGTAAGGAAGAACTGATAATCTGATGTCTTGTGTTATGATGTATTGTGTAAGGAAGAACTGATATATCTCATGTCTTGTGTTATGATGTATTGTATAAGGAAGAACTGATATATCTCATGTCTTGTGTTATGATGTATTGTATAAGGAAGAACTGATATATCTCATGTCTTGTGTTATGATGTATTGTATAATGAAGAACTGATATATCTCATGTATTGTGTTATGATGTATTGTGTAAGGAAGAACTGATATATCTCATGTCTTGTGTTATGGTGTATTGTATAAGGAAGAACTGGTATATCTCATGTCATGTGTTATGATGTATTGTATAAGGAAGAACTGATATATCCCATGTCTTGTGTTATGGTGTATTGTATAAGGAAGAACTGATATATCTCATGTCTTGTGTTATGATGTTTTGAGTAAGGAAGAACTGATATATATCATGTATTGTGTTATGATGTATTGTATAAGGAAGAACTGATATATCTCATGTATTGTGTTATGATGTATTGTATAAGGAAGAACTGATATATCTCATGTCTTGTGTTATGATGTATTGTGTAAGGAAGAACTGATATATCTCATGTCTTGTGTTATGATGTATTGTATAAGGAAGAACTGATATATCTCATGTATTGTGTTATGATGTATTGTATAAGGAAGAACTGATATATCTCATGTCTTGTGTTATGATGTATTGTATAAGGAAGAACTGATATATCTCATGTCTTGTGTTATGATGTATTGTATAAGGAAGAACAGATATATCTCATGTATTGTGTTATGATGTATTGTATAAGGAAGAACTGATATATCTCATGTCATGTGTTATGATGTATTGTATAAGGAAGAACTGATATATCTCATGTATTGTGTTATGATGTATTGTATAAGGAAGAACTGATATATCTCATGTATTGTATAAGGAAGAACTGATATATCTCATGTCTTGTGTTATGATGTTTTGAGTAAGGAAGAACTGATATATCTCATGTCTTGTGTTATGATGTATTGTATAAGGAAGAACTGATATATCTCATGTATTGTGTTATGATGTATTGTATAAGGAAGAACTGATATATCTCATGTCATGTGTTACGATGTATTGTATAAGGAAGAACTGATATATCTCATGTCATGTGTTATGATGTATTGTATAAGGAAGAACTGATATATCTCATGTATTGTGTTATGATGTATTGCATAAGGAAGAACTGATATATCTCATGTATTGTATAAGGAAGAACTGATATATCTCATGTCTTGTGTTATGATGTTTTGAGTAAGGAAGAACTGATATATCTCATGTCTTGTGTTATGATGTATTGTATAAGGAAGAACTGATATATCTCATGTATTGTGTTATGATGTATTGTATAAGGAAGAACTGATATATCTCATGTCTTGTGTTATGATGCATTGTGTAAGGAAGAACTGATATATCTCATGTCTTGTGTTATGATGTATTGTGTAAGGAAGAACTGATATATCTCATGTCTTGTGTTATGATGTATGGTGTAAGGAAGAACTGATATATCTCATGTCTTGTGTTATGATGTATTGTGTAAGGAAGAACTGATATATCTCATGTCTTGTGTTATGATGTATTGTATAAGGAAGAACTGATATATCTCATGTCTTGTGTTATGATGTATTGTATAAGGAAGAACTGATATATCTCATGTATTGTGTTATGATGTATTGTGTTAGGAAGAACTGATATATCTCATGTCTTGTGTTATGATGTATTGTGTAAGGAAGAACTGATATATCTCATGTCTTGTGTTATGATGTATTGTATAAGGAAGAACTGATATATCTCATGTCTTGTGTTATGATGTATTGTGTAAGGAAGAACTGATATATCTCATGTCTTGTGTTATGATGTATTGTGTAAGGAAGAACTGATATATCATGTCTTGTGTTATGATGTATTGTGTTAGGAAGAACTGATATATCTCATGTCTTGTGTTATGATGTATTGTATAAGGAAGAACTGATATATCTCATGTCTTGTGTTATGATGTATTGTATAAGGAAGAACTGATATATCTCATGTATTGTGTTATGATGTATTGTATAAGGAAGAACTGATATATCTCATGTCTTGTGTTATGGTGTATTGTATAAGGAAGAACTGATATATCTCATGTATTGTGTTATGATGTATTGTGTAAGGAAGAACTGATATATCTCATGTCTTGTGTTATGATGTATTGTATAAGGAAGAACTGGTATATCTCATGTCATGTGTTATGATGTATTGTATAAGGAAGAACTGATATATCTCATGTCTTGTGTTATGGTGTATTGTGTAAGGAAGAACTGATATATATCATGTATTGTGTTATGATGTATTGTATAAGGAAGAACTGATATATCTCATGTATTGTGTTATGATGTATTGTATAAGGAAGAACTGATATATCTCATGTCTTGTGTTATGATGTATTGTGTAAGGAAGAACTGATATATCTCATGTCTTGTGTTATGATGTATTGTATAAGGAAGAACTGATATATCTCATGTATTGTGTTATGATGTATTGTATAAGGAAGAACTGATATATCTCATGTCTTGTGTTATGATGTATTGTATAAGGAAGAACTGATATATCTCATGTCTTGTGTTATGATGTATTGTATAAGGAAGAACTGATATATCTCATGTATTGTGTTATGATGTATTGTATAAGGAAGAACTGATATATCTCATGTCATGTGTTATGATGTATTGTATAAGGAAGAACTGATATATCTCATGTATTGTGTTATGATGTATTGTATAAGGAAGAACTGATATATCTCATGTATTGTATAAGGAAGAACTGATATATCTCATGTCTTGTGTTATGATGTTTTGAGTAAGGAAGAACTGATATATCTCATGTCTTGTGTTATGATGTATTGTATAAGGAAGAACTGATATATCTCATGTATTGTGTTATGATGTATTGTATAAGGAAGAACTGATATATCTCATGTCATGTGTTACGATGTATTGTATAAGGAAGAACTGATATATCTCATGTCATGTGTTATGATGTATTGTATAAGGAAGAACTGATATATCTCATGTATTGTGTTATGATGTATTGCATAAGGAAGAACTGATATATCTCATGTATTGTATAAGGAAGAACTGATATATCTCATGTCTTGTGTTATGATGTTTTGAGTAAGGAAGAACTGATATATCTCATGTCTTGTGTTATGATGTATTGTATAAGGAAGAACTGATATATCTCATGTATTGTGTTATGATGTATTGTATAAGGAAGAACTGATATATCTCATGTCTTGTGTTATGATGCATTGTGTAAGGAAGAACTGATATATCTCATGTCTTGTGTTATGATGTATTGTGTAAGGAAGAACTGATATATCTCATGTCTTGTGTTATGATGTATGGTGTAAGGAAGAACTGATATATCTCATGTCTTGTGTTATGATGTATGGTGTAAGGAAGAACTGATATATCTCATGTCTTGTGTTATGATGTATTGTGTAAGGAAGAACTGATATATCTCATGTCTTGTGTTATGATGTATTGTATAAGGAAGAACTGATATATCTCATGTCTTGTGTTATGATGTATTGTATAAGGAAGAACTGATATATCTCATGTATTGTGTTATGATGTATTGTGTTAGGAAGAACTGATATATCTCATGTCTTGTGTTATGATGTATTGTGTAAGGAAGAACTGATATATCTCATGTCTTGTGTTATGATGTATTGTATAAGGAAGAACTGATATATCTCATGTCTTGTGTTATGATGTATTGTGTAAGGAAGAACTGATATATCTCATGTCTTGTGTTATGATGTATTGTGTAAGGAAGAACTGATATATCATGTCTTGTGTTATGATGTATTGTGTTAGGAAGAACTGATATATCTCATGTCTTGTGTTATGATGTATTGTATAAGGAAGAACTGATCTATCTCATGTATTGTGTTATGATGTATTGTGTAAGGAAGAACTGATATATCTCATGTCTTGTGTTATGATGTATTGTATAAGGAAGAACTGATATATCTCATGTCTTGTGTTATGATGTATTGTGTAAGGAAGAACTGATATATCTCATGTCTTGTGTTATGATGTATTGTGTAAGGAAGAACTGATAAATCATGTCTTGTGTTATGATGTATTGTGTTAGGAAGAACTGATATATCTCATGTCTTGTGTTATGATGTATTGTATAAGGAAGAACTGATATATCTCATGTCTTGTGTTATGATGTATTGTGTTAGGAAGCACTGATATATCTCATGTCATGTGTTATGATGTATTGTGTAAGGAAGAACTGATATATCTCATGTATTGTGTTATGATGTATTGTATAAGGAAGAACTGATATATCTCATGTCTTGTGTTATGATGTATTGTATAAGGAAGAACTGATACATCTCATGTCTTGTGTTATGATGTATTGTGTTAGGAAGGACTGATATATCTCATGTCATGTGTTATGATGTATTGTATAAGGAAGAACTGATATATCTCATGTCATGTGTTATGATGTATTGTTTAAGGAAGAACTGATATATCTCATGTCTTGTGTTATGATGTATTGTATAAGGAAGAACTGATATATCTCATGTCTTGTGTTGTGATGTATTGTGTAAGGAAGGACTGATATATCTCATGTCTTGTGTTATGATGTATTGTATAAGGAAGAACTGATATATCTCATGTATTGTGTTATGATGTCTTGTGTAAGGAAGAACTGATATATCTCATGTCTTGTGTAAGGAAGAACTGATACATCTCATGTCATGTGTTATGATGTATTGTGTAAGGAAGAACTGATATATCTCATGTCTTGTGTTATGATGTATTGTATAAGGAAGAACTGATATATCTCATGTCTTGTGTTGTGATGTATTGTGTAAGGAAGGACTGATATATCTCATGTCTTGTGTTATGATGTATTGTATAAGGAAGAACTGATATATCTCATGTCTTGTGTTATGATGTATTGTGTAAGGAAGAACTGGTATATCTCATGTCATGTGTTATGATGTATTGTGTAAGGAAGAACTGATATATCTCATGTCATGTGTTATGATGTATTGTATAAGGAAGAACTGATATATCTCATGTCTTGTGTTGTGATGTATTGTATAAGGAAGAACTGATGTATCTCATGTCGTGTATTACGATGTATTGTATAAGGAAGGACTGATATATCTCTTGTCTTGTGTTATGATGTATTGTGTAAGGAAGAACTGATATATCTCATGTCTTGTGTTATGATGTATTGTGTAAGGAAGAACTGATACATCTCATGTCTTGTGTTATGATGTATTGTGTAAGGAAGAACTGATATATCTCATGTATTGTGTTATGATGTATTGTGTAAAGAAGAACTGATATATCTCATGTCTTGTGTTATGATGTATTGTTTAAGGAAGAACTGATATATCTCATGTATTGTGTTATGATGTATTGTGTAAGGAAGAACTGATATATCTCATGTATTGTGTTATGATGTATTGTGTAAAGGAGAACTGATATATCTCATGTCTTGTGTTATGATGTATTGTATAAGGAAGAAGTGATATATCTCATGTCTTGTGTTATGTTGTATTGTCTAAGGAAGAACTGATATATCTCATGTCTAGTGTTATGATGTATTGTGTAAGGAAGAACTGACATATCTCATGTCTTGTGTTATGGTGTATTGTATAAGGAAGAAGAGATATATCTCATGTCTTGTGTTATGATGTATTGTGTAAGGAAGAACTGATAAATCTCATGTCTTGTGTTACGATGTATTGTATAAGGAAGAACTGATATATCTTATTTATTGTGTTATCATGTATTGTATAAGGAAGAACTGATATATCTCATGTCTTGTGTTATGATGTCTTGTGTAAGGAAGAACTGATATATCTCATGTCTTGTGTTATGATGTATTGTATAAGGAAGAACTGATATATCTCATGTATTGTGTTATGATGTATTGTGTAAGGAAGAATTGATATATCTCATGTCTTGTGTTATGATGTCTTGTGTAAGGAAGAACTGATATATCTCATGTCTTGTGTTATGATGTATTGTATAAGGAAGAACTGATATATCTCATGTATTGTATAAGGAAGAACTGATATATCTCATGTCTGGTGTTATAATGTATTGTATGAGGAAGTACTGATATATCTCATGTCTTGTGTTATGGTGTATTGTATAAGGACGAACTGATATATCTCATGTCTTGTTTTATGATGTATTGTGTAAGGAGGAACTGATATATCTCATGTATTGTGTTATGGTGTATTTTGTAAGGAGGAATTGATATATCTCATGTCTTGTGCTATGATGTATTGTATAAGGAAGAACTGATATATCTCATGTCTCGTGTTATGATGTATTGTGTAAGGAAGAACTGATATATTTCATGTCTTGTGTTATGATGTATTGTGTAAGGAAGAATTGATATATTTCATGTCTTGTGTTATGATGTATTGTGTAAGGAAGAACTGATATATCTCATGTCTTGTGTTATGATGTATTGTGTAAGGAAGAACTGATATATCTCATGTCTTGTGTTATGATGTATTGTATAAGGAAGTACTGATATATCTCATGTCTTGTGTTATGATGTATTGTATAAGGGAGTTCTGATATATCTCATGTCATGTGCTATGATGTATTGTGTAAGGAAGAACTGATATATCTCATGTATTGTGTTATGATGTATTGTGTAAGGAAGAACTGATATATCTCATGTCTTGTGTTATGATGTATTGTATAAGGAAGAACTGATATATCTCATGTCTTGTGCTATGATGTATTGTATAAGGAAGAACATGTCATGTGTTATGATGTATTGTATAAGGAAGAACTGATATATCTCATGTCTTGTGTTACGATGTATTGTATAAGGAAGAACTGATTTATCTCATGTCTTGTGTTACGATGTATTGTATAAGGAAGAACTGATATATCTCATGTCTTGTGTTATGATGTATTGTATAAGGAAGAACTGATATATCTCATGTCATGTGTTATGATGTATTGTATAAGGAAGAACTGATATATCTCATGTCTTGTGTTATGATGTATTGTGTAAGGAAGTACTGATATATCTCATGTCTTGTGTTATGATGTATTGTATAAGGAAGAACTGATATATCTCATGTCATGTGTTATGATGTATTCTAATATGACGTGCTTCTTTCGCTTTGTAAACAACACCGTGATAAAATTCTCGATATATCTATACTTAGCGCAGGCTCCAAGATGTACACAAATGGCTGTTTAAATATGCCTCCCACGTAAATCCACATGTATAGTTACCTATGTGTAAACGGTTGTGGATTTCGTTGTGTTAACAATTACAATTGAATAAAACCCTACAGAACATTTATTCTGATTCTGACGCATAACAAAAAGAATTTACACATTAGAGAACGGAAAAATGGACAAAAACAAAATAAATTAAAATTCTGCGAAATTCCAGTAATGATTTTGGCGCATTAACGTCATTTCAAAACATGACGTCATACGTATGAAAACGTCAAAGCTGTAGGTTTTTCTATTGCGTTTACCTTCTAAACTCGGATACAATTGCATTAAAATAAATTATTGAGGTAGGTGTTGCTTGTTTTCTGTTCTATTGCATTATTCGCACATTTACTGATTTCAGCAAGTCAACATGGCGGCTCCTTGGTTACAACATGTCAAGAGTGAATTTGACGGTAGCTTACGATAAAAAATGTAAATTTAGAATTGCAAATGTTGGGTTTACTGAGAAGTAACAAAAGGAATCACATTTTTTTTCTAGCGGTTAGTTAAGAAATCATTCATGCAGGTTTATTAAATTTGATTTACATTTATCGAACAGTGGGTAAAATAGAACAGCCACACACACGGTATTCCCATCATCGCTTCAGTTTTTTAATGATCGTATTTGTCCTATTAGAATCGAAATAATTCATGGAAGCCATAGATTTGTTGTAAATTTACACATGGCCTGGGCCGTGATATTCGTTAATTTTATCCCTCGCTAACGCTCAGGATAAAATTCGACTATCACGGCCCAGGCCATGTGTAAATTTCCAACAAATCAATGGCTTCCATGAATTATTTCTTAATTGTATAAGGAAGAACTGATATATCTCATGTCTTGTGTTACGATGTATTGTGTAAGGAAGTACTGATATATCTCATGTCTTGTGTAAGGAAGAACTGATATATCTCATGTCTTGTGTTATGATGTTTTGTATAAGGAAGAACTGATATATCTCATGTCTTGTGTTATGATGTATTGTGTAAGGAAGAACTGATATATCTTATGTCTTGTGTTATGATGTGTTGTGTAAGGAAGTACTGATATATCTCATGTCTTGTGTTATGATGTATTGTGTAAGGAAGAACTGATATATCTCATGTCTTGTGTTATGATGTATTGTGTAAGGAAGAACTGATATATCTCATGTATTGTGTTTTGATGTATTGTATAAGGAAGAACTGATATATCTCATGTATTGTATCAGGAAGAACTGATATATCTCATGTCTTGTGTTATGATGTATTGTGTAAGGAAGTACTGATATATCTCATGTCTTGTGTTATGATGTATTGTGTAAGGAAGAACTGATATATCTCATGTATTGTGTTATGATGTATTGTATAAGGAAGAACTGATATATCTCATGTATTGTATAAGGAAGAACTGATATATCTCATGTCTTGTGTTATGATGTATTGTGTAAGGAAGAACTGATATATCTCATGTATTGTGTTATGATGTATTGTATAAGGAAGAACTGATATATCTCATGTATTGTATAAGGAAGAACTGATATATCTCATGTCTTGTGTTATGATGTATTGAGTAAGGAAGTACTGATATATCTCATGTCATGTGTTATGATGTATTGTGTAAGGAAGAACCGATATATCTCATGTATTGTGTTATGATGTATTGTGTAAAGAAGTACTGATATATCTCATGTCTTGTGTTACGATGTATTGTATAAGGAAGAACTGATATATCTCATGTATTGTATAAGGAAGAACTGATATATCTCATGTCTTGTGTTATGATGTATTGTATAAGGAAGAACTGATATATCTCATGTATTGTATAAGGAAGAACTGATATATCTCATGTCTTGTGTTATGATGTATTGTATAAGGAAGGACTGATATATCTATGTCATGTGTTATGATGTATTGTATAAGGAAGAACTGATATATCTCATGTCTTGTGCTATGATGTATTGTATAAGGAAGAACTGATATATCTCATGTATTGTATAAGGAAGAACTGATATATCTCATGTCTTGTGTTATGATGTATTGTATAAGGAAGAACTGATATATCTATGTCTTGTCTTATGATGTGTTGTATAAGGAAGAACTGATATATCTCATGTCTTGTGTTATGATGTATTGTATAAGGAAGAACTGATATATCTCATGTCTTGTGTTATGATGTATAGTGTAAGGAAGAACTGGTATATCTCTTGTCTTGTGTTATGATGTATTGTGTAAGGAAGAACTGATATATATCATGTATTGTGTTATGATGTATTGTATAAGGAAGAACTGATATATCTCATGTCTTGTGTTATGATGTATTGTGTAAGGAAGAACTGATATATCTCATGTCTTGTGTTATGATGTATTGTATAAGGAAGAACTGATATATCTCATGTCTTGTGTTATGATGTATTGTGTAAGGAAGAACTGATATATATCATGTATTGTGTTATGATGTATTGAGTAAGGAAGGACTGATATATCTCATGTCTTGTGTTATGATGTATTGTATAAGGAAGAACTGATATATCTCATGTCTTGTGTTATGATGTATTGTATAAGGAAGAACTGATATATCTCATGTCTTGTGTTATGATGTATTGTATAAGGAAGAACTGATATATCTCATGTCATGTGTTATGATGTATTGTGTTAGGAAGAACTGATATATCTCATGTCATGTGTTATGATGTATTGTGTAAGGAAGAACTGATATATCTCATGTCTTGTGTTATGATGTATTGTATAAGGAAGAACTGATATATCTCATGTCTTGTGTTATGATGTATTGTATAAGGAAGAACTGATATATCTCATGTACTGTGTTATGATGTATTGTGTAAGGAAGAACTGATATATCTCATGTCTTGTGCTATGATGTATGGTATAAGGAAGAACTGATATATCTCATGTCTTGTGTTATGATGTATTGTATAAGGAAGAACTGATATATCTCATGTCTTGTGCTATGATGTATGGTATAAGGAAGAACTGATATATCTCATGTATTGTGCTATGATGTATTGTATAAGGAAGAACTGATATATCTCATGTCTTGTGATATGATGTATTGTATAAGGAAGAACTGATATATCTCATGTCCTGTGTTATGATGTATTGTGTAAGGAAGAACTGATATATCTCATGTCTTGTGTTATGATGTTTGCAATGTTTTTAGAAATCCAAAGTGATATTTGTGTAGAGTATAGGAGTGCATGTGAAGTATAATGAAACGCATTACAATTTATATAATTATGAAGTTTGGAGACGTCAACCCAGTGACATAAAAGTGTGATGACATATTTTAAGTTTTTTTGAGTTGCTCTGTGTAGTGTGTAATGACATATTTTATGGTTTTTTTTAGTTGCTCTGTGTAGTGTGTAATGACATATTTATGTTTTTTTTAGTTGTTCTGTGTAGTGTGTAATGACATATTTTATGTTTTTTTTTAGTTGCTCTGTGTAGTGTGTAATGACATATTTTATGTTTTTTTGTGTTGCTTTGTGTAGTGTGTAATGACATATTTTATGTTTTTAGCTGCTCTGTGTAGTGTGTAATGACATAGCTTATGTTTTTTTTGAGTTGCTCTGTGTAGTGTGTAATGACATATTTTATGTTTTTTTTAGCTGCTCTGTGTTGTGTGTAATAACATATTTTATGTTTTTTTAGTTGCTCTGTGTAGTGTGTAATGACATAGCTTATGTTTTTTTTAGCTGCTCTGTGTAGTGTGTAATAACATATTTTATGGTTTTTTTTTTAGCTGCTCTGTGTTGTGTGTAATAACATATTTTATGTTTTTTTGAGTTGCTCTGTGTAGTGTGTAATGACATATTTTATGTTTTTTTGAGTTGCTCTGTGTAGTGTGTAATGACATATATCATAATTTTTCCTTATACCTTTGTAATTTTATTACCTCCTTGGTATTATATCCACTATTTCCTCTGGTTAATAGGTGTGGTATACATCAATGTTTTGTTAATAAATTTAGTTAGGTGTATTGCTGTTGTGTTACAATGTTTCTTACTCCAGTCTTATGTACAATAACCAATATTTTCTCTGTTTAACAAAGAATCACTCAGAACAAACAAGGGGGATTTATATATGATTCTTCTTGTGTGAACTGTCCGTAAATACATTTATATGTTTTAAATATTTCTACTTCACTTACACCATATCTTGTATTTTCCAAATTAGCTCCATTCTGCAATGATAATTCCACATCTTTAAGATTTCCCTCCTCAGCAGCTCTACAAAGTCTCTGTAAGTAAAACAAAGCATAAGCATTTCTCTCCTGCACATAATAATGTATGATAAATAAGTAAATTCAAATAAACAAACTACTTGTTTATAGTTTTAGTTATTCTGCTTAGGATGTTCACTTTTACAGTTTGCTTTTCAAATGCAACAACTACCAACTGACTAAGACAGTTAAACCGCTGTTTGTAATTTCTGACTTTTTTTTACAAAGAAGACTTGGTATCATTGTATAATGTATCAGGTTTGCTCCTTCAAATTTTGTACATTTAAATTCTTATAATTAGTGTCATTTTGATTTTTCTTCCAATTTCCATCTATGATTATAATGAACTACACACTTGAATCTTTGTGTAGTCTATAGACAACATCGGTCACATGACCTCTGAAATATAAGAACAAAATCTTACCTCATCCCAACTTGCCATTATATCCTGCAAAAAAAGAAATACAAATTAATTTACAGGAGGTTTTAAATCTCAATAAGCTATAAATATATTTCAAGCATTAACTTAGGCATGATGCCATTCTTTTGATTGTTCCAATTTCTTCACCTTGTTAAGTTTAATAAAAGTACAGAGTCCCAATGTCCCCCATGTTGCACTTTTTTATATTTCCAAGGGACATTACTCTTTTAAAAAAGTCGATCATCCACCATTTTAGAACTTGTCCAAGATACTGCTGATATTACATGTAACCTATAGAATAAGTTTTTATAAAAATCTGGCAAGAATTGTACCCGTGAGAGCGCTAATGAGACCATTTTCCATAAATTTAATATTTCCAAGGGGCATAACTCTTTGAAAAAAAGTTCATCATCCACCACTTTAGAACTTGTCTGAGATATTGCTGATATTAACCTATTGTATATGTTTTATAAAAATCTGACAAGAACTACATCCTTGACAGGGTTAAAAAGGCCATTTTTCATAAATTTAACATTTCCAAGGGGCATTACTCTTTAAAAATAAATGGGGAATGTGTCCATATGGACACAGATGATGCCCCTGCTAGCATATACAGTTATAAAGGGACATAACTCAAGAACTGTAAAAGTGACAATACCAAAATTTGAACTTAAACTGAGTTTTGTGGTAATAAGCATTATATATAAAAAAGAAGATGTGGTATGATTACCAATGAGACATCTCTCCACAAGAGACCAAATGACACAGAAATTAACAACTATAGGTCACCGTACGGCCTTCAACAATGAACAAAGAACATACTAATAGTCATGATAGTCAGCTATAAAAGGCCCCGAAATGACAATGTAAAACAATTCAAACAAGAAAACTAACGGCCTAATTAAATTTATGTACAAAATATGAACAAAAAACAAATATGTGTTTACAAATAAACAAACGACAACCACTGAATTATATATACATTTCATAACAATTAGTTGAGACAAACTTAAGTTAGAGAACAGAAACGAAAATTTCAGCAATTTTTCCATTTGTAAAGGGACATAACCCTAAAACGTTAAAAAATGAAGCCACCAAAATTCATACTTGATCTGTGTTTTGTGGTAATAATCATGGTGTATAAGTTTCATAACATTTGGTTGAAGCAAACTAAAGTTAGAAAACGGAAATGAAAAATTCAGCAATTTTTCCATTTGTAAAGGGACATAACCCTAGAACGGTAAAATAGACGCCACCAAAATTCATACTTGATCTGTGTTTTGTGGTAGTAATCATGGTGTATAAGTTTCATAACATTTGGTTGAACGCAACCTATGTATTACTGGTAAATTATTAAATCAGGTATATCGTCACCATAAATTACTTAAAACCTTTACTAAATTTTTCCATAGATATAAAGATTTGGTTTTGAAGTTTGGTTGTACCTGTAGAAAACTTATTTCAAACGGGATAGCACATCCTCATTTTTACGGAAATGTTGTTAACCGTCCCCGGAATTTTAGAAATGATCCATGTAAACTTGTTGCTCCTTTAAATAAACTTATTCTAAAAGGTTACCTATTCAACACTGTAATAAGATCATTGAATATTGTTTTAATTGGTATAAATATTGATTTTGTTATCAGTAGATTAAAAGCTAACTAAATATTACTAGTATGTTATATACATATACATTTTCATGGATCTACAATCTGTCGATACCTGTAACTTGGCATTGCACAAGGTCATGTTTTTCTCTGGCTGTTTATGACGTCTTTACACTAAATCCATTGTATGTTGGATGTGTACGGATTGAGTGTTTAGTCTTAGAGGCATGATTTTTTTATTAGTTGCTAGTGGCTTTGAACTAGCTGTCAGATAACTGCGAGTACTCTCAGATCTGTTCATTGTGTCTTTTTGTGTCGGGATGTATAAGTACCCGGCCACGTCCACTTGTATTTTTTGTCTATCTGATGAGTTAAGCCTTTTTCAACTGATTTTATATAGTTCGTTCTTATGTTGTACTGTTATACCACTGTCCCAGGTTAGGGGGAGGGTTGGGATCCCGCTAACATGTTTAACCCCGCCACATTATTTATGTATGTGCCTGTCCCAAGTCAGGAGCCTGTAATTCAGTGGTTGTCGTTTGTTTATGTGTTACATATTTGTTTTTCGTTCATTTTTTTACATAAATTAGGCTGTTAGTTTTCTCGTTTGAATTGTTTTACATTGTCTTATCGGGGCCTTTTATAGCTGACTATGCGGTATGGGCTTTGCTCATTGTGGAAGACCGTACGGTGACCTATAGTTGTTAATGTTTGTGTCATTTTGGTCTTTTGTGGATAGCTGTTTCAATGGCAATCATACCACATCTTCTTTTTTATATACGGACAGGATACGGAAGAAAGTGTATTTGATTATCTCCCCTTTAACATGTAAGACAACCAGAAACAATATCTGTCCACCTGTTACACAAACAAGGTACATGGACATACGGACAGTATACTGAAGAAAGTGTATTTGATTATCTCCCCTTTAACATGTTAGACAACCACAAACAATATCTGTCCACCTGTTACGCAAACAAGGTACATGGACATACGGACAGTATACTGAAGTAAGTTGATTTGATTATCTCCCCTATAACATGTTAAGACCAGACACAATATCTGTCACTGACAAGGTACATGGTCAAACGGACAGTATATAGAAGTAAGTTAAGGAGGCTCGAGGGTATAAAAATTGATGAAAAAAATAAACATTTGTTTTTCATTACAAATTTTATTTGTTACCTTTTGTATTTGTTACTTTATAATATGGTACAAAAATCATTCAAAACAATCAATTCGTGTTGGCCCCAGATGACTTTTAAAATGTATACATCATTGAAAAAGTTCCAAATTATCTCCCTTTGGTGGAAAAATGCCATTTTTTGGCTTTAAAATAGAAATATCTTTTTCAACTCATCGGTGACCTATATTTTTTAATATAATTTCCATAAAAGCTGTACTTATACTAAATTATTGTAAAATTTAAGCGATTTCTGTAATAAATTTCTTTTTTTATTTCGATATTAACTTTATTTCACCTATTACTTCAACAGAAAAAAAACACTTTTACAAAAATGTATCAGTATGCTTCTTTCGAAGGCAGATTGTGAGCGCAAATGAACGGTGACCCCACTCTTTTATTCTATTTTTAGCTAACCTGGCCCGAAGAGCCAAGTGAGCTTTTCTCATCACTTGGCGTCCGTCGTCCGTCGTCGTCCGTCGTCGTCCGTCGTCGTTAACTTTTAGAAAAATCTTCTCCTCTGAAACTACTGGGCCAAATGAAACCAAACTTGGCCACAATCATCATTGGGGTATCTAGTTTAAAAAATGTGTGGCGTGACCCGCCAAACAAAACAAGATGGCCGCCATGGCTAAAAATAGAACATAGGGGTAAAATGCAGTTTTTGGCTTATAACTCAAAAACCAAAGCATTTAGAGCAAATCTGACATGGGGTAAAATTGTAAATCAGGTCAAGATCTATCTGCCCTGAAATTTTCAGATGAATCCGACAACCCGTTGTTGGGTTGCTGCCCCTGAATTGGTAATTTTAGGGAAATTCTGTCCATTTCCACTTATTATCTTGAATATTATTATAGATAGAGATAAACTGTAAACAGCAATAATGTTCAGCAAAGTAAGATCTACAAATAAGTCAACATAACCAAAATGGTCAGTTGACCCCTTTAGGAGTTATTGCCCTTTATAGTCAATTTTTAACCATTTTTCTTTAATCTTAGTAATCTTTTACAAAAATCGTCTCCTCTGAAACTACTAGGCCAAATAAAACCAAACTTGGCCGCAATCATTATTGGGGTTCCTAGTTAAAAAAATGTGTGGCGTGACCTGGCCAACCAACCAAGATGGCTGCCATGGCTAAAATTGAACATAGGGGTAAAATGCAGTTTTTTGCTTATAACTCAAAAACCAAACCTTTTAGAGCAAATCTGACAAGTGGTAAAATTGTTTATCTAGGCAAGATCTATCTGCCCTGAAATTTTCAGATGAATCCGACAACCCGTTGTTGGGTTGCTGCCCCTGAATTGGTAATTTTAGGGAAATTCTGTCCATTTCCACTTATTATCTTGAATATTATTATAGATAGAGATAAACTGTAAACAGCAATAATGTTCAGCAAAGTAAGATCTACAAATAAGTCAACATAACCAAAATGGTCAGTTGACCCCTTTAGGAGTTATTGCCCTTTATAGTCAATTTTTAACCATTTTTCTTTAATCTTAGTAATCTTTTACAAAAATCTTCTCCTCTGAAACTACTGGGCCAAATAAAACCAAACTTGACCGCAATCATTATTTGGGTTCCTAGTTAAAAAAATGTGTTTTTTGACCCGGCCAACCATCCAAGATGGCTGCCATGGCTAAAAATAGAACATAGGGGTAAAATGCAGTTTTTTGCTTATAACTCAAAAACCAAACCTTTTAGAGCAAATCTGACAAGTGGTAAAATTGTTAATCTAGGCAAGATCTAACTGCCCTGAAATTTTCAGATGAATCCGACAACCCGTTGTTGGGTTGCTGCCCCTGAATTGGTAATTTTAGGGAAATTTTGATGTTTTTGGTTATTATCTTGAATATTATTATAGATAGAGATAAACTGTAAACAGCAATAATGTTCAGCAAAGTAAGATCTACAAATAAGTCAACATAACCAAAATGGTCAGTTGACCCCTTTAGGAGTTATTGTCCTTTATAGTCAATTTTTAACCATTTTTCGTTAATCTTAGTAATCTTTTACAAAAATCTTCTCCTCTGAAACTACTGGGCCAAATAAAACAAAACTTGGCTGCAATCATTATTGGGGTTCCTAGTTAAAAAAATGTGTTTTTTGACCCGGCCAACCATCCAAGATGGCTGCCATGGCTAAAAATAGAACATAGGGGTAAAATGCAGTTTTTTGCTTATAACTCAAAAACCAAACCTTTTAGAGCAAATCTGACATGGGGTAAAATTGTGTATCTAGGCAAGATCTAACTGCCCTGAAATTTTCAGATGAATCCTACGTTGTTGGGTTGCTGCCCCTGAATTGGTAATTTTAGGGAAATTTTGCTGTTTTTGGTTATTATCTTGAATATTATTATAGATAGAGATGAATTGTAAACATCATTATTGTTCAGCACAGTAAGATCTACAAATAAATCAACATGAACAAAATTGTCAGTTGACCCCTTTAGGAGTTATTGTCCTTTATAGTCAATTTTTAACAATTTTCCTGAAATTTGTAAATTTTTACTAACATTTTCCACTGAAACTACTGGGCCAAGTTTAATATAGATAGAAATAATTGTTAGCAGCAAGAATCTTCAGTAAAATAAGATGTACAAACACTTCACCATCACAAAAACATAATTTTGTCATGAATCCATCTGCGTCCTTTGTTTAATATTCACATAGACCAAGGTGAGCGACACAGGCTCTTTAGAGCCTCTAGTTCTATTAACTATAAGATGAAGTTCATTTATAGAAAAATATAGAGAAATCCTATATAAATGATTTAGACCCCATTAACATGTTAGACCACCAGACACAACATCTGTCCAGCTGTTACACAGACAAGGCACATGGACATATAGACAGTATACTAAAGAAAGTTGATTTGATTATCTCCCCTTTAACATGTAAGACCACCAGACACAACATCTGTCCAGTTGCAACACAGACAAGGCACATTGAAATATAGACAGTATACTGAAGAAAGTTGATTTGATTATCTCCCCTTTAACATGTTATGCCACCAGATACAACATCTGTCCAGCTGTTACACTGACAAGGCACATGGACATATAGACAGTATACTGAAGAAAGTTGATTTGATTATCTCCCCTTTAACATGTTATACCACCAGATACAACATCTGTCCAGCTGTTACACTGACAAGGCACATGGACACATAGACAGTATACTGAAGAAAGTTGATTTGATTATCTCCCCTTTAACATGTTATACCACCAGACACAACATCTGTCCAGCTGTTACACTGACAAGGCACATGGACATACAGACAGTATACTGAAGAAAGTTGATTTGATTATCTCCCCTTTAACATGTTAGACCACCAGAAACAATATCTGTCCAGCTGTTAAACAGACAAGGCACATGGACATATAGAAAGTATATAGAAGAAAGTTGATTTGATTATCTCCCCTTTAACATGTTAGAACACCAGACACAATATCTGTGCAGCTGTAACACTGACAAGCTACATGGACATATAGACAGTATACTGAAGTAAGTTGATTAGATGATCTCCCCTTTAACATGTTATACCACCAGAAACAATATCTGTCCAGCTGTTATACTGACAAGGCACATAGACATAGACAGTATACTGAAGAAAGTTGATTTGATTATCTCCCCTTTAACATGTTAGACCACCAGACACAACATCTGTCCAGCTGTTACACTGACAAGGTACATGGACATATAGACAGTATACTGAAGTAAGTTGATTTGATTATCTCCCCTTTAACATGTAAGACCACCAGACACAACATCTGTCCAGCTGTTAAACAGACAAGGCACATGGACATATAGAAAGTATATAGAAGAAAGTTGATTTGATTATCTCCCCTTTAACATGTTATACCACCAGATACAACATCTGTCCAGCTGTTACACTGACAAGGCACATGGACATATAGACAGTATACTGAAGAAAGTTGATTTGATTATCTCCCCTTTAACATGTTAGAACACCAGACACAATATCTGTGCAGCTGTAACACTGACAAGGTACATGGACATATAGACGGTATACTGAAGTAAGTTGATTAGATGATCTCCCCTTTAACATGTTATGCCACCAGAAACAATATCTGTCCAGCTGTTACACTGACAAGGCACATGGACATAGACAGTATACTGAAGAAAGTTGATTTGATTATCTCCCCTTTAACATGTTATACCACCAGAATCAATATCTGTCCAGCTGTTACACTGACAAGGCACATAGACATAGACAGTATACTGAAGTAAGTTGATTAGATGATAACATGTTATACCACCAGAAACAATATCTGTCCAGCTGTTATACTGACAAGGCACACAGACATGTATATGGACAGTATATTGAAGAAAGCTAATTTGATTATCTCCCCTTTAGCATGTTCGACCACCGAAACAATGTCTGTCTAGCTGTTGCACTGACAATGTTTTTATTTATTGGCTCATGACATCAAAGCTAATAAGATATTATATATTACTTATAAAAAGACTCGATGTAGTGAATGTCCTAAAGAGACACCTACACCTATACATCAGAAATATATATATACCGAGTATGATTAAGTACCCAAAGTCACAAACAGAAGTCTGTTGGTTCTAGTTCTGAAACTGTCAATAACTACAATTTTTCCTTCCTAAAACTCCAATTGCAACTTCAGCTAATTTCAAAGGGTGTCATCATGGCATTAATAACAGCTGTCACAGGTCAATAATCTGCAAATAAAAGTTAACATTAAATTTAAATCATGTAAAAATAATAGATATCGTCATATGATCATATGATGCTAGATAAGCCAATCAAATTAAATCAGTTTTTGTATTACGTTTTTCATATCTTACTCCTTGCAGTGTGATACAAGATTTCTTCAAAAGCATATTTTTAAATATTGTTTAGGGGCGTCGTCACTTCTGTTCCTATGTTGAGCGATTGGTTGAAAAAATGATAATGCTATATTGCACTTATTATTCCGCAAATTAAATTCTTATAATTGATAATCATCACTGTTGTTGTATGGGAATTGTGATTAGGTTTTTAGGCTAAACCAATTTAATTCCTTGTTTGACGGACCCGCCCACACCTATTTTTTTCAAAACAGAAAAAAAAAAATTCCCGCTTCCCACATCTGGAAATGTAATCATGTCCATTTCCCGCACCTATTTTTTGGTAAATATTATAAAAAGATATTAACACTTGTTTAAAATCACAGTCTCACCTTTATTAATGAATAAGCACCCCATCACACAGTGTAAATATCTATGTAAAAATTTGATTATATATATCCCAAGTGGGAGTGCTCCAATATTAATATATAACAGAGAAAAATACCTGTACATTGGTTTTCTTCCCCCTTACTTACATTCCCCATGGCCCATCAAATGATGTTTGTGTCAGAATAAAGAATGCATAACTTCTGAAGGAGAAGAGATGCCTTCAACTGCAATTATATTGCATACCGCGGCACAAAACTATCCATACCCGCTGCATGTTAAAGCACCTGTCCGGATTGATTCGGGGCCTGTTGTTCAGAAGTTATCGTTTGTTGATGTGGCTCATAGGTATTTTTCCATTTGTATATATTAATTAGATCGTTGGTTTTCCTGTGTGAATTGTGTACACTAGTAATTTTGGGGTCCCTTATAGCTTTCTGTTTGGTCTCGGTCAAAGCCCTGTGTAAAAGGCTGAACTATGACCTGAATTTGTTATTATCAGATTTGGAACAACCCTCCCTCAGGCCAGGGGTCATTTTACTGTTGTAGAAAAGAAAATAGAAAAAAAAAAACAAGGATTTATATAGTGCTACTATACAAATCCTTGGAAAAGCTTAAATGTTTTACTTCAAAAGAGGAGAAATACAGCATAATAGACACATTTGAAACAACTTTTCTAAAAGAGGGGTCCTCTTATTTTGAATATTATAAAAGTAAATGATATGTGTTAACATGGTTAAAGTCCAGGAATATTACAAAATTTTTGGACATGTTTTGACCATTTAATACCAGATAGATATAGTTCTTTGAGAAAATATTAGCCATTTTGTACTAAAAACCATTACTGATGAATGGTGAAAGTGAAAATCGTCAATATCAATTTGACCTCCATTTTGTCATCAGTATCAACATCTTAAAATTTGAAAAGCTTAGATTGAATGGTTCATGAGTAAATGCAACAACATATGAACATGAATGGAAACGCCATTTCACAATTTTTCAAGAACCATAACTCCTGAACGGTAAAAGTCAAAATCGTCATTATTAAACTTGACCTCTAACTTGCCATCAGTAACAACATATAAAAATTTCAAAAGCTTTGGTTGAATGGTTCATGAGAAAATGCACGGACACGACTGGACACACCATTTTTCAATCTTTCAAGAACCATAACTCCTGAACGGTAAAATTCAAAATTGCCATTATTGAACTTGACCTCCATTTTGTCATCAGTAACAACATATTAAAATTTGGGAAGCTTATGTTGAACAGTTCATGCGTAAATGCACGGACTCGACTGGAAACACCATTTTTCAATCTTTCAAGAACCATAACTCCTGAACGGTAAAAGTCAAAATCATCATTATTAAACTTGACCTCCATTTTGTCATCAGTAACAACATATTAAAATTTGGGAAGCTTAGGTAGAACAGTTCGTACGTAAATGCACGGACACGACTGGAAACTCCATTTTTCAATCTTTCAAGAACCATAACTCCTGAACGGTAAAATTCAAAATTGCCATTATTGAACTTGACCTCCATTTTGTCATCAGTAACAACATATTAAAATTTGGGAAGCTTAGGTTGAACAGTTCATGCGTAAATGCACGGACAGGACTGGAAACTCCATTTTTCAATCTTTCAAGAACCATAACTCCTGAAGGGTAAAAGTCAAAATCGCCATTATTTAACTTGACCTTCATTCAGTTCTCAGTAACAACATATTAAAATTTTAAAAGCTTTGGTTGAACGGTTCATGAGTTAATGCAGGGACAATGTTTGATTGCCGCCCGCCCCCCAGACCGCCGGCCCGCTGTACATCCCCAAATCAATAACCGACATTTTTGTCACAAAAATCCAGTTAATAAAACCATAACTCAGAAACATAAAATCTAAAATTTCTATAACTCAAAAGGGAGCTTACATCAATAGATATTAACAAGTCATCAAAGTTTCATGATTCATGAAAAATTACAGACTTTAAATTTATCCCATTAAATTGGTTGAAAGATTTGTATTTATTTTCAATTGAAGATTTATTGCTATTGCACAATAATGTGTTATTGCGTAATACTTTGCTATTGAATACTGTGTTGTTGCCCAATAATAACTGTGCTGTTGCACAATACTCAGTTAATCTGTTTTATCGCTAATTTATGAAATTTTCCTTTGATCCTACTGACTGTCCTTTCTCAGCACAGTAGAGTGATATCAAAAATTATTGCTAGACACTAAGGGCACACTTGTGGTTGTCAATGTAAACATCAACGTCATCAAAGGCAAAATAGCAATAAACAGATTATCATTGGTCATTGATAAACAATCTCGTTGAGATGACCAACGCTAATCTATAAATATATAATAATTTACACATCTGTTTGGTGTGTATCTCCTGCCATATCAGTATTTGTTGCTTTTATATATAAATCAGAAATAATCAATGGAAAAATGGAAATATTTTGGGGAAATTAAAAAACAAACAATTATGAAAAAAATCCCCCCAAAAAATGTGTCCCCCCCCCAATTTTTTTTCTTCAAATCTTAAAGAAAAAATTATGACCCCCCCCCCCCTTATAAAATTTCAGAAAAAATTATAGAAGATTGGAAAAAAGCTCTCGATGAAAATAAATATATTGCTGCCATACTAATGGATCTATCAAAAGCCTTTGACTGTTTGCCCCACGATTTACTTCTTTTAAAATTAGAGGCTTATGGCGTCTCTGAAAGCTCGTTAAAATTATTTAAAAGTTACCTTGAAAATAGGAGGCAACGTATAAAGATTGGCAACACTCACAGTGACTGGGAAATACTAATAAAGGGGTCCCCAAAGGGTCAATTCTTGGTCCAATGTTGTTTAATGTCTTTATAAATGATATTTTCTACTGTGTTCAAGACAGTACAATATATAATTATGTAGATGCATGATAATACCCTGTCTTACTGTGACAATAATGTAGATAATTTAGTAAAAACACTTGAAAATGACAGTGAAAAAAGGATAAAATGGTTTTCACAAAATTTAATAAAAGCAAATCCGGATAAGTTCCAGGGCCATTGCTATTGGGAAAAAGACTAAAAATTATAATTTAACTTTTAATTTAGAAGGCAATAAAATTTCATGTGATGAAGATGTTAAACTCCTTGGTGTAATGATAGATTTTGAACTAAATTTTGATAAACACATCTCACAAATTTGTAAAAAAGCTTCTACACAACTATTTTTGTCCATCTGATGAGTTAAGCCTTTTTCAACTGATTTTTATAGTTCGTTCTTATGTTGTACTGTTATACCACTGTCCCAGGTTAGGGGAGGGTTGGGTTCCCGCTAACATGTTTAACCCCGCCACATTATTTATGTATGTGCCTGTCCCAAGTCAGGAGCCTGTAATTCAGTGGTTGTCGTTTGTTTATGTGTTACATATTTGTTTTTCGTTTATTTTTTTTACATTTAAATAAGGCCGTTAGTTTTCTCGTTTGAATTGTTTTACATTGTCTTATCGGGGCCTATTATAGCTGACTATGCGGTATGGGCTTTGCTCATTGTTGAAGGCCGTACGGTGACCTATAGTTGTTAATATCTGTGTCATTTTGGTCTTTTGTGGATAGTTGTCTCATTGGCAATCATACCACATCTTCTTTTTTATAAACATTCTTAAACATATTGGCAAATATCTAAACAGGTTGGGACGTCTAACAGCTTACTTCTCTTTCATTGTTTCAAATTTTAATTATTGTACGGTAATTTTGCATTTCTGTAGTGAAAACATACGCAAAAAATTAAAAAAATACAGGAAAGAGCTCTCCCCTTCATATATGAAGACTATATAAGCAGTTATGAAATTTTACTTTTAACTTCTAAACTTCCATCTTTGAAAATTCGCAGACTTAGAACCATTGGAATTGCAACATTTAAAATTGTACACAAGAAAAGTCCCAGCTATCTTCATGACCTAATAAATATTAAAACTTAACGTTATAATTTTAAATCTAAGGAAACAGCTGACATACCGAAAGTTAAAACTACAAGATACGGGTTAAAATCATTTCGTTTCAGTGCTGCACAATTATGGAATGAGCTGACAAACCACATAAGACAGGAAAATTCTTTAACTCAATTTGCCAATCTAATACAGAACTGGAATGGCAGCTGATGGCAATGCAATGCATGCCATTAGTGATTGGAGCATATCTTTGCTTCCCCCTTTTGTTAAATACTTAAATTAGCTAGCTATGATTTTATTTTTTATCTGCATGAACAGTATTATTTTATTTGCTTATGCCATGTATGTGCTTTTAATATCCTGCTGTAATGTATGTATGTTTGTCTTAATATGTGTGTTTTTTTATATGCTTGTGTGTCATTTATTATCTATACTATACGAGAAGACCTCATTTTGGGTGTCGCTTCTCTTCCTTCCACAATAAATCAATCATCATGCATCTATGTCCTATAGGTACAGTGGATAGTCATATTTGTCATCCATTCATATGGTTATTCAGATTGAGTTATTTTGGGAGAAAAACGAGAAAAAAGGCGTCCGGATATGTTTCCGTCATTGGACGAAATTTTAAGTCATATTATACTTCCGGTTTGCGTTTTTCTGTATACCTTGAACATACATATACTACATGAACAGTAAATGTTAATTACAACAGTAACACTTTCACACCACAACTATCGCTTATATGTGTATCCACATATTAACAAAAAAAAATGAAAAGAGATACCATTTTCATATTGAATACTATAACTTTTTAGATATTTGGACATATTAAGTAAATGTTTATAATATCCACTTGACATGCTTGAAATTCTATCAGACTACTTCTGAAGCAGTAATGTGTATTTGAAGCATGCTCACAAAGGTTAATTCGGTGATATCATTTTCACATTGGTCAAAACTTTGTTTTGCTTTCACCAGCTTTGAAGGAGATATTATCAAAGAATAGATAGAAAACAGCACAGAAGCTTACTTTCTAGCTCATCAGGCCCAAGCATCATGTCAGGCATTGTCATTACTAAAAACCAATAAATGTCTTCTAATCTGAGGATCAATTCAACATTTTAAAGTGTTTTACTAATGATACTGACAAGCCACCACAAAGATATATAAATAGAACCATACAAATAGTTAGCAAATACATATAAAAAAAAAGATGTGATATGATTGCCAATGAGACAATTCTCCACAACAGACCAAAATGACATAGAAAGTAACAATTACAGGTCACCGCACAACCTTCAACAATGAGCAAAGCTAATACAGCATAGCCAGCTATAAAAGGTCTCGAAATGACAATGTAAAACAATGCAAAGGAGAAAAATAACAGGCTTATTTATGTACAAAAAATAAAGAAAAAACGAATATGTAACACATACACAACTAACAACCACTGAATTACAGGCTCCTCATATCATGTTCTCAGATATCATCTCCCAATTAAAAAAAATCACGAAAAATTGAACCTATCATGTGTTGCTCTCCTAGCTATAAAATGTATCCAAAATCAAAGATGTGGAACATATTCTATCGTAATCATTTGGTAACTAATGCAATTAGTGTCTCTTCCATGCCCGTCTTGAACATAAAAACTAAACTAAATATGAAATAAACAACACTCCTAATGCTCAGGTTGGTTGTCATCGTGCAACACAGTTAATAACACATATAGAAAAATCATAAAACTACATATATCATAAAACACTGTCAAACATCCAAACATACTATCCACACTCATCTGTGTCCACACTTGTTTCATAATAAAATAAAAAAAATACTATAGGTAATATGAAAATACAAGCTGAGGTCTATATGGCAAAACTTGGTATTCCCTTTTGTCCGGAACCCTCAGTATGCAACAATCCCTGTAGGGCTCGATTAAAATTTCAATGAAAGTAAAATAGCAAAAATACTGAACTCAGAGGAAAATTCAAAACGCAAAGTCACTAATCAAATGGCAAAATCGAATGATAAATACACATCAAACGAATGAACAACAACTGTCATATTCCTGACTTGGTACAGGCATTTTCGAATGTAGAAAATGGTAGATTGGACCTGGTTTTATAGCGCTTAACCTCGTACTTGTATGACAGTCGCTACTAATTTCATTATATTTACAACGATGAGTGAATAAAACAGACATAATAGGTAAAGTTGTCAACGTATAGGTACAAAAGATGTATCTATAACATGTATAATTTATGAAATTTTAAAGTGTTTGAAAATTAAAAGAAAAAGAAAAGGGAACAATTTTCCAATTTGTATTATCCCTGGCAAACAAGAATCGACCACTAAACATGCGTCGCTTGTCTGGGTTTTTTTTTTCTTATTTTGAAAATGTATGTTAAAAATTTAAAAGGAGTAACTTAAAATTAAAGATTTGTCAATTATACAAGGTAACATCTACCAAATACATGTTCAGATGAGCACATGTCTTTTGTGGATTTCTCAATTATTCAAGGACACACTAACCAAATGCACGTATAAATCAGCATATCCACACTTTGTGATTTCATAAATATTAAAGGGAACTCTAACCAAATATAAGTTCAGATCAGCTCATTCAATTTGTGGATTTTTCAATTATTAAAGGGAAATCTAACTAAATACATGTTCAGATCAACACATCCACTTTGATGAATTCCCTATTATTAAAAGGAACACTAATTAAATACATGTTCAGATCAACACATCCACTTTGATGAATTCCCTATTATTAAAAGGAACACTAATTAAATACATGTTCAAATCAGCACATCCACTTTGAGGATTTCAAAATTATTCAGGGAAACACTTTGGTGTCTCTTTTATTGAGATGTTTTAACTATATATTCTATTAAACGCTATTCCGCAAAATTTTATACGTTTAGGTGGACACAACCTATCACAATTATATGTATACACTAGATTAAAAGTGTGTATTACCTAATCATAAAAGAATGGGAGGAAATGTTCAAATGATATTCACACTTTAGTATAACATCTGACAAAAATAAAAAAGTTATGCAAAACTTTTACATTAAATAATAACTTTTCAGGCTATGGCATTATTTCACAAAGGTCTTATGCCAAGATTATGCATGTTATAAAACTATATCCTAAACAATCGACTAACCGATTGTTCTGACGCATTTTAATATTTTGAATTTGATATGAGTTGATATCCCGAATAAGTTTTTTATATAATACCAACTCCTGATTCAAACATTGTATAAATCATAAGACAATCTTTTAAATACTAAATTGAACAGTTTTTTTTTCAAACTTTAAATAAATGTCAACTGCATCTTGTGCAGTTTATTACTATTGTTCAACCTCTGTACACAACGATAGCTATTTAAAACTGGGTGCACCGTACGGCGACCTATAGTAGTTAATGTCTGAGTCATTTTGGTCTTTTGTGGATAGTAGTCTCATTGGCAATCCTACCACATCTTCTTTTTTATATGCACGTATGTTCATGTAACTGGAACACATTTACAGCATCAGACTACACTTAAAAGTACAGATATGTGTCTATCTTCGCGCGTGTGTTGTGTCTAATATGATGAGTTATGTTCCTATACTCTGAGTAATGATGAGCTAACAATATATTTAGGAAAAGACAATTTTGGTTGACAATCTTAATTTGATGCAAGTACATACACGACTTAAAACTGGCTTCCCTACCAGTGAAAAAGACACATGTTGGTCTTATACCATAATTTGTAAGGTTAAAATATAAAAGCTCGCACATGAATCTTCAAAACAAGAACACAAAATATGCACATTCACTTTTTTGTTCTGTAATTTTGAAATAGGTCGTAAAACTATTTTAGTTAAGTTAAACGTCGTTCGCATCTATTGCGTTTTTTGAGCTAAAGGAAGTTTATTACTTTTGTAATTATAATTGCTTGATAATTTAGATACTATTAAACTATGATTGTTATAGAGTAATTGCAAGTCAAAGTTATTGGCATCTATAAATAAAGTAACACATATTTTTTAACAAAATAACGAATAAAAAAAGTAAGCGAGTGTTTTAAACGCAAATTAATAAAACAACGTCATGCTATTAAGAAAAGCTTAGGACGTCATTTTATTATATAATGTTCTTTAATGTAGAAAACATTATATCAAAGGCAAAATGAATACCTCCTGTGGCACTTTTAAGTTAAAAAAAAGTAACCAATACTTCAGTTTCTACGGACCAAAAAAAGTATTTGCAATTTGAACATTTAGAAGAGATAACAAAGTTCAAGTCTATTTGTTTAAGCTATAGTTGTGCCTTTAAAAATCATATATAAAGATAAACATTTAGACCTGTTAACATTTCATCAATAAAACCTAACATCGAATCAATACTTTAAGATTTATCTTAGTGTTTACTTTGACTAGAATTCCCAAGTTATAAATTAGGCCGTTGTTACTATTCTTTCTTAATAGTTCACATTGTTTTTATAGCGAGGATCTTTTAACCTTACTATATGAAATATAATTAAACTATTACTGTTACGTCGTTGATACAGGCATTTAATGGTTTAATATTTAATGGTATATATAACTACAATGTAGAACTACAAATATGTGCAATTACATAAAACAAATTAACGGCAGTCAGTAAATCATTAATCAGCAAAATATTAATAATTGAGTCATGCACAGGCCGTCATTTATTCATACAGATTTTTTATATGATGCATAATATTTTTATTCACAATTCAAATTCCCTTACTGTGATGTTAAAGCCGAAATACGCATATGAAATTTTTCCTAGACAACGTCTAATTTGTTTCAAAGAAAATTGAACAAACATTATCTACAATATTCTATCACTGTTTATGTATAAAGAAATATGTTATATGTTATATGTTATATGTTTTATATATCAGTGCGTATAAACATTTGACTGATCACTCTTAAAAGATGTTAATCAATTTGTTAATATCTACATGTGCTCACAAACGAAACAAAATATCTGAGTTATACATATACAGATTTATATGACCGAAAAGGACATTTAGCTAAATTGACCCGGCTTCCATTTATAGTCTGTTGTGAGCTTTGTCTATATATATATATACGTCTGATTCAATGACAACTCTACAACAGATGTATCCATCGGATCGCCATCAATGATGGTGATACATGGCTGTGTACATAATGTATATACAACTCGTCTAAACATCAACCCAACAATGTTAGATCTGTAAATTTGCTTTCGCAAATTTTTGGTTCTTCCTTCACCGGGATATATATAAACTCGTAAATGGCGTCACAATTAATAAAATTTGCAATATATCCTTGGACGTGAGTAACAAGGGTGCAATAAGCGGTAAAGGTAACTGATCAATGTTTGTTATAGTAATAACCCTGAACATAAACGTATGGTCAAACCATATGAATATACGCATATAACCATGACCATACGTGTATAAAAGTAAAAACACAAAAATACTGAACTCCGAGGAAAATTCAAAAAGGAAAATCAAAAATAAATCAGGGGTATACCGGAGGATATTCCGCGAAACACACAAATCAAATGCTACAGTGTTATGTGTAGCAAAAGGGGACCTTGGTAACCCGGGCGACGTCCCAGCCGGTTTGTTCTTAGTATTATTTGTATTCATCATGCATAAAGCTACCAAGTTAATGATGCCCTCGGGGAAAAATCCACCAGCAGTAAAGTTTCTTCTAGGAAGAAACTTGACATCGACTTGGTTGTAGTAAAAAGTAAAAACACAAAAATACTGAACTCCGAAGAAAATTCAAAAAGGAAAATCAAAAATAAATCAGGGGTATCCCGGAGGATATTCCGTGAAACACACAAATCAAATGCTACAGTGTTCCGTGTAGCAAAAGGGGACCTTGGTAACCCGGGCGACGTCCCAGCCGGTTTGTTCTTAGTATTATTTGTATTCATCATGCATAAAGCTACCAAGTTAATGATGCCCTCGGGGAAAAATCCACCAGCAGTAAAGTTTCTTCTAGGAAGAAACTTGACATCGACTTGGTTGTAGTAAAAAGTAAAAACACAAAAATACTGAACTCCGAGGAAAATTCAAAAAGGAAAATCAAAAATAAATCAGGGATATCCCGGAGGATATTCCGTGAAACACACAAATCAAATGCTACAGTGTTCCGTGTAGCAAAAGGGGACCTTGGTAACCCGGGCGACGTCCCAGCCGGTTTGTTCTTAGTATTATTTGTATTCATCATGCATAAAGCTACCAAGTTAATGATGCCCTCGGGGAATAATCCACCAGCAGTAAAGTTTCTTCTAGGAAGAAACTTGACATCGACTTGGTTGTAGTAAAAAGTAAAAACACAAAAATACTGAACTCCGAGGAAAATTCAAAAAGGAAAATCAAAAATAAATCAGGGGTATCCCGGAGGATATTCCGTGGAACACACAAATCAAATGCTACAGTGTTCCGTGTAGCAAAAGCAAATACTTATATGGTTCAGAACATATATAATATGTCCCTCGCTTCCTTGAGTTGATAGAAATACCGCAGTGTTATAACTAAAACGTGGAGGCTGTATATCATAGGTCACTCACTACCTTTGATTGATAAATATATATCTTTATAACTAAAATGTTTTGGTTTCCAAAAAAAAAGACACTTACCTATAATGTATTTATGAAGGAACACAGTTCGCTATGTCTAAATAAAAAACCAACACGATATCACTGACTAGTGTAAGTTAATATATTTGAAACACACTTTAATTCCTCACGATCAAACAAAACACTGTAAAAAATCGAACCTGGGACGTGATAAGAAATTTGAATGCGCATGAATACGTACAAGGTGAACCTTTATACTTTATTTGTCTATTGATTTAAGATAAAATAAAAACGTTCTGACCTTGATGTAAGACAATTTAGTTATGTCTTCAAACATCACGTCCGCAAATTTAAAGAAATTACAAAATGTACGACTTGTTACTTTTTTAGGTTTTCAACTTATATCTTCTGTGTTTTCCAAATAATGTTGCAAGATAGAAATGTTGTTGTATATGCCTGAATTCGTAGACAAACCATATAAAATAGGCTTTATATATTGGTCCTATATCATGTCAATACTACATCATGCTACAGTTTGGAATTATACGAAATCATACAACTTTGAGACTGGTTATGACGTACTGACACTAACTCTGTTCGTTGAATACTTTTTCTTTTGTATTTATATTATTTTTTTGGCTCTAGCAAGCTTACAGTAATGTTAAGAACTTTTAGATAGTAAATTTTCCAATTGGACAAAGTCATACATGTTTCAAACTGGTTAAGAATTACTGACACTCTGTCTGTTGGTTGTTGTCTTTCTCTTTTATACGTTATACTAGTCATAATTATTGTTGAGCAAGAGTACAGTAATAATGGTAATGATGAAAACTTTTAGATTGATACTTTATGTGTTCCCTTTTATTTGACTCCGTATTCAGTACCGTTCAGATGAGTGACGTACTTTCAAACTGATATATATACTCTCTACGTTGTGTTGCTACGTTTCTGTCTCTAGTTTGAGGAAGAATAATAGCATCAATATAAAAAATAAGAAGATGTGGTATTTTTCTGTTGGAATTTGAAAATTTAAAAAATCATTTTTTTTAAATTTTGAATAGAAGTCTTACACGGACCATTACGACTAAAGTTCAAAACACTATTTGCTCTAGGCTAGTTTCATTTGAAAATCGGAAAAATCGGATTCAATTCACATTACAGGTCAATAATACTTAGAATAATAATAAGGAGATGTGGTATGATTGCCGACAAGACAAATATCAACCAGAGTTTGGAAAAAAAAATGGAAGTGAAAAGTAAAATCACAAAAATACTGAACACTTATAGGCATCAGAAAAAAAATGCATACCATATAGTCGGCTATAAAAGGTTAAATGTGAAACAATTAATACGAGCATTCTAAAATTTATCATAAAAGAGATGGTTCTCCATTTCATATTGTTAATTATCCATTTTTGGATTGTGACGTTCCCTTGTCACCATCTTATGGTGTTAACATATCTCAACTTGTTCGATTCGCTCGATATTGCTAGGATACAGTCTACATGTCATTGAGAATTTCAATGTTGGGTACAAATTATGTTTCATTCATAGGATCTCTGCATCGGAAATAAATACATTTGTTATAAAACCAGTTTTTGGCATGACTCGGGTTCCTTTCTTGTCATATAATTTTTGATGTAATAATACTAAAAGCCTAACGTGAGAGATAGTGCTTGATTTTTACATGATAAAGGATCCGTGTTGAAGATCTTACTTTGACTTATATGGTTATTAGTTATCAAAGGTTTAAAATGTTTGACCTATATGGTTAACTTTTACAAAGTGTGACTAGGATTGACAGTTGTCTCATTTGCACATCTTCTTACATCCATAATATTCATCAGTTTAATTGAGGTCTGGAGCTGGCAGGGCAGTTACTGCTAGTAGTCCTTTGTTAATGTATATATCATTGTCATTTTACTTAGTTTCTCTTAGAGGAACTTATTTTGACCTCGGATTCGGACTTCATTTAAACTAACTTTTACTGTGCGTTTTGATGTGTGTTTCATTATTTTATATTGACTTAAGGTATAGGAGAGGGGTGAAATCTCACAAAACATGTTTATTGTGTTAATATGTCTTCTGATTGAGTTGAGCCATTTCTATTGATTATATTGTGTCTTTCTATGTTGTGCTATCATACTTTTGTTTCAGATAAGGGTGAAGGTTGGTACCTATTAAAACGTTCAAACTTGCTGCATTTGTTTGCATATGTCCTAAGTCAGGAATTTGGTGTCCAGTAGTTGTCGTTTATTGATGTGTTAAATAAGTGCTACTAGTCAATTTTTGGGCCATATAGGTTGCATTTTATAAATACAGCTGTTCCTCAAACCATGCCTCTTCTAGGGGGATATATAATAAACATAGATAATTATTTGTGTTGACGTACTTGTTCCTAGTTATGATTTCTATGTTTCATCCCGTAAAGACACAAATAGGGAATGCGACCAGTAAAAATACATATGCATATTGGTCATATTGAAATCTGTGGAAATCGTAAGGTCAAGGTAGGGTTAGGTTCCGAATTTTAGTGTACATTTTTAAACTCTTAGAAGTTCTGGGCATATAAAGGGTGAAAAAATGCCGCATAAATTCCTATACTTTGACCATTGTAAAATATAGTAGTGCAAACTAATTTTCTATTCTATGATATTTTTTTTTTCAAAACTTCATAGTAATTAGTTATCAAAGTGGTTCATGTTTAGTCATAAAATGAGTTCTTTTTACCATTAACATATTCTCTATTTCAATGCTCACTTTCATATGCTAAACATTTGCTGAAGACCTCATTTATAACAAAATCATTTACAAAAACAAATTTGTAAAACTGGAACCAACGACAACAACTGAACTACAGGTTCCTGCCTTAGGATAGTCACATACATAATTTGACGGGATTTATAACATGTCTAGGAGCGTTCAAATCACCCTTCACCTGATATATACAAATAACAGCACTAATTGTATCGGAAACGGAACAATTACTTTATTTAAGTATTACACTGTTAAGCGTAAAAAAATATCACGTTGTAGTTTTTTTTATAAATTTTTATAACTTTTTAAAACTAACAATGCTTTATTCATAATATGAGTTAGCTTAAAATAAAAAAAACAGACCTAATTTACATCTGATCCCCAATGCATATTCTTCACAAGAACCTCTCTATCATATGTATATATGACATTTTTAATCTGTCAGTTCAGAAATCTTATTATCGTTTTTGAAGGCCAGACTACAACGAAAATTAAATTTTATAAATCTCTTCCAACAAAAAGTTTTAAGCAGCTTAGTTTACAACATCCAATCAAACTAACAAAGATGAAAACAAGTTCTTCATGATATTCAGATAGATGTACAATTTGGCTTTAATCATGTATTTGGCATACGCTTACATGCCATTCAAAAACTAAATAATTAAAGGTTTCCTTTCTTGATTTATCAAAACAATGCTAATTCGAATTAAAACATTCCAAATGCAGCATATTTTTCCTCAAATACAATTAATGTAGTTTTAAGAGGTGCACCTGAAAATGTCTAATATCATATTAAATTGGCAATCAATGGATATAGGGAGATGTGGTGAGTGCCAATGAGACAACTCTTCATCCAAGTAACAATTAAATAAAAGTAAAAACCATTATAGGTCAATGTACGGGTTTCAACACAGAGCTGTGGATCACACCGAACAGCAAGTTATGAAGTGCCCCAACAATTACTAGTGTTAAGCTATTCAAACGTGCAAACCAACGGTCTAATGAATTGATTTCAATATATGAATAAATACCTGCTGCATCGAAATTGTTTCAGAAGATTTATAAACAAAACTAAATTAAATTTTATAAATTAAAAAAAGCGACCAACAAATTCAACCGAAATAAACATAACAAAACAGAGCAAAACTTAAAACAACACATTCATTATATCAAAACATAGGACGTGAATTGCAAAACTTGCTGGGTCAAATTTAATAGCAACAAAAATTGTGTGACTGTTTAGACTTAGTATAGTCACAAAACTGTATGTTCTCACAGACACTGAATCGCTAACAATACACAGATTAGGGAACCACATACAAGTTTGTTATTGATATTTTTCATTTGTACTTTTGACATGTTACACGAAACACCTTTGAATCATAACACTGATCAAACCAATTCATATATAATTTACTTCAAGTAAATATTTCCAAGCACATTTTGTTATTTATATCACAAGATCAACGGTGCAGTAGTTTACCATTGGTTTTCCACAGACATTGGTACATATATGATCACACCCTAGTTTCTCATAGTGTTAACGGTGTTGGTTTTTCATTCATTGCTGGAGACAACATCATATCTTTTAGAAAGGGAATCAAAAGTTATGAGAAGGAAGACGTAGACACTCTTTCCGAATGGACTAAGGCGGTGAGGTTGTTGATACAAATCAGAATTAAGAAACTGAAGGGACCTATCAATGCCATGCTACGTCAATCTTTAAGGATCCAAAGGTTGCAAAACACTTATCCTACCTCCACGACAAATTATGTTGTTGTCCCCGCAGATAAAGCACCAAACAACTTCGTTTTTGTGTGTTAAACTCATTACATTAACTGCTTGATAAACGAATTAGGTATTGGAACTGCACTTGGAAACTCAACATATACCCTCACGACACTTACCAAAGAGGAAACCCTGGATAATCATAGGTCTGTTCTATGTTCCTTTGGAATTTCAACCAAAGATGAAGAACTGGATCTTCCATCACTGTATTGGATACCTAAACTACATAAGTGTCCTTACAAACAACGGTATATTGCTTGGTCTTCCCAAGTGCTCCATGAAACCTCTTTCTAAAGTATTAACATCTATTGTATCAGTAATCAAAGACGGGCATCAAAGATATTGTGACACTGCCCATTCTAGGTGTGGATACTTAAAAATTCCAAAGATCTTTTAGAGTACATACAATTTAACTCTCTGCAATACTGCAATAGTATTACAACTTTTGACTTTTCTACTCTTTACACAAGTATTCCACATTCCAAACTAAGAGACACATTGAACGAGTTGGTTTTACTTTGTTTCATAAAAAAGAAAGTCCAACGTAGATAAATCCTACTTAGTAAAAGATCACTCTGATGCAAACAAAAAATTCTCTGAAACAGACATTATCAAGATGCTTTATTTTTTTTATTGACAGCATATTTGTTACGTTCGGAGGACGTGTTTTTCAACAGACTGTCGGCATTCCATTGGGAACCAATTGTGTCCCCTTCTTGCCGACTTGTTTATTTATTGTTATGAGGCTGGCTTCATACAGGAACTTCTTAGGAACGATATCCTTTAACTCTACTTTCTGCTATATAGATGACGTTCTTTCATTAAAAATTCCTAAATTTTTAGCCAGGCGTTGTCAGTTTATTTTCGATTTATGAGTTTGAATGTCTCTCTGGTATCTTTCGTCCCTCTTTTACGTAAATGAGATTAAAACTAAGAGGTTTAAATTAAAGTGACAAAGCCTTTTAGTTGATTATTCGTTGCCATGTTGTTTCTTATGGATAGTTGTACCATTGACATTCATATAACATCATCTTATCATTATGTCATATTATTTCATAATAAAATATAAAAATAATATAGGTAATATGAAAATACAAGCTGAGGTCTATATGTCAAAACTTGGTATTCCCTTTTGTCGGGAACCCTCAATGTGCAACAATCCCTGTAGGGCTCGATTAAAATTTCAAACTTAAACTTTAAAAACCATGCATGATATGTGTCACATGCATACCATTTAAAAAAAAACTTTCAATGAAAGTTAAAAAAACAACAATACTGAACTCAGAGGAAAATTTAAAATGGAAAATATAATGGTAAAATCGAATGATAAAAACACATCAAACGAATGAACAACAACTATCATATTCCTGACTTGGTACAGGCATTTTCAAATGTAAAAAATGGTAGATTGAACCTCGTTTTATAGCGCTTAAACTCTCACTTGTATGACAGTAGCTACAAATTTCATTATATTTACAACGATGAGTGAATAAAACAGACATGATAGGTAAAGTTGTCAACGTAGAGGAACAAAAGCTGTATTTATAACATGTATAATTTGTGAAAATTTAAATTGTCTGAAAATTAAAAGAAAAAAAAAGGAAACAATTTTCCAATTTGTATTGTCCCTGGCAAACAAGTATCAGACCACTAAACATACATCGCTTGTTCGTTTTTTTTTCTTATTTTGAAAATGTATGTTAAAATTTTTAAAAAAGTAACATAAAATTAATGTTACATCTACCAAAAACATGTTCAGATGAGCACATGTCTTTTGTGGATTTCTCAATTATTCAAGGACACAATAACCAAATACATGTTCAGATCAGCACATCCACTTTGTGGATTTCTCAATTATCAAAGGGAAATCTCACTAAATACATGTTCAGATCAACACATCCAATTTGTGGATTACTCAATTATCAAAGGGAAATCTCACTAAATACATGTTCAGATCAACACATCCAATTTGTGGATTACTCAATTATCAAAGGGAAATCTAACTAAATACATGTTCAGATCAACACATCCAATTTGTGGATTACTCAATTATCAAAGGGAACACTAACCAAATACATGTTCAGATCAGCACATCCAATTTGTGGATTTCTCAAGTATTAAAGGGAACACTAACCAAATACATGTTCAGATCAGCACATCCAATTTGTGGATTTCTCAAGTATTAAAGGGAACACTAACCAAATACATGTTTAGATCAGCACATCCAATTTGTGGATTTTTCAATTATTAAAGGGAAATCTAACTAAATACATGTTCAGATCAACACATCCACTTTGATGAATTCCCTATTAATAAAAGGAACACTAATTAAGTACATGTTCAAATCAGCACATCCACTGTGTGGATTTCTAAATTATTCAGGGAAACACTTTGGTGTCTCTTTTATTGAGATGTGTTAATTATATTTTCGATTAAACGTTATTCGACAACATTTTATACGTTTAGGTGGACACAACCTATCACAATTATATGTATAAACTATATTAAAAGTGTGTATTACCTAATCATAAAAGAATGGGAGGAAATGTTCAAATGCTATGCACACTTTAGTATAATATCTGACAAAAATAAAAAGTTATGCAAAACTTTTACATTAAACAATAACTTTTCAGGCTATGGAATTATTTCACAATGGTCTTATGCCAAAATTATGCATGTTATAAAACTATATCCTTAACAATCGACTAACTGATTGTTGTGACGCATTTTAACATTTTGACTTTGATATGAGTTTATATCTCAAACATTGTATAAATCATAAGACAATCTTTTAAATACTAAATTGAACAGTTTGTTTCAAACTTCAAATAAATGTTAACTGCATCTTGTGCAGTTACTTACTATTGTTCAACCTCTACACACAACGATAGCTATATAAAACCGGGTGCACCGTACGGCGACCTATAGTTGTTAATGTCTGTGTCATTTTGGTCTTTTGTGGATAATTGTCTCATTGGCAATTATACCACATCTTCTTTTTTTATATGCACGTATGTTCATGTAACTGGAACACATTAACAGCATCAGACTACACTTTAAAGTACAGATATGCGTCTTTCTATGTGTGTGTATTGTGTGTATTGTATCTAGTATGATGAGTTATGTTCCTATACTCTGAGTAATGATGAGCTAACAATATATTTAGGAAAAGACAATATTAGTTGACAATCATAGTTTGATGCAAGTATATACACGACTTACAACTGGCTTCCCTACCAGTGAAAAAAGACACATTTTGGTCATATATCATAATTCGTAAGGTTAAACTATAAAAGCTCGCAAATGAATCTACAAAACAAGAACACAAAATATGCACATACACGATTTTGTCCTGTAATTTTGAAATAGGTCGTAAAACTATTTTAGTTAAGTTAAACGTCGTTCGCATCTATTGCGTTTTTTGAGCTAAAGGAAGTTTATTACTTGTGTAATTATAATTGCTTGATAATTTAGATACTATTAAACTATGATTGTTATCGAGTAATTGCAAGTCAAAGTTATTGGCATCTATAAATAAAGTAACACATATTTTTTAACAAAATAACGAATAAAAAAAGTAAGCGAGTGTTTTAAACGCAAATTAATAAAACAACGTCATGCTATTAAGAAAAGCTTAGGACGTCATTTTATTATATAATGTTCTTTAATGTAGAAAACATTATATCAAAGGCAAAATGAATACCTCCTGTGGCACTTTTAAGTTAAAAAAAAAAAAGTAACCAATACTTCAGTTTCTACGGACCAAAAAAAGTATTTGCAATTTGAACATTTAGAAGAGATAACAAAGTTCAAGTCTATTTGTTTAAGCTATAGTTGTGCCTTTAAACATCATATATAAAGATAAACATTTAGACCTGTTAACATTTCATCAATAAAACCTAACATCGAATCAATACTTTAAGATTTATCTTAGTGTTTACTTTGACTAGAATTCCCAAGTTATAAATTAGGCCGTTGTTACTATTCTTTCTTAATAGTTCACATTGTTTTTATAGCGAGGATCTTTTAACCTTACTATATGAAATATAATTAAACTATTACTGTTACGTCGTTGATACAGGCATTTAATGGTTTAATATTTAATGGTATCTATAACTACAATGTAGAACTACAAATATGTGCAATTACATAAAACAAATTAACGGCAGTCAGTAAATCATTAATCAGCAAAATATTAATAATTGAGTCATGCACAGGCCGTCATTTATTCATACAGATTTTTTATATGATGCATAATAGTTTTATTCACAATTCAAATTCCCTTACTGTGATGTTAAAGCCGAAATACGCATATGAAATTTTTCCTAGACAACGTCTAATTTGTTTCAAAGAAAATTAAACAAACATTATCTACAATATTCTATCACTGTTTATGTATAAAGAAATATGTTATATGTTATATGTTATATGTTTTATATATCAGTGCGTATAAACATTTGACTGATCACTCTTAAAAGATGTTAATCAATTTGTTAATATCTACATGTGCTCACAAACGAAACAAAATATCTGAGTTATACATATACAGATTTATATGACCGAAAAGGACATTTAGCTAAATTGACCCGGCTTCCATTTATAGTCTGTTGTGAGCTTTGTCTATATATATATATATACGTCTGATTCAATGACAACTCTACAACAGATGTATCCATCGGATCGCCATCAATGATGGTGATACATGGCTGTGTACATAATGTATATACAACTCGTCTAAACATCAACCCAACAATGTTAGATCTGTAAATTTGCTTTCGCAAATTTTTGGTTCTTCCCTCACCGGGATATATATAAACTCGTAAATGGCGCCACAATTAATAAAATTTGCAATATATCCTTGGACGTGAGTAACAAGGGTGCAATAAGCGGTAAAGGTAACTGATCAATGTTTGTTATAGTAATAACCCTGAACATAAACGTATGGTCAAACCATATGAATATACGCATATAACCATGACCATACGTGTATAAAAGTAAAAACACAAAAATACTGAACTCCGAGGAAAATTCAAAAAGGAAAATCAAAAATAAATCAGGGGTATCCCGGAGGATATTCCGTGAAACACACAAATCAAATGCTACAGTGTTCCGTGTAGCAAAAGGGGACCTTGGTAACCCGGGCGACGTCCCAGCCGGTTTGTTCTTAGTATTATTTGTATTCATCATGCATAAAGCTACCAAGTTAATGATGCCCTCGGGGAAAAATCCACCAGCAGTAAAGTTTCTTCTAGGAAAAAACTTGACATCGACTTGGTTGTAGTAAAAAGTAAAAACACAAAAATACTGAACTCCGAAGAAAATTCAAAAAGGAAAATCAAAAATAAATCAGGGGTATCCCGGAGGATATTCCGTGAAACACACAAATCAAATGCTACAGTGTTCCGTGTAGCAAAAGGGGACCTTGGTAACCCGGGCGACGTCCCAGCCGGTTTGTTCTTAGTATTATTTGAATTCATCATGCATAAAGCTACCAAGTTAATGATGCCCTCTGGGAATAATCCACCAGCAGTAAAGTTTCTTCTAGGAAGAAACTTGACATCGACTTGGTTGTTGTAAAAAGTAAAAACACAAAAATACTGAACTCCGAGGAAAATTCAAAAAGGAAAATCAAAAATAAATCAGGGGTATCCCGGAGGATATTCCGTGGAACACACAAATCAAATGCTACAGTGTTCCGTGTAGCAAAAGCAAATACTTATATGGTTCAGAACATATATAATATGTCTCTCGCTTCCTTGAGTTGATAGAAATACCGCAGTGTTATAACTAAAACGTGGAGGCTGTATATCATAGGTCACTCACTACCTTTGATTGATAAATATATATCTTTATTTAAAACTAAAATGTTTTGGTTTAAAAAAAAAGACACTTACCTATAATGTATTTATGAAGGAACACAGCTCGCTATGTCTAAATTAAAAACCAACACGATATCACTGACTAGTGTAAGTTAATATATTTGAAACACACTTTAATTCCTCACGATCAAACAAAACACTGTAAAAAATCGAACCTGGGACGTGATAAGAAATTTGAATGCGCATGAATACGTACAAGGTGAACCTTTATACTTTATTTGTCTATTGATTTAAGATAAATTAAATCAAAACGTTCTGACCTTGATGTAAGACAATTTAGTTATGTCTTCAAACATCACGTCCGCACATTTAAAGAAATTACAAAATGTACGACTTGTTACTTTTTTAGGTTTTCAACTAATATCTTCTGTGTTTTCCAAATAATGTTGCAAGATAGAAATGTTGTTGTATATGCCTGACAACATTGAATTCGTAGACAAACCATATAAAATAGGCTTTATATATTGGTCCTATATCATGTCAATACTACATCATGCTACAGTTTGGAATTATACGAAATCATACAACTTTGAGACTGGTTATGAAGTACTGACACTAACTCTGTTAGTTGAATACTATTTCTTTTGTATTTATATTTTTTTTTGGCTCGAGCAAGCTTACAGTAATGTTAAGAACTTTTAGATAGTGAATTTTCCAATTGGACAAAGTCATACATGTTTCAAACTGGTTAAGAATTACTGACACTCTGTCTGTTGGTTGTTGTCTTTCTCTTTTATACGTTATACTAGTCATAATTATTTTTGAGCAAGAGTACAGTAATAATGGTAATGATGAAAACTTTTAGATTAATACTTTATGTGTTCCTTTTTATTTGACTCCGTATTCAGTACCGTTCAGATGAGTGACGTACTTTCAAACTGATATATAATACTCTCTATGTTGTGTTGCTACGTTTCTGTCTCTAGTTTGGAGAAGAACAATAGCATCAATATAAAAAATAAGAAGATGTGGTATTTTTCTGTTGGAATTTGAAAATTAAAAAATTTTTTTTTTTTTAATTTTGAATAGAAGTGTTACACGGACCATTACGACTAAAGTTAAAAACACTATTTGCTCTAGGTTAGTTTCCTTTGAAAATCAGAAAATCGGATTCAATTCACATTACAGGTCAATAATACTTAGAATAATAATAAGGAGATGTGGTATAATTGCCAACAAGACAAATATCAACCAGAGTTTGAAAAAAAAAAATGGAAGTGAAAAGTAAAATCACAAAAATACTGAACACTTATAGGCATCCGAAAAAAAATGCATACCATATAGTCGGCTATAAAAGGATAAATGTGAAACAATTAATACGAGCATTCTAAAATTTATGATAAAAGAGATGGTTCTCCATTTCATATTGTTAATTATCCATTTTTGGATTGTGACGTTCCCTTGTCACCATCTTATGGTGTTAAAAGAGGGACGAAAGATACCAAAGGGACAGTCAAACTCATAAATCTAAAACAAACTGACAACGCCATGGCTAAAAATAAAAAAGACAAACAGAAAAACAATAGTACACACGACACAACATAGAAAACTAAAGAATAAACAACACGAACCCCACCAAAAACTAGGGGTGATCTCAGGTGCTCCGGAAGGGTAAGCAGATCCTGCTCCACATGTGGCACCCGTCGTGTTGCTTAAGTGATTACAAATCCGGTAAATAGTCTAATTCGGTAGGTCATATTCATGAAAGGGAAGGGGATTGTAGTTACGACGTAAGGAACATATCCGATATCATTTGTGAAACGGTTATTCCATAACGGTCAACCAACTCGTGATGGCGTCCGTAAAATTTACGAAGGGATGATTTCAACTTCACCATTTGGAACTCTTGGTTTAATAGCTTCCTTGTGAGCAGCAAACCTCTATCAAGAAAATCATGATAGGAAATGCAAGCACGGGAATATCGTATCAATTGGGAGATATATACCCCGTATGCAGGTGCTGCTGGAATGTTGCTACTTAGAAATGGAAAGTTCACAATTGGAAAGCTGAAATCATCTCTTTTGTCGTAAAGTTTTGTTTTCAACCGACCCTCATTGTCAATTTCTAGATGTAAGTCAAGATATGAAGCCGACTTAACTGTATCTGTAGTATCCTTTATCTCTAGTTCGATTGGATAGATGCGTTCCACATAGTCACCAAATTTTGAATTGTTTAGTGAAAGAACATCATCTATATAGCGGAAAGTAGAGTTAAAGGATATTGCTAACTTCTTATCTTTCTTCCTAAGAAGTTCCTGCATGAAGTCAGCCTCATAATAATAAAGAAACAAGTCGGCGAGTAGAGGGGCACAGTTTGTTCCCATTGGAATGCCGACAGTCTGTTGAAAAACACGTCCTCCGAACGTAACAAATATGTTGTCAATCAAGAAATCAAGCATCTTGATAATATCAGTTTCAGAGAATTTTTTGTTTGAATCAGAGTGATTCTTTACAAAGTAGGATTTATCCCTCCCTAAGACAAGATACTTGTATCTACGTTGGCCATTCTTTTTTATGAAGCAAAGTAATATCAACTCTTTCAATTTGTCTTTTAGTTTGGAATGTGGAATACTTGTGTACAGGGTAGAAAAGTCAAATGTTTTAATACTGTTACAAGATGAAAGAGAGTTAGATTGTATGTACTCTAACATATCTCAACTTGTTCGATTCGCTCGATATTGCTACAGTCTACATGTCATTGAGAATTTCAATGTTGGGTACAAATTATGTTTCATTCATAGGATCTTTGCATCGGAAATAAATACATTTGTTATAAAACCAGTTTTTGGCATGACTCGGGTTACTTTCTTGTCATACATTTTTTGATGTAATAATACTAAACGCCTAAAGTGAGAGATAGTGCTTGATTTTTACATGATAAAGGATCCGTGTTGAAGACCTTACTTTGACTTATATGGTTATTAGTTATCAAAGGTTTAAAATGTTTGACCTATATGGTTAACTTTTACAAAGGACTAGGATTGACAGTTGTCTCATTTGCACATCTTCTTACATCCATAATATTCATCAGTTTAATTGAGGTCTGGAGCTGGCATGTCAGTAACTGCTAGTAGTCCTTTGTTAATGTATATATCATTGTCATTTTACTTAGTTTCTCTTAGAGGAACTTATTTTGACCTCGGATTCGAACTTCATTTAAACTAACTTTTAATGTGCGTTTTCTGTGTGTTTCATTATTTTATATTGACTTAAGGTATAGGAGAGGGGTGAAATCTCACAAAACATGTTTATTGTGTTAATATGTCTTCTGATTGAGTTGAGCCATTTTTATTGATTATATTGTGTCTTTCTATGTTGTGCTAACATACTTTTGTTTCAGATAAGGGCGAAGGTTGGTACATATTAAAACGTTCAAACTTGCTGCATTTGTTTGCATATGTCCTAAGTCAGGAATTTGGTGTCCAGTAGTTGTCGTTTATTGATGTGTTAAATAAGTGATACTAGTCAATTTTTGGGCCATATAGGTTGCATTTTATAAATACAGCTGTTCCTCAAACCATGCCTCTTCTAGGGGGATATATAATAAACATAGATAATTAATTGTGTTGACGTACTTGTTCCTAGTTATGATTTCTATGTTTCATCCCGTAAAGACACAAATAGGGAATGCGACCAGTAAATATACATATGCATATTGGTCATATTGAAATCTGTGGAAATCGTAAGGTCAAGGTAGGGTTAGGTTCCGAATTTTAGTGTAAATTTTTAAACTCTAAGAAGTTCTGGGCACATAAATGGTGAAAATATGCCGCTCAATCCTATACTTTGACCATTGTAAAATATAGTAGTGCAAACTAATTTTCTATTCTATGATATATTTTTTTTTCAAAACTTCATAGTAATTAGTTATCAAAGTGGTTCATGTTTAGTCATAAAAGGAGTTCTTTTTTACCTTTAACATATTCTCAATTTCAATTCTCACTTTCATATGCTAAACATTTGCTGAAGACCTTATTTATAACAAAAATCATTTACAAAAACAAATTTGTAAAACTGGAACCAACGACAACAACTGAACTACAGGTTCCTGCCTTAGGGTAGTCACATACATAATTTGACGGGATTTATTACATGTCTAGGAGCGTTCAAATCACCCTTCACCTGATATATACAAATAACAGCACTCATTGTATAGGAAACGGAACAATTACTTTATCTAAGTATTACACTGTTTCTTCACAAGAACCTCTGTATCATATATATATATATGACATTTTTAATCTGTCAGTTAAGAAATCTTATTATCGTTTTTGAAGGCCAGACTACAACGAAAATTAAATTTTATAAATCTCTTCCAACAAAAAGTTTTAAGCAGCTTAGTTTACAACATCCAATCAAACTAACAAAGATGAAAACAAGTTCTTCATGATATTCAGATAGATGTACAATTTGGCTTTAATCACGTATTTGGCATACGCTTACATGCCATTCAAAAACAAAATGATTAAAGGTTTCCTTTCTTGATTTATCAAAACAATGCTAATTCGAATTAAAACATTCCAAATGCAGCATATTTTTCCTCAAGCACAATTAATGTAGTTTTAAGAGGTGCACCTGAAAATGTCTAATATCATATTAAATTGGCAATCAATGGATATAAGGAGATGTGGTGAGTGCCAATGAGATAACTCTTCATCCAAGTAACAATTAAATAAAAGTTAAAACCATTATAGGTCAATGTACGGGCTTCAACACAGAGCTGTGGATCACACCGAACAGCAAGTTATAAAGTGCCCCAATAATTACTAGTGTTAAGCTATTCAAACGGGAAAACCAACGGTCTAATGAATTGATTTCAATATATGAATAAATACCTGCTGCATCGAAATTGTTTCAGAAGGTTTATAAACAAAACTAAATTAAATTGTATAAATTAAAAAAAACGACCAACAAAATAAAACCGAAATAAACATAACAAAACAGAGCAAAACTTAAAACAACACATTCATTATATCAAAACATATGACGTGAATAGCAAAACTCGCTGGGTCAAATTTAAAAGCAACAAAAATTGTGTGACTGTTTAGACTTAGTATATGTCACAAAACTGTATGTTCTCACAGACACTGAATCACTAACAATAAACGGATTAGGGAACCACATACAAGTTTGTTATTGATATTTATCATTTGCACTTTTGACATGAAACACCTTTGAATCATAACACTGATCAAACCAATTCATAGATCATTCTCTTTAAGTAAATATTTACAAGTACGTTTTGTTATCACGAGATAATGGTGCAGTAGTTTATCATTGGTTTTCCACAGATACTAGTTGCATATCTGATCACACACTAGTTTCTCATAGTGTTTACGGTGTAGGTTTTCAATTATTGTTAGAGACAATATCATGTCATTTAGAAAGGGAATCGAAAGTTACGTAGAGGTGACTAAAACTTAAAGGTTTAAATTTAAACGACAAAGCCATATGGGTCAATATCTTAAATTGTTTTTACATAGGCGGTAATGGTAACGTTTTGTCCTGTAACTCAGTCCATATCGTAAACTTGGATATGTAGGATAGCTTGTTTCGAAGCTGTGACATCTGCACATATGTGGTTAAATTTTCGGGGTACGAAGTGAGATTACTTTTTCCGTAAATTAGCATACCCCGAACATCCTTTCGTGATGCGGCTCCTTGTGATAAAACATCCCCTTAATAACACAATAAGTTCTTTGAAAATTTAATACTTTGAAAAATTTAATAGCTCCACAGTTTTACACATTTCTTCTATGTTCCTCTACTTTCCTTATCACCACAAATGGTTGAGCTCAGTCATTTGTAAATAATAGAAACATGTCTAAGATTTTTTCTTTACACGTGACTTTTGAGTTCCTCATTTCGAGGCGCATTAGGGATGTTTTCCCATATAGATGATAATTCGTTGCCATGTGGTTTCTTATTGATAGTTGTATTATTGACATTCACATATTTTTGTCGTTCAATCTATATAAAAACAATTTTAAAATTTCACTTGGGCAATATGAGCATACACGTTTGAAAAATCAAAAGTATGTAAGATAGAATTTCAGAAATAGACCGAGATTTATAATAGTCCAAAAATTCGAATGTATAAAAATTCATAAATGGTTCATATCACTTCGCAATTCTTCTTATTCTTCTTCTTTATGTAAATTCCTTCAACGTTTGAGCACACCCAGCTAGATATGTTCCTTTAACGGATTAGTTTTTAAAAGGTTTACATATTCACAAAATATTCCAAATTGTACATGTTGTAATGCAATAATTTTGACGTTTTTGGTTCAACGTATTTTCTAATTTATAATAGAAATATTACATAAAGACATATTATAGAACAATAACATACTGACAGGATGTTTTAAAGCACAGAGTGACGTTATAAAAACCAAATAAACACAATAAGTCGGATACACAAAACACACCAGCAAAAGTGAAAGACAATACAAACACATTGACGGGATGTATAAGAACCGAGCCACGGTAAATGGATATCACAGAAAACAATCGAACAGTAAAAGTAATCATCTTATCGTTAAGTAATTTTATTTCATAATAAAATATAAAACTACTATAGCTAATATGAAAATACAAGCTGAGATCTATATATCAAAACTTGGTATTCCTTTTGTTTTGAACCCTCGCTGTGCAACAATCCCTATAAGGCTCGATTAAGATTTTAAACTTTAACTTTAAAAACCACACATGAGCGCAATATTCATATTATTTCCTATATATGTTTTATATTTACATGCATACCATTTGAAAAAAATACTTTCACTGAAAAGTAAAATCACAAAAATAATGAACTCAGAACGCAATTCAAAACGGCAAGTCACTAATCATATGGCAAAATCAAATGATAAAAGTACATAATACGAAGGGACAATAACTGTCATATTCCTGACTTCGTACAGACATTTTGAAATTTAGAAAACGGTATATTGAACCTGGTTTTAAAGTGCTTTAACCTCTCACCTGTATGACAGTCGCTTCAAATTCCATCGATGAGTGAATAAAACAGACAGAATAGGTAAAATTGTCAAAATAGAGGTACAAAAGATGTGTCTGTAACATGTATAATTTATGAAACTTTTTAGGAATTTTGGATCCTAAATACTCTAGCATGTCTAGTGCTTGTTTGGCTTGATACATATTGTTATATGAGCGTCACCCATGATTCTTTTGTAGACGAAACGCGCGTCTGGTGTACTGAATGTAAATCCAGGTTTCTTTGATAACTATTTTGAGTGTCTGAAATTATTAAAGGACACACTAACAAAATACATATTCAGATCAGCACTTTGTGGATTTCTCAAATATTTAAGGAAACACTAACCAAATGCACGTATAGATCAGCATATCCACACTTTGTGGATTTCTTAATTATTAAAGGGAACTCTAACCAAATATATGTTCAGATCAGCACATCCAATTTGTGGATTTTTCAACTATTAAAAGGAAATCTAACCAAATGCATGTTCAGATCAACACATCCAATTTGATGATTTCCCTATTATAAAAGGGAACACTAACCAAATACATGTTCAGATCAACACTTTGTGGATTTCTAAATTATGCAAGGAAACACTTTGGTGTCTCTTTTATTGAGATGTGTTAAGTATACTATCGATTAAACGCTAGTTTTTCTCGAAAATGTTATACGTTTAGGTGGACACAACATATCACAATTATATGCTTATACTAGATTAAAAGTGTGTATTACCTAATCATAAAAAATGGGGGGGGGGATGTTTGAATGATATGAACACTTCAGTATAGCATCTGACAATATAAAAAGTTATGCAAAACTTTGACGTTAAACAATGACTTTTCAGGCTATGGAATTATTTCACAAAGGTCTTATGTCAAGATTATGCATGTGATAAAACTATATCCTTAACAATCAAGTAACCGATTGTAATGACGTATTTTAACATTTTTACTTTGATATGAGTTTATATCTCGAAAAAGTTTTTATGTTATACCAACTCCTGATTCAAACATTGTATAAATCATAAATCAATCTTTTAAATACTAAATTGAACAGTTTGTTTTAAACTTCACATAAATTTCAACTGCATCTTGTGCAGTAAAATCTATACTGTTTATATGTAATTGTATAACATAATGTCTATTGCTTAACCTCTGCACACAACGATAGCTAAATAAAACCGTGTGCACGTATGTTCATGTAACTGAAACACTTTTACAGCATCAGACTACACTTTAAAGTACCGATATCCGTCTATCTACGTGTGTGTATTGTGTGTATTGTGTGTATTGTATCTAGTAAGATTAGTTATATTTTTATACTCTGAGTAATGATGAGCTAACAATATATTTAGAAAAAAAACCAATATTAGTTGACAATCTTAGCTTGATACAAGTATAAACAATATATAAAACTGGCATCCCTACCAGTGATCTTATATTATAATTCGTCGGGTTACGATATTAAAGCTCGCAAAAGAACACAAAAAATGCACATTCATCATTTGGTTCTGTAATTTTAAAATAGGTCGTAAAACTATTTTAGTTAAGTTAAACATCGTTTGCATCTATTGCGTTTTTTTAGCTAAAGGAAGTTTATTACTTTTGTAATTATAATTGCTTTATAATTTAGATACTATTAAACTATGATTGTTAGAGAGTAAATGCAAGTCAACGTTATTGGCATCTGCAAACAAAGTTACACATATCTTTTAACAAAATACCGAATAAAGAAAGTAAGCGAGTGTTTTAAACGCAAACTGAAACTTTTAGAAGAGATAACAAAGTTCAAGTCTATTTGTTTAAGCTATAGTTGTGCCTTTAAACATCATATATAAAGATAAAAATGTAGACCTGTTTACATTTCATCAATAAAACGTAACATCGAATCAATACTTTAAGATTTATCGTATTGTTTATTTAAATAAGAATCCTCAAGTAAGAATTTGGGCCGTTGTTACTATTCTTTGTAATAGTTCACACTGTTTTTATAGTGAGGATCTTTTAACCTTGACATATGAAATATAAATAAACTATTACTGTTAAGTAGTTAATACAAGCATATTTAATGGTACCTATAACTACAATGTAGAACTACAAATATATGAAATTTCACACAATAGAAACACGGCAGTAAGTAAGTCATTAATACGTAAACTACTAATAATTGTGTCATGCGCAGGCCATTATTTATTCATACAGATTTTTTATATGACGCATAAAAGTTCAAATTCTCTTACTGTGATATTAAAGACAAAATACGCATACGATTATCTTTCTAGGCAGCGCCTAGTTTGTTCAAAAAGTAAATTAAACAAACATTATCAAAAATTTTATATAACTGTTTGTGTTAATATGATTATAGAAATATGTTATATGTTTTATATACTGTTTACTTGATATCAGTGCATATATACATTTGACTGATCACGCTTAAACGATGTAAGTTAATATGTTCATGTCTTAAGTATCTAACATCCGGCACAATGACGGAACATCAATAGACAGAAGAAAGATAAGTTTCTCCTTATTTTCTTAATTTTTTAATGATATCGAAGAATATATATACATATACAACTATTTTCTATTGTGATATGCAATATGTTCTACAACCGTTCTATATTAACGAAGAAATAAGTAGAAATACATGTCAAAATGACGAATTGAGTGAACCTTGCCTCGAAATTGTTTAATTTCTCGTTAGATTGTTCACTTTGTACGGAAAGAAAGGTACGGGAAGATAGATACTGACAGGGAGATTGCAAAACTAGTCATTATGAGCATCTCAAAACTTGGATTTCTGTGTATGGAACGAAAAAAATGGGTCATGTCAAATTAAAATACACCGGTTTTATCATTGTTGTTTACTACATAACACCCGGTTTCGTCTACATATATCACCCGGTTTTTTTATATTTTTTTAAAACCAACAATTTATGAAAAGCAACGTTAACACGGATCTGAACATTGTCTATCGAAAGAATTTAAATATATATATATATATTTATTATAAAGTAAACTTTGCGTGATTACATTTATTTACATAGGTCATTATAGTACTACACATTTTCCTAATGAAAGTCGTATCCGTTATTTCCCTGATGTTCAAACTAATTTTCAATGGAATATAAATACTCAATATCAAACACTGATATCTATTCTTTAACATTAACATTATGCTACATTTCTACTTATTTCTTCGTTAATATAGAACGGTTGTAGAAAATATTGCATATCACAATAGAAAATAGTTGTATATGTATATATATATTCTTCGATATCATTAAAAAATTATGAAAATAAGGAGAAACTTAAGACATGAACATATTAACTTACATCGTTTAAGAGTGATCAGTCAAATGTATATATGCACTGATATCAAATAAACAGAAAATAAAACATATAACATATTTCTATAATCATATTAACACAAACAGTTATATAAAATTGTTGATAATGTTTGTTTAATTTACTTTTTGAACAAACTAGGCGCTGCCTAGGAAGATAATCGTATGCGTATTTTGTCTTTAATATCACAGTAAGGGAATTTGAATTGTCAATGAAACTTTTATGCGTCATATAAAAATCTGTATGAATAAATAATGGCCTGCGCATGACACAATTATTAGTATTTTACGTATTAATGACTTACTTACTGCCGTATTTCTATTGTGTGAAATTTCATATATTTGTAGTTCTACATTGTAGTTATAGGTACCATTAAATATGCTTGTATTAACTACTTAACAGTAATAGTTTAATTATATTTCATATGTCAAGGTTAAAAGATCCTCACTATAAAAACAATGTGAACTATTACAAAGAATAGTAACAACGGCCCAAATTCTTACTTGAGGATTCTTATTTAAATAAACAATACGATAAATCTTAAAGTATTGACTCGATGTTACGTTTTATTGATGAAATGTAAACAGGTCTACATTTTTATCTTTATATATGATGTTTAAAGGCACAACTATAGCTTAAACAAATAGACTTGAACTTTGTTATCTCTTCTAAAAGTTTCAGTTTGCGTTTAAAACACTCGCTTACTTTCTTTATTCGGTATTTTGTTAAAAGATATGTGTAACTTTGTTTGTAGATGCCAATAACGTTGACTTGCATTTACTCTCTAACAATCATAGTTTAATAGTATCTAAATTATAAAGCAATTATAATTACAAAAGTAATAAACTTCCTTTAGCTAAAAAAAACGCAATAGATGCGAACGACGTTTAACTTAACTAAAATAATTTTACGACCTATTTTAAAATTACAGAACCAAATAGTGAATGTGCATTTTTTGTGTTCTTTTGCGAGCTTTTATATCGTAACCCGACGAATTATAATATAAGATCACTGGTAGGGATGCCAGTTTTATGTATTGTTTATACTTGCATCAAGCTAAGATTGTCAACTAATATTGTTTTTTTTTCTAAATATATTGTTAGCTCATCATTACTCAGAGTATAAAGATATAACTAATCTTACTAGATACAATACACACAATACACACAATACACACACGTAGATAGACGCATATCGGTACTTTAAAGTGTAGTCTGATGCTGTAAAAGTGTTTCAGTTACATGAACATACGTGCACACTTATTTACTTAGCTATCGTTGTGTGCAGAGGTTGAACAATAGACATTATATTATACAATTACATATAAACAGTATAGATTTTACTGCACAAGATGCAGTTGAAATTTATGTGAAGTTTAAAACAAACTGTTCAATTTAGTATTTAAAAGATTGATTTATGATTTATACAATGTTTGAATCAGGAGTTGGTATAACATAAAAACTTTTTCGAGATATAAACTCATATCAAAGTAAAAATGTTAAAATACGTCATTACAATCGGTTACTTGATTGTTAAGGATATAGTTTTATCACATGCATAATCTTGACATCTTTCACCTTTGTGAAATAATTCCATAGCCTGAAAAGTCATTGTTTAACGTCAAAGTTTTGCATAACTTTTTATATTGTCAGATGCTATACTGAAGTGTTCATATCATTCAAACATCCCCCCCCCCCCATTTTTTATGATTAGGTAATACACACTTTTAATCTAGTATAAGCATATAATTGTGATATGTTGTGTCCACCTAAACGTATAACATTTTCGAGAAAAAATAGCGTTTAATCGATAGTATACTTAACACATCTCAATAAAAGAGACACCAAAGTGTTTCCTTGCATAATTTAGAAATCCACAAAGTGGATGTGTTGATCTGAACATGAATTTGGTTAGTGTTCCCTTTTATAATAGGGAAATCATCAAATTGGATGTGTTGATCTGAACATGCATTTGGTTAGATTTCCTTTTAATAGTTGAAAAATCCACAAATTGGATGTGCTGATCTGAACATATATTTGGTTAGAGTTCCCTTTAATAATTAAGAAATCCACAAAGTGTGGATATGCTGATCTATACGTGCATTTGGTTAGTGTTTCCTTAAATATTTGAGAAATTCATAAAGTGCTGATCTGAATATGTATTTTGTTAGTGTGTCCTTTAATAATTTCAGACACTCAAAATAGTTATCAAAGGTACCTGGATTTACATTCAGTACACCAGACGCGCGTTTCGTCTACAAAAGAATCATGGGTGACGCTCATATAAAAATATGTATCAAGCCAAACAAGTACTAGATAAAGAGCATTTAGGATCCCAAATTCCTAAAAAGTTTCATAAATTATACATGTTACAGACACATCTTTTGTACCTCTATTTTGACAATTTTACCTATTCTGTCTGTTTTATTCACTCATCGATGGAATTTGAAGCGACTGTCATACAAGTGAGAGGTTAAAGCACTTTAAAACCAGGTTCAATATACCGTTTTCTAAATTTCAAAATGTCTGTACGAAGTCAGGAATATGACAGTTATTGTCCCTTCGTATTATGTACTTTTATCTTTTGATTTTGCCATATGATTAGTGACTTGCCGTTTTGAATTGCGTTCTGAGTTCATTATTTTTGTGATTTTACTTTTCAGTGAAAGTATTTTTTCAAATGGTATGCATGTAAATATAAAACATATATAGGAAATAATATGAATATTGCGCTCATGTGTGGTTTTTAAAGTTAAAGTTTAAAATCTTAATCGAGCCTTATAGGGATTGTTGCACAGCGAGGGTTCAAAACAAAAGGAATACCAAGTTTTGATATATAGATCTCAGCTTGTATTTTCATATTAACTATAGTAGTTTTATATTTTATTATGAAATAAAATTACTTAACGATAAGATGATTACTTTTACTGTTCGATTGTTTTCTGTGATATCCATTTACCGTGGCTCGGTTCTTATACATCCCGTCAATGTGTTTGTATTGTCTTTCACTTTTGCTGGTGTGTTTTGTGTATCCGACTTATTGTGTTTATTTGGTTCTTATAACGTGACTCTGTGCTTTAAAAGATCCTGTCAGTATGTTATTGTTCTATAATATGTCTTTATGTAATATTTCTATTATAAATAAGAAAATACGTTGAACCAAAAACGTCAAAATTATTGCATTACAACATGTACAATTTGGAATATTTTGTGAATATGTAAACCTTTTAAAACCTAATCCGTTAAAGGAACACATCTAGCTGGGTGTGCTCAAACGTTGAAGGAATTTACATAAAGAATAAGAAGAATTGCGAAGTGATATGAACCATTTATGAATTTTTATACATTCGAATTTTTGGACTATTATAAATCTCGGTCTATTTCTGAAATTCTATCTTACATACTTTTGATTTTTCAAACCTGTATGCTCATATTGCCCAAGTGAAATTTTAAAATTGTTTTTATATAGATTGAACGACAAAAATATGTGAATGTCAATAATACAACTATCAATAAGAAACCACATGGCAACGAATTATCATCTATATGGGAAAACATCCCTAATGCGCCTCGAAATGAGGAACTCAAAAGTCACGTGTAAAGAAAAAATCTCTATGTAGTGATATTAGACATGTTTCTATTATTTACAAATGACTGTGCTCAACCATTTGTGGTGATAAGGAAAGTAGAGGAACATAGAAGAAATGTGTAAAACTGTGGAGCTATTAAATTTTTCAAAGTATTAAATTTTCAAAGAACTTATTGTGTTAATAAGGGGATGTTTTATCACAAGGAGCCGCATCACGAAAGGATGTTCGGGGTATGCTAATTTACGGAAAAAGTAATCTCACTTCGTACCCCGAAAATTCCCATATGTGCAGATGTCACAGCTTCGAAACAAGCTATTCTACATATCCAAGTTTACGATATGGACTGAGTTACAGGACAAAACGTTACCATTACCGCCTATGTAAAAACAATTTAAGATATTGACCCATATGGCTTTGTCGTTTAAATTTAAACCTTTAAGTTTTAGTCACCTCTACGTTACTTTCGATTCCCTTTCTAAATGACATGATATTGTCTCTAACAATAATTGAAAACCTACACCGTAAACACTATGAGAAACTAGTGTGTGATCAGATATGCAACTAGTATCTGTGGAAAACCAATGACAAACTACTGCACCATTATCTCATGATAACAAAACGTACTTGTAAATATTAACTTAAAGAGAATGATCAATGAATTGGTTTGATCAGTGTTATGATTCAAAGGTGCTTCATGTCAAAAGTGCAAATGATAAATATCAATAACAAACTTGTATGTGGTTCCCTAATTCGTGTATTGTTAGTGATTTAGTGTCTGTGAGAACATACAGTTTTGTGACATATACTAAGTCTAAACAGTCACACAATTTTTGTTGCTTTTAAATTTGACCCAGCGAGTTTTGCAATTCACGTCATAAGTTTTGATATAATGAATGTGTTGTTTTAAGTTTTGCTCTGTTTTGTTATGTTTATTTCGGTTTTATTTTGTTGGTCGTTTTTTTTTTTAATTTATACAATTTAATTTAGTTTTGTTTATAAACCTTCTGAAACAATTTCGATGCAGCAGGTATTTATTCATATATTGAAATCAATTCATTAGACCGTTGGTTTTCCCGTTTGAATAGCTTAACACTAGTAATTATTGGGGCACTTTATAACTTGCTGTTCGGTGTGATCCACAGCTCTGTGTTGAAGCCCGTACATTGACCTATAATGGTTTTTACTTTTATTTAATTGTTACTTGGATGAAGAGTTATCTCATTGGCACTCACCACATCTCCTTATATCCATTGATTGCCAATTTAATATGATATTAGACATTTTCAGTTGCACCTCTTAAGACTACATTAATTGTGCTTGAGGGAAAATATGCTGCATTTGGAATGTTTTAATTCGAATTAGCATTGTTTTGATAAATCAAGAAAGGCAACCTTTAATTATTTTGTTTTTGAATGGCATGTAAGCGTATGCCAAATACATGATTAAAGCCAAATTGTACATCTATCTGAATATCATGAAGAGCTTGTTTTCATCTTTGTTAGTTTGATTAAATGTTGTAAACTAAGCTGTTTAAAACTTTTTGTTGGAAGAGATTTATAAAATTTAATTTTCGTTGTAGTCTGGCCTTCAAAAACGATAATAAGATTTCTTAACTGACAGATTAAAAATGTCATATATATATGATACAGAGGTTCTTGTAAAGAAACAGTGTAATACTTAGATAAAGTAATTGTTCCGTTTCCGATACAATGAGTGCTGTTATTTGTATATATCAGGTGAAGGGTGATTTGAACGCTCCTAGACATGTAATAAATCCCGTCAAATTATGTATGTGACTACCCTAAGGCAGGAACCTGTAGTTCAGTTGTTGTCGTTGGTTCCAGTTTTACAAATTTGTTTTTGTAAATGATTTTGTTATAAATGAGGTCTTCAGCAAATGTTTAGCATATGAAAGTGAGCATTGAAATAGAGAATATGTCAAAGGTAAAAAGAACTCCTTTTATGACTAAACATGAACCACTTTGATAACTAATTACTATGAAGTTTTGAAAAAAATATATCATAGAATAAAATATTATTTTGCACTACTATATTTTACAATGGTCAAAGAATAGGATTGTGCGGCATATATTCACCCTTTATATGCCCAGAACTTCTAAGAGTTTAAAAATTTACACTAAAATTCGGAACCTAACCCTACCTTGACCTTACGATTTCCACAGATTTCAATATGACCAATATGCATATGTATTTTTACTGGTAGCATTCTCTATTTGTCTATTTATCTCTTTTTGGGATGAAACATAGAAGTCAGAACTAGGAACAAGTACGTCAACACTATTAATTATCTATGTTTATTATATATCCCCCTAGAAGAAACATGGTTTGAGGAACAGCTGTATTTATAAAATGTAACCTATATGGCCCAAAATTGACTAGTGTAAAACCATTGAAACGGAAAACCAACGGTCTAATTAATATATAAAAAATCGAGTAACACTTATCTAACACACCAATAAACGACAACTACTGGACACCAGATTCCTGACTTAGGACATATGCAAACAAATGCAGCAAGTTTGAACATTTTAATAGGTACCAACCTTCACCCTTATCTGAAACAAAAGTGTGATAACACAACATAGAAAGACACAATATAATCAATTGAAATGGTTCAACTCAATCAGCAGACATATTAAAACAATAAACATGTTTTGTGAGATTTCACCCCTTCCCTATACCTAAAGTCAATATAAAATAATGAAACACACAGCAAAACGCACAGTAAAGGTTAGTTTAAATGAAGTTCGAATCCGAGGTCAAAATAAGTTCCTCTAAGAGAAACTAAGTAAAATGACAATGATATATACATTAACAAAAAGTAAAATGTCTTACATTAACAAAGGATTTACTAACAGTAACTGCCATGCCAGCTCCAGACCTCAATTAAACTGACGGAAATATTATGGATATAATGGATTTAAGAAGATGTGCAAATGAGACAACTGTCAACCCTAGTCACACTTTGTAAAAGTTAACCATATAGGTCAAACATTTTAAACCTTTGATAACTAATAACCATATAGGTCAAAGTAAGGTCTACAACACGGATCCTTTATCATGTAAAAATCAAGCACTATCTCTAACGTAAGGCGTTCAGTATCATTACATCAAAAAATATATGACAAGAAGAAAAAAACGAGTCATGCCAAAAACTGGTTTTATAACAAATGTATTTATTTCCGATGCAAAAATCCTATGAATGAAACATAATTTGTACCCAACAATGAAATTCTCAATGACATGTAGACTGTATCCTAGCAATATCGAGCGAATCGAACAAATTGAGAAAAAAGTAAAAACACAAAAATACTGAACTCCGAGGAAAATTCAAAAAGGAAAATCAAAAATCAAAAGGCAAAATCAAAAGTCCAAGCACATCAAACGAATGGATAACAACTGTCCTATTCCTGACTTGGTACAGGCATTTTCTAATGTTAACACCATAAGATGGTGACAAGGGAACGTCACCATCCAAAAATGTGTGATAGCACAACATAGAAACACAATAAACATGTTTTGTGAGATTTCACCCCTTCCCTATACCTTAAGTCAATATAAAATAATGAAACACACAGCAAAACGCACAGTAAAAGTTAGTTTAAAAGAAGTTCGAATCCGAGGTCAAAATAAGTACCTCTTAGAGAAACTAAGTAAAATAACAAAGATATTTACATTAACAAAGAACTTCTAGCAGTTACAAGGGAACGTCACCATCTAAAAATGGATAATTAACAATATGAAATGAACAACCATCTTTTTTATCATAAATTTTAGAATGCTCGTATTAATTGTTTCACATTTATCCTTTTATAGCCGACTATAGGGTATGCATTTTCTTTCGGATGCCTATAAGTGTTCAGCATTTTTGTGATTTTACTTTTCACTTCCATTTTTTTCCAAACTCTGGTTGATATTTGTCTTGTTGTCAATCATACCACATCTCCTTATTATTATTCCTGTCATGTGAATTGAATCCGATTTTCATCGTTTCTAAGAAAACTTACCTAGAGCAAGTAGTGTTTTAATTTTAACTTTAGTCGTAATGGTCCGTGTAACACTTCGATTCAAAATTAAAAACAAATATTTTTTTCAAATTTTCAAATTCCAACAGAATAATACCACATTTTCTTATTTTTTATATTGATGCTATCATTCTTCCACAAACTTGAGACAGAAACGTAGAGATTATCTATATCAGCTTGAAAGTACGTCACTCATCTGAACGGTACTGAATACGGAGTCAAATAAAAAGGAACACATAAAGTATCAATCTAAAAATTCTCATCATTACCAATATTACTGTACGCTTGCTCAAAAATAATTATGACTAGTATAAAGTATAAAAAAGAAAGACAACAACCAACAGACAGAGTGTCAGTTATTCTTAACCAGTCTACATGTATGATTTTGTCCAATTGGAAAATTTCCTATCTAAAAGTTCTTAACATTACTGTAAGCTTGCTCGAGCCAAAACAATGATATAAATACAAAAAAAATAGTATTCAACGAACGGAGTTAGTGTCAGTACGTCATAACCAGTCTGAAAGTTGTGTGATTTCTTATAATTCCAAACTGTAGCATGATTTAGTATTGACATGATATAGGACCAATATATAAAGCATATTCTATATGGTTTGTCTACGAATTCAATGTTGTCAGGCATATAAAACAACATTTCTATCTTGCAACATTATTTGGAAAACACAGAAGATATTAGTTGAAAACCTGAAAAAGAAACAAGTCGTACATTTTGTAATTTCTTTAAATGTGCGGACGTGATGTTTGAAGACATAACTAAATTGTCTTACACCAAGGTCAGAACGTTTTTATTTTATCTTAAATCAATAGACAAATAAAGTTTAAAGGTTCACCTTGTACGTATTCATTCGCATTGAAATTTCTTATCACGTCCCAGGTTCGATTTTTGACAGTGTTTTGTTTAATCGTTAGGAATTAAAGAGTGATTCAAATATATTAACTTACACCAGTCAGAGATATCGTGTTGGTTATTAATTTAGACATAGCAAGCTGTGTTCCTTCATAAATACATTATAGGTAAGTGTTTGTCTTTTTTTTTTTTAAACCAAAACATTTTAGTTATAAAGATATATATTTATCAATCAAAGGTAGTGAGTCACCTATGATATACAGCCTCCACGTTTTAGTTATAACACTGCGGTATTTCTATCAATTCAAGGTAGCGAGGGACATATTATATATGTTCTGAACCATATAAGTATTTGAACCATACACGTATGGTCATGGTCATCGCTTATATTCATATGGATTGACCATACGTGTATGTTCAGGGTTATTACTATAACAAACATTGATCAGTAACCTTTACTGCTTATTGCACCCTTGTTACTCACGTCCATGGATATATTTCAAATTTGATTAATTGTGGCGCCATTGACGAGTTTATATATATATACAAAGCTCACAACAGACTATAAATGGAAGCCGAGTCAATTTAGCTAAATGTCCTTTTCGGTAATATAAATCTGTATGTGTATAACTCAAATATTTTGTTTCGTTTGTGAGCACATGTAGATATTAACAAATTATTTAACATCATTTAAGAGTGATCAGTCAAATGTTTATACGCACTGATATCAAATTAACAGTATATAAAATATATAACATATTTCTTTATACATAAACAGTGATAGAATATTGTAGATAATGTTTGTTCAATTTTCTTTGAAACAAATTAGACGTTGTCTTGGAAGAATATCATATGCGTATTTCGGCTTTAACATCACAGTAAAGGAATTTGAATTGTGAATAAAACTATTATGCATCATATAAAAAATCTGTATGAATAAATGACGGCCTGTGCATGACTCAATTATTAGTATTTTGCTTATTAATGATTTACTGACTGCCGTTAATTTGTTTTGTGTAATTGCACATATTTGTAGTTCTACATTGTAGTTATAGATAACATTAAATATTAAACCATTAAATGCCTGTATGAACGACGTAACAGTAATGACAAAGTAAACTATCAACCGAAGTTCAAATAAAGTGATCGATTATGGGCAACCGTACGGCCTTCAACAATGAGAAAAACCCATACCGTGTAGTCGGCAATAAAAGGCCCCAACATGAAAAATATAAAAAAAAAAATCAATTGAGAAAACCGACGGCCTTATTTATAACAAAACACTTTACGAAAAAATAATATGACGGACACGAACCAACGACAACCACTTAACTAAAGGCTCCTGACTTGTGGCATATAAATAATGTGGCGGGGTAAAACATGTTCGTGAGCGTTCAACCCTCGTCTAACCTTGGACAGTGTTGTAACAGCCTGTCATCATAATGAACAATCGGGATCAAAACCGTCATCTGCTTATCATCTGGAAAGTTCATATTATAATTAAGAATCGGGATCAAAACCGTTATCTTCTATATCATCTAAAAAGTTCACATTATAATGGAACAATCGGCATCAAAACTGTCATCTGCTACATCATTTAAAAAGCTCACATTATAATGAACAATCGGGATCAAAAACGGTATATGCTATATCATCTAAAAAAATTCACATTATAATAAACAATCGGCATCAAAACCACCATCTGTTATATCATCTAAAAAGTTCACATTAAAATGAACAATCGGGATCAAAGCCGTCATCTGCTATATCATCGGAAAAATTAACATTATAATGAACAATCGGCATCAAAACCACCCACCATCTGCTATATCATCTAAAAAGTTCACATTAAAATGAACAATCGGGATCATAACCGTTATCTGCTATATCATCTGAAAAGTTCACATTATAAACCGTTATCTGCTATATCATCTGAAAGGTTCACATTATAAACCGTTCTCTGCTATATCATCTGAAAAGTTCACATTATAACGGAACAATCGGGATCAAAACCGTTATCTGCTATATCATCTAAAAAATTCACATTATAATGAACAATCGCCATCAAAACCGTTCTCTGCTATATCATCTGAAAAGTTCTAATTATAATAAACAATCGACATCAAAACTGTCATCTGCTATATCATCTGAAAAGTTCACATTATAATGAACAATCGGGATCATAACCGTTATCTGCTCTATCATTTGAAAAGTTCACATTATTATGAATAATCGGGATCAAAACCGTTATCTGCTATATCATCTGAAAAGTTCACATTATAATAAACAATTTGGATAAAAACCGTTATCTGCTATATCATCTGAAAAGTTGACGTTATAATGAATAACCGGGATCAAAACTGTTATCTGCTATATCGTATGAAAAGTTAACATTGTAATGAACAATCGGCATCAAAACCGTCATCTGCTATATCATCTGAAAAGTTCACATTATAATAAACAATCGGCATCGAAACCATCATCTGCTATATCATCTTAAAAGTTCACCTTAAAATGAACAATCGGGATCAAAACCGTTTTCTGCTATATCATCAGAAAAGTTCACATTATAATGATAATCGAGATTAAAACCGCTATCTGCTATAACATCTGAAAAGTTCACATTATAATGAGCAATCGGGATGAAACCCGTTATCTGCTATATCATCTAAAAAGTTCACAGTATAATGATAATCGGCATCATAACCGTCATCTGCTATATAACCTAAAAAGTTCACATTCAAATGAACAATCGGGATCGAAACCGTCATCTCCTATATCATCGGAAAAGTTCACATTATATTGAACAATCGGGATCATAACCGTTATCTGCTATATCATCTGAAAAGTTCACATTAAAATGAAAATCGAGATCAAAACCGTTATCTGGTATATCATCTGAAAAGTTCACAGTATCATGAACAATCGGGATTAAAACAGATATCTGCTATATGAACTGAAAAGTTCACTTTATCATGAACAATCGGGATCCAAACCGTAATCTGCTATATCATCTGCAAAGTTCACATTATAATGAGCAATCGGGATGAAAACCGTCATCTCCTATATCATCTGAAAAGTTCACTCTATAATGAATAATCGGGATCAAAACCGTTATCTGCTATATCATCTGAAAAATTCACATTATAATGAACAATCTGCATCAAAACCGTTATCTGCTATATCAACTGAAAAGTTCACATTATCCTGAACAATCGGTACAAAACCGTCATTTGCTATACCATCTGAAAAGTTCACATTATAATGAGCAATCGGGATCAAAACCGTTGTCTGCTATATCATCTAAAAAGTTCACATTATAATAAACAATCGGCATCGAAACCATCATCTGCTATATCATCTTGAAAGTTCACCTTAAAATGAACAATCGGGATCAAAACCGTTTTCTGCTATATCATCAGAAAAGTTTACATCATAATATATAATCGGGATCAAAACTGTTATCCGCTATAATATCTGAAAAGTTCACATTGCAATGAACAATCGACATCAAAACCGTTATCTGCTATATCTCGGAAAAGTCCACATCATAATGAATAATAGGGATCAAAACTGTTATCTGCTATATCATCTGAAAAGTTCCCATTATCATGAACAATTGGTATCCAAACCGTAATCTGCTATATCATCTGAAAAGTTCACATTATAATGAGCAATCGGGATGAAAACCGTCATATGCTGTATAATCTAAAAAGTCCACATTATAATGAATAATCGGGATCAAAACCGTTATATGATTGATCATCTGAAAAGTTCACATTATAATGAACAATCGGCATCAACACCGTAATCTGCTATATCAGCTGAAAAGTTCACATTATAATGAACAATCGCCATCAAAACCGTTCTCTGCTATATCATCTGAAAAGTTCTAATTATAATAAACAATCGACATCAAAACTGTCATCTGCTATATCATCTGAAAAGTTCACATTATAATGAACAATCGGGATCATAACCGTTATCTGCTCTATCATTTGAAAAGTTCACATTATTATGAATAATCGGGATCAAAACCGTTATCTGCTATATCATCTGAAAAGTTTACATTGTAATGAACAATCGGCATCAAAACCGTTATCTGCTATATCGTATGAAAAGTTCACATTGTAATGAACAATCGGCATCAAAACCGTCATCTGCTATATCATCTGAAAAGTTCACATTATAATAAACAATTTGGATAAAAACCGTTATCTGCTATATCATCTGAAAAGTTGACGTTATAATGAATAACCGGGATCAAAACTGTTATCTGCTATATCGTATGAAAAGTTAACATTGTAATGAACAATCGGCATCAAAACCGTCATCTGCTATATCATCTGAAAAGTTCACATTATAATAAACAATCGGCATCGAAACCATCATCTGCTATATCATCTTAAAAGTTCACCTTAAAATGAACAATCGGGATCAAAACCGTTTTCTGCTATATCATCAGAAAAGTTCACATTATAATGATAATCGAGATTAAAACCGCTATCTGCTATAACATCTGAAAAGTTCACATTATAATGAGCAATCGGGATGAAACCCGTTATCTGCTATATCATCTAAAAAGTTCACAGTATAATGATAATCGGCATCATAACCGTCATCTGCTATATAACCTAAAAAGTTCACATTCAAATGAACAATCGGGATCGAAACCGTCATCTCCTATATCATCGGAAAAGTTCACATTATATTGAACAATCGGGATCATAACCGTTATCTGCTATATCATCTGAAAAGTTCACATTAAAATGAAAATCGAGATCAAAACCGTTATCTGGTATATCATCTGAAAAGTTCACAGTATCATGAACAATCGGGATTAAAACAGATATCTGCTATATGAACTGAAAAGTTCACTTTATCATGAACAATCGGGATCCAAACCGTAATCTGCTATATCATCTGCAAAGTTCACATTATAATGAGCAATCGGGATGAAAACCGTCATCTCCTATATCATCTGAAAAGTTCACTCTATAATGAATAATCGGGATCAAAACCGTTATCTGCTATATCATCTGAAAAATTCACATTATAATGAACAATCTGCATCAAAACCGTTATCTGCTATATCAACTGAAAAGTTCACATTATCCTGAACAATCGGTACAAAACCGTCATTTGCTATACCATCTGAAAAGTTCACATTATAATGAGCAATCGGGATCAAAACCGTTGTCTGCTATATCATCTAAAAAGTTCACATTATAATAAACAATCGGCATCGAAACCATCATCTGCTATATCATCTTGAAAGTTCACCTTAAAATGAACAATCGGGATCAAAACCGTTTTCTGCTATATCATCAGAAAAGTTTACATCATAATATATAATCGGGATCAAAACTGTTATCCGCTATAATATCTGAAAAGTTCACATTGCAATGAACAATCGACATCAAAACCGTTATCTGCTATATCTCGGAAAAGTCCACATCATAATGAATAATAGGGATCAAAACTGTTATCTGCTATATCATCTGAAAAGTTCCCATTATCATGAACAATTGGTATCCAAACCGTAATCTGCTATATCATCTGAAAAGTTCACATTATAATGAGCAATCGGGATGAAAACCGTCATATGCTGTATAATCTAAAAAGTCCACATTATAATGAATAATCGGGATCAAAACCGTTATATGATTGATCATCTGAAAAGTTCACATTATAATGAACAATCGGCATCAACACCGTAATCTGCTATATCAGCTGAAAAGTTCACATTTTCATGAACAATCGGGATCAAAACCGTTGTCTGCTATATCATCTTAAAGGTTCACATTTAAATGAACAATGGGGATCAAAACGGTCATCTGCTTTATCATCGGAAAAGTTCACATTATAAAGAACAATCCGGAGCATAACCTTTATCTGCTATATCATTTGAAAAGTTCACATTTTAACGAAAATCGAGACCAAAATCGTTATCTGCTTTATCATCGGAAAAGTTCACATTATAAACCGTTATCTACTATATCATCTAACAAGTTCACATTATTAACCGTTATCTGCTATATCATCTAAAAAGTTCACATTATAAACCGTTATCTGCTATATCATCTGAAAAATTTAAATTATAATGAGCAATCGGGATCAAAAACGTTATCTGCTATATCATCGGAAAAGTTCACACTATAAACCGTTATCTGCTATATCATCTAAAAATTTCATATTATAAATCGTTATCTGCTATATCATCTAAAAAGTTCACATTATAATGAGCAATCGGGATGAAAACCGTCATCTGCTATATCATCGGAAAAGTTCACATTATAATGAACAATCGGGATCATAACCGTTATCTGCTCTATTATTTGAAAAGTTCACATTATAGTGGAACAATAGGGGTTAAAACCGTTATCTGCTATATCATCTGAAAAGTTCACTCTATAATGAATAATCGGGATCAAAGCCGTTATCTGCTATATCATCTGAAAAGTTCACATTATAGTGAACGATCGGGATCAAAACCATTATCTGCTATATCATCGGAAAAGTTCACATCATAATGAATAATCGGGATCAAAACTGTTATCTGCTATATCATCTGAAAAGTTCACATTATAATGAACAATTGGAATCAAAACCGTTATCTGCTATATCATCTGAAAAGTTCACATTAAAATGATAATCGAGATTAAAACCGTTATCTGGTATATCATCTAAAAAGTTCACATTATAATGAATAATCGGGATCAAAACTGTTATCTGCTATATCATCTGAAAAGTTCACATTATAATGAACAATTGGGATCAAAACCGTTATCTGCTATATCATCTGAAAAGTTCACATTAAGGAGGCTCGAGGGTATAAAAATTTCAGAAAAAAACAAACATTTGTTTTTCATTACAAATTTTATTTATTTCCTTTTGTAGTTGTTACTTTATTATATGGTACAAAAATCATTCAAAACAATCAACTCATGTTGGCCCCAGATGACTTTCAAAATGTATACATCATTGAAAAAGTTCCAAATTATCTTCCTTTGGTGGAAAAATGCCATTTTTTGGCTCTAAAATTGAAATATCTTTTTCAACTCATTGGTGACCTATCATTTTTAATATAATTTCCATATAAGCTGTACTTAAACTAAATCATTGTAAAATTTTAGCGATTTCTATAATAAATTTCTTTTTTTTATTTCGATATTACCTTTATTTCTCCTATTACTTCAACAGAAAAAAACCGCCTTTTCAAAAATGTATGCTTCTTTCGAAGGCAGATCATGAGCGCAAATGAACGGTGACCCCACTTTTTTATTTTATTTTTCTATTAACTATAAGATAAAGTTCATTTATAGAAAAATATAGAGAAATCCTATATAAATGATTTAGACCCGCGAACCCCCTTAAAATGATAATCGAGATTAAAACCGTTATCTGGTATATCATCTGAAAAGTTCACAGTATCATGAACAATCGGGATTAAAACAGATATCTGTTATAATTATATGAACTGAAAAGTTCACATTATCATGAACAATCGGGATCCAAACCATAATCTGTTATATCATCTGCAAAGTTCACATTATAATGAACAATTGGGATAAAAACCGTTTTTTGCTTTATCATAAAAAAAGTTCACATTATAATGAACAATTAGGATCAAAACCGTTACCTGCTATATCATCTGAAAAGTTCACGCCATAATGAATAATCGGGATCAAAACTGTTATCTGCTATATCATCTGAAAAGTTCACATTATAATGAATAATCGGGTTCAAAACCTACCGTTATCTGCTATATCATCTAAAAAGTTCACATTATAAACCGTTATCTGCTATATCATCCGTAAAAAGTTCACATTATAATGAACACTCGGGATCAAAACCGTTATCTGGTTTATTTTGGGGCCAAAGAGGGGTCTTACTGGACCTACTCCTTTGAGATAAATCTAATTGTAGTTGGAATATTCCACCATTGAAGATGCATATAAATCACCAGGTGTCCGATACAAGATCTTTACAGTGTATTATTGTCGAGTCTTCGACTTTAGTCGAAAAAGCGAGACAATGCGATCCTACATTCCGTCGTCGGTGGCGTCCGCAAATATTCACTCTGTGGTTAACGTTTTTAAAATTTTAATAACTTTCTTAAACTATCCTGGGTTGGTACCAAACTTGGAAATAAGCTTGTTTATGATCATTAGATAGTATCCAGAAGTAAATTTTGTAAAAATAAAATTCCATTTTTTCCATATTTTACTTTTAAATGAACTTAGATTTTCTGCCAGGAAACAACACATTCACTCTGTGGTTAAATTTTTTATAATTTAAATAACTTTCTTATACTATTTTGGATTTGTACCAAACTTGGACAGAAGCTTGTTAATGATCAAAAGTTAGTATCTAGAAGGAAATTTTGTAAAAATAAAATTCCATTTTTTTCGTATTTTACTTTTAAATGGACTTAGATTTTCTGCCAGGACACAACACATTCACTCTGTAGTTAAACTTTTTAAAATTTAACTTAAATTTCTTAGTAGTGTTAGGGAGGTAATACAAACACATTTAAAATACAATTTTGTGTATATTTGGATTTACCTCTCTTACACTACCTGTAAATTATGTATAAAGAAATGTCAGGTTTTGAACTATTTGCCAAAAACGGGGGGTCATTTCGCAACATCATAGTGTAATATTGTGTCAATTTTTGCCCCAATTTTTCAGGGTTGAACCTCTGCGGTCGTATCCAGCTGCGCTCAGCGAAGAAATTTATTCCATAATGAGAAAGGACGCAGCTCCATTAAGGCCGTTTTTACACTACTTGTGACAAGGGCAGATAACTCTTTACTATCTCATTAAATATTCATGCGTCGTTCTTGCCGCGCCGCCATGATCGACCTGAAAAATGTCCAGTTCACCAATACTTGATGAAACGACGCTGCAACAACTATTGCGTTAGGGTGTAGAAAGGTTCAAATCAGGGTAATTAGCAAAAAAATTTACATTATAATGAATAATTATTGTGATTTACACGATTTTCTAACGAGTACTTAGTCCCGCCCTCAATAATTTGTAAGCCAATCAGAAACTAGCGGATTCATTTGGAAGCTTGCATCCGAATATTTCTCGAGCACCTGTCTGGTTACATAAAACAAGAAAATTTGGAAAGTTATGCGGAAATTTGGTAATTTAAGCCAATAATTTAGTAAGAATTACCATCGTGTTATCTCAAAAACATCATTTGATTGGTATTTATTTAGTTACTTGTCGAATTATGCCATCTGCATGGCAGCATTATGCCTCGGACATGGCCTGATTATAAAAAAAACTCGTGTAGGCATTCATTTCGGTTAAAACAGAAGTTATACTTTCTCATTCGTCTCATTTTATCATCCTTTAGTTAATTTAATGTATGATGTGTAGTACACACGGTAAATTTCCTTTACAAAGTGATAATAGTACAAAAAGGGGGGATGGGTGAGCTACAGGTTCATATAATTACTGCATATAAATTGTCCCCACAGCTACACGTAGGGAAAATGGTATCTGTAAGCAGCTATGGAGACAGACTTGTGGCTCAGTTTGTCTTTGATCTCGTTTGCACCTAATATTTTTCACATATTGCCCAAAATTTATTTGCTACTGCAGTGCTAGCAATAAAACTTGTAACTAGACATCACTGAAGCTCCTTTATATGTTGACCTAGACAAAATATCTGACGCAAAGAATACAGTTGAGAAGTGATAGTTGTATGAGGTCAATAGTTCCAGTGATGCATCATCATTTAATATAATATATTTGTAAAAAGCTTGTTGTTAAACTGCATTTGTATACATGTAAGCTTTCCCCATGGAAGGTTTTATGCAAGGAAAACATGTTATACCCTGACACATTCTGTATGTACCTGGTTACAAGTTATATAATTCAGTGGTTGTTTGCTACTGTACATTATTATCCTACCTTTTTGTTTGTTTACTATTTTGATACTTTAAATCGGGAACATATAATGACAGGACTTGACACAACTTGAATGCAGTTCTTTTATTGTTGTGACGAGGTAATAAGGATGCTGTACAGAAACACACATGTTAAAAATGTACTCCCCATTATACTAATAATTCTTATGATATCACTGAAGCGTCATTCAAACTAGTTTTACATGTACAAATGTATTGTTATGTGTTTACTTTTCTACATTGGCTAGAGGTATAGGGGAAGGGTTGAGATCTCTCAAACATGTTTAACCCCTCCGAATTTTTGCGCCTGTCCCAAGTCAGGAGCCTCTGGCCTTTGTGAGTCTTGTATTATTTTAATTTTAGTTTCTTGTGTACAATTTTGAAATTAGTATGGCGTTCATTATCACTGAACTAGTATATATTTGTTAAGGGGCCAGCCGAAGGACGCCTCTGGGTGCGGGAATTTCTTGCTACATTGAAGACCTGTTGTCGACCTTCTGCTTTTGTTTTTTTTCTATGGTCGGGTTGGTGTCTCTTTGACACATTCCCCATTTCCATTTTCAATTTTATAGTGATGCCAGTGTGTGAAACTCTGTCTGTTCAAAATTCATTTAAAATTGAAATTGCATTCAACTTATCACAGAATATATACATGAACAGAATGCAAACAATGTAATAAGAAAATGGCAGCGATTGCCGCGATGATTAAAAAATTCCTAAACCTTTATAAAACACTTCACTTCAAAAAATCTATTTTATTTTGATCAGCAAATCAACAACAACAAAAGTAGAGGTTAAAAAATTATAACTGGTCAGTCTTCTAGTGAACCATGCATCATAAAAGGGAAATATATTGTACGTCCACCGGTTTTATTGGTGAATACACTTCGCTTCCTTAAGCAAAGCGCCCCCTAGCGACTCAACACGAGGAAGTTTGGCAGTATTTTTTTCAAAGTAGCTTATTTCAGTTTAAACTTTATAACTTAACCTCGTATTGAATCATGAGCAGAACTCGCACAATACTACACAAATTTTATAAAAACTCCCAATTTTTTACCCTTTAAATGAAATTAACTTCTTAAAAAGTATTGATATAAACATTACAGAATATATTTTCTTGAGTAATTGCAAATTAGTTAATTTAGATTACTTAAATTACCCCGGTAGAGATTATTATCTATATGTTATTGCAAGTTCTTTCCTTTTAGATTGCATTTGAAACATAAATGAACTGAAAAGTGTACTTGAATTAAGAAAGCAAGATTTCTGAAATTTTAGTTGTTTTTATTTTGATAATACTTTGACAATTTGATTTGTACATCTTTTTATTTTTCTTAAATGTATTATAAAAAGCATTTTCTTTTTTTGAGTTTATATAAGTGCAATTTACATGTGTAAACAACAATTGACCTGATTCACTGTACAAGTTAAATTCAGATTTTTGTTTTATTCTTCATTTTAACATACATTTTTGCCCCCTCCCACAATTGATGATTAACCTTTAAGTTAAGAAAATGTAAATAGAAAAAAATAGTCATTTATGTCATCAATATGTAATATTGAAAAAGAGTTATGCTCCTGGCTTTTAATTAAAAAAACTAAATAAAACCTAAACATTCCTAAAGCCAGTTAAGGAATGAAAAGAAGACAAATTCATGCAGGTAACATAAACAGACATTCATGTAATAATATAAAAAAGAAGAAGAATTTGATTGCCAATGAGACAATTATCCACAAAAGACCAAAATGACACATACATAAACAACTATAGGTCACCATACAGCCTTCAACAATGAGCAAAGCCCATACCGCATAGTCAGCTAGTAAAGGCCCCGAAAAGACAATGTAAAACAATTCAAACGAGAAAACTAACGCCCTTATTTATGTAAAAAAATGAACGAAAAACAAATATGTAACACATAAACAAACTACGACCACTGAATAACATCATTCATCTTCAGTTATTCATAATAATAATTATAATCATTTTAAAGTACTGAAAAGTTTATTTCTTTATTTTTCTCATGCTGTTTACTTAATATTCTTGTAATGAAAATTTGCCTGTCATTTACTTGTTATAAATCCTAAGCTATAATCTTGTAAATTGTTATAGAAAAATTCTAAAAAAGTATAATAAATTGTTATTTATTAATATATTCTTTTTTTTGGTCATCAATTTAGAATGATCTGCTTCTACCATAGGATTGTTTGGATATTTATGATAAATGGCATTTTAATGACATGATAAATGTGATGTTTTTGTATAGTCTGTGAAACAAATTAATAAAATAAAAAAATAAAAAGTTGAACACCATGCAAAGAAATATATTACTCAACAGAATAATACATACATGACATACATGTACATTTTTTGTAAATATACATACAAATGAAAGTTTTGTTTTAGTTGCATATATTACATGTAATTGGTCTATCTTCCATATACAATATTTGTTTTGTATTTCTAATATAAATATTTTTAAAAGTTTTAAACACATCGATCTACATTATTTGAACTTTTCTGGAGTTTGTTTTATATTGGTTAAAGTAAGGAAATTGAAATTTAATTTGATATGATACATTGTATATTAAAAATAAAATTTCTTTTGTCGAAATAATTCATGAGTCAGAAAATACTTGCACATCTATCAATATGCTTGGTATAGAGGAAAATATGAAATATTACTTGCCATTAGATCTACCTATATGTATGATTGCTTGTTTAATACCATAACTACATGTACATAGTAGTTCATATACATTTACAATATACTTACCAATCGGAAAGATCGAGTCGGTTTGAGTGACTACAGATACATGTATATATCCTTTTTTTAACTGTTCAACGAGAACCTCTATTTAAAAGTCAAATGTTAAAATTGTTAATTAAAATTTAAAGTTTAAAGTTTCCATTGTGCCAAGGCGACTAAGAAAACGATATCACCTTGACTACTAAGGAAACACCCATCCTAAAGCTTCCCTGTGAACCAAATTATTTAAATTTAAAGTTTCCTTGGTGTCAAGGCGACCAAAGATACTATAACACCTAAACACCCAAGGAAACACCCATCCTAAAAGCTCCCATGTGCAGCAAATTATTGAAATTTGAAGATTCCTTGGTGTCAAGGCGACCAAAAATACGATAACACCTTAACGCCCAAGGAAACACCCATCCTAAAGCTCCCATGTGCAGCAAGTTATTAAAATTTGAAGTTTCCTTGGTGTCAAGGCGACCAAAAATACGATAACACCTTAACGCCCAAGGAAACACCCATCCGAAAGCTCCCATATTCAAAACACATTATTAGAAACGTTTAAAACCCCATTTTTGCATCAGCATTTCAGCCTTTGCTTTCTTTTCCTGTAAAGCTGGATCCTGCAGTTCCTCCAGCTGTTTTTTGGTGTTGTTATGGAAGCTTTTTATTGCCATTTGTAGTTTTGCCAGTGCAGTCTCGTAGCTTTGGAGATAGTTTCTATTGGCAGGATAAAGTCTGTTCAGGCGTTTAAGTTTCTTGCAGTTTTTTACGTCATCAGTCTTTCCAAGTATCTCCTCTGCTATTTCGGTATCCAATCTTTCCTTTTTGTTGTCTGGATATAGAAAGAAATGTTGTTTTGTTAGAAAAAAATAGTGGTCCTTGTGTGAAATGATATTTATGATTGAAGTACAAACTATTTCTAAAAGTTAAATAGATGCAAAAAGGTGGAGTATGAGTGCCAATGAGAGAACTCTCCATCAAAGTTTTAATTTAAAAGTATACAGTAAATCATTTAATTTCAAAGAATACAGACCCTTGGCTTACACCAAACAGCAAGCTGTAAAAGTCTAAATTTCTATAGAAAATACTTTCAATTTGGAAAACCAATTTAATGTCTAATTCATTTAAAAAATAAGAGACAATAAAAAATGCATTATTATATATCCTTGCTTTTGAAAATATTAGAAATTTATAAATTATAAAGTAACTTATACTTTCAGGTTATGATGAAGTATTTGTGATAGCAGTTGAAATAAAGGTGACCTTACACCAATGTACAAAAAGGAAAGGTAGAGTAAAATATTTGGCATCATTCTGACATGTAAGTAAGAATGAAGAATTGGTTTTATTTTTTTCCCCACTGTATTTTGCATGTTTTATTCAGTTTTTTGTTTATAGATGCAAACCGCTTACCAGTTACAAGTCGATATATATTTTCATTTCACACAGTGTGTACTGATTTTATATTGTATGATCAGTGCCGTGTGTGTATTGGTAATTATACGAACTATTTCAACTAAAATTGCTAACAGATTTGTTAAACATTCATTTATTGTTTATTTTATTTATTCTAGAAATTAAACATTATGTTGTTTCTGTTAACCTTGATTATTTTTCTACTAGCATGAAAAGTAAATTTTCAGATAAAGTAATGTCTACAGTGTTACTGTCTTTGTTTTTATATTTTTTTAATGAGTTGGCCTTAAATATATTTAACTAAACGTGCATATAGATCTCATATAATTTCCAATGTTAATTTGAAATGCACTGTTAATCATTCACAGCATTACTTTAAGTTACATGTAGCTCAGAGACTACTATAATTTTCATTGTAATACATGTTCATATTAAAGAATATATTACACTAATTTAAAATTCCAAAATCTGTTAATCAATAACTTCAATTTATGACTGGAATAAATTTTTCAAAGTCACCATTTACTAACAGTAAACTTTACCTGTACTACATTTATTTTTGTATGAAAGTTTCCTTTTGCATGATGGATCCCTTTTCTTTGGTTTAACAGGACCTGAAAGAAAGATTAAAGATGCATGTAGTAGTTGGGTTTCCATGATGTCGGCTGAAGTTTTGCCATGACAAACAATAATTTGAACTGCAGTGCCATGTAATATTATTAAAGAATGACATGGTAAATATGCATAAATTTATTCTGACAGAAGATACTCAAAAATCCAGTTGTAAAAAATTGAAAACAACATGTTTAATAATTTATTGCGTAAGCATAATATAATGTGATGTGGTATGATTGCCATTCAAATATACTATTCTAAAAGAACCAAAATAATCCTAATTATAATGTCACTGTACAAACTGTTAACCTGATATTATGCAAAAAGTATTAAAATATACATGCAGAAATACATTTGTACAGAGGATAATGTGAAAAATGCAAGTTGTCACAAAGAAAAATGATTGTCCAGGATTTTATAATACATACAATGTACATGAAATGAGAATATTGGGTAATTTTCTGTGTGCTGAAATATCAAAAAAGATGAGAACTTACATGTACTTGTTTGTTGCCTTTCACCAGTTACAACATTCAATGGAATATTGGAATTCACCCTTACTTTTGGCGGCTCTGCATCACTTTTTTTGTTCAAATTTATTCTTTCTGTAATGTTTGAAATAAAGATTAAAATAAATTTTTACATCTGCTATTACATTTAATCGCATTCAAAAAATATAACTACTTTAAAAGAAATGGTGTAAAAACACATACACATGTTTACAAAACAGCTTTAATTTCTATGAACACTTTCTTATGATAAACTTACCGCAAACAATTGCCTTGTATCTAAGTTTGACTGATTCATTAGTCTCTTTATCTGAAAAAAAAAATTAATTTGATCAAAATAAATTATATACAGGTTTTATTTAAATTATATCTATTCATATCTTCTGACTTCTATTACCTGTGGCGGTTTCAACACCAATAATTGTAATATGATTTGCATAATCGGGAATACTTTGATATGATTGATTGAGGACTTCCGGTAGTTGATCTTTATTTTTTAATAGACGACGTTCACCGAATTTCTTTTCATAACCAATGTAAACAAGATGGTGGCTAATTTAAGAATTATAAAGGATTTTTTTGGTGTATAAACTGGACCAAGTCACTCACAAACATATCATTAAAGTCCTTGTATTTGTTTGTGAGTGTATTGTACACCAATAAATTCCTTTAAAAGGACGTTTAATCCTATAATAAGCCCTTAAAAAATGTAGTTCATCCTGTACTGTTATTGCTCAGTTACATATAAGTACATGTTTACCTGTTCCTGTATTTTCTTGTAGATTATCCTGGTTACAGTCTTCAGCAGTTTCAGGAATTTCCATTGAACCAGTCCCTATATTTGAAAAGATGACAATTGATTGGTATAGTCAAAGGTATGGTGCAAGTCTGTTGATAACTTTAATGTAATAATGATTCTAAAACATACATTTATATTTTACACTTTAAAATTTAGTCAGTGAAATTATTTCTTGTGCAGAGAGAAATGATTGATAGATCTGTATATTACCTTTATCATCAATAATTGATTGCTCTAGATGGTCTTTAACTTTGCTTCTATCAACCATGTAAACTGAAAATTGAAATGTTTCATAATTAGGATACTAACATAATGGTAAAAACAGAACTTTAAATAGCAGTTTCAATTCTTCATTTTGGTTTAATGAAAAGATCAAGGAATTTAAATATTCAAAGAAAAAGTGAATTTGTATTGGGAGAATGCAGGCTAATGCCAAAACCACACATTGAATATCCATGAAAATTTTAAGGTTTTTTTTATCAAGGAAAATTTGTAACCACAAAAAAAATTGTACCACATACCATTTTCATTTGCACTGCATGTTGGTGGAACTGTTTTACTTGGTGTAGAGGGAATTGGTTCATCTAAAATATACAAGTAAACAAATGGAAAAAAAATGAAATTTGCATGATATTCATGATATTGATACAAATAACATTTGATCATAATGCTTAGTTGACAGTATTGAGGTTTTACCTGGTAAAGTTTGATCCTGAACATCAGACTGCTGTACAAACAAAAGTTTTCCATTTTCAAATGTTCTGATCTTTTTTAGAGGCAATGAAAGGTTGTTATCTTTAAATTTCTTAACACAAGACAGCCAAATATTCCTTAAATAAATTTGTTCTTCTTGTAGGGATGAGCTACGGAAATGATGCAGAGGGGGCCCTGCTGCATGGAAATGTGGGTCTGTTGGACCATCAGCAAAGATGATGTCCCCATCAACAATTTTCCACCAGGGGCCTTCACCAAGAGCAAGGAAGTCAGCGATTCGTTCTAGGTGTGTTTGGACTAAAGATGAACGACCTCGAAGAAAGGAAGATGACAAGATTGTTGGTCCACGTACAGGAAGAAGACTTGATTGCTTACTTATTATAGAATCTGTTTTCTGCAGGGAATTTTGTTTTTGTCCATATTTCTGCTGGGCTTGAAATCTTACCATTGCATTGTCGATTATCTGGCCACAGTGGCGATTAGTAGTATTTTTTGAAATGTCACGTAGGTCTTTAAAACTTCTTTCCTCGTTTTCAGTCACAACTGATCTTAAACAAATTAATCTGTAAGTTTCTGGAGCATGTGTTAGTAGAGTGTGAAAATGGCTCCCATAAAATCTTCCTGAGTTCAATTTGACGGGGTTCCCAATGATATCGGTACATAAAACAGCAAAAAGAAATGTTTGGTTGTATAATCTGAGAATCTGTTTTGGTGATCTGAACTTTTCGCGGCTGTAACAAATGGAGATAATTTCTACTAGGCAGTTGATCAACTCGACAATGTTTTTGCTGATTTGTCCGGCTTGAAATTTTAGTTGAATGAATTTTGCTAATTTAATTACTGCTAACCTTGACTTGGAACCAGATAATGTATTATTTTCGCCCATTGCCGAATTTCTAAATTTTTCAAACTCATTTTGGATGTCCTTGATGTGGTAGGGAAGTTCTGTCAAAAGGTTTTGTACTATATTGGTGATGTCATGTAGAGGTTCAAAATTCATAATTTCATACTTTCCTAAGTTGATGTCTTCTGCAGGTCTGTTAGGGTTTACTGTCATCAGTGCTGGAAGCCGTGCTATACCATTTAGAATGTCATTTAGTTCGGTCTGTAGTTCTGATTTGTTTAAACCGAGGGTACCTTTTCCGCGGCTGGATAGTTCTTGTTCCAGTTCAGCTTTCTTCAGGTTGGAAAATGGGTTTGTCTTTATGTCTTTGTCTTGCATGTACGTCCTTCCTTTTAATACCAATTGTCTTCTTTCCTCTAGTGTTTTTACATTTTGAGTGTTTCCTCTAGTGTTTTTACATTTTGAGTGTAAGCACACTGTATGACTCTGTGATTTTCTACATTTATCCCGCACAAGCATCTAAAGTTACCACCTCGTTGATGTCCACATTCATACTGTCGGGCTGGTCCGTCTCCGCTGAAAATTCTAACGACGTCAAATGTTGGAATTGTAGAAATTAAATAAGGATCTTTAAGTTCTAATATATCTTCAAGTCGGGTACTATTATACATTATCTGGTCTTTGTCGGAGCTTCCTGATTGCGCTAGAATATGCAGATTTTGTTTTTCGACTAAACTTTGTATGGAAACTGGTTTTTTTTCTGGAAATTTGGTTTGGTATTCCTCATCTGTCAAAAAATGTGCAGGGTCATAAATCCAGGCTACTGTAAAAAGAGCATAGGAGTGGCTCAGTATTTCAGAATGGTCGTGCCAAAGTTTTAGGTGTCTTGTCCTCTCCATCTGTTTCAGTCGTTCAATTGAAAGGTCAAGTGTTCTGGGACATGGCTCTCCTAATCTCTCAAATCTTGCTGTTACTTCGTCCATGGTTAATTCATTGTATTGATCGTCGGTAAATATTCTTAATATTCCTAGGTCTTGAAATCCTTTAATCTCGTTCTCTCTGATGTCTTCTAATTTTAATTTCCTACCATAAACCTGTTGTTTCTTTTCTGTCAAGGTGCCGTCTGGGGAAATGAGGTCTTTCTTAATGGTTTTAGGGGCAACCGGTATTCCTATGTTTATTTCTCCAGTTCTAATTCTTGTTTGTACATCTGAATGTATTTTATGAGCTGTACGAGGTGTTGGTACAGAAACCCGGCTTTTCCCAATTCTTTTAATACTTCTTCTTACTCTTCTTTTAAAATCCCTTCCACTTATTCTGGTATGCTTATTAAATTGAAAAACGCGTACTCCTTTAGACCTAGCAAATTCCATTAACACCTGTCCGCCATTTAATGGAACTCTGTCATTTATCTTCAGATCATACTTCTTGGCTAATCGGGACCAGATGACAATAGACCCAGGTTCTTTATATTTAACTTCTAGGAGAAAAGCATCACGATCAAAGGAGTACTTCTGAAAATCTGAGTGATGTTTCTTCGGTTTTAGGCGATGTTTTTGCTCTTGTTGTACTCTTCTTTCTACATTTGTGGAAGCTTGGACTTTTGAAATGAAAAATGTTGCTTTGCGCTCGCGTTCATATTCAGAGTAGGATTTTCCAGATGCTAGAAAATTATCTGTATCATTTGCACAAATTTGCTGTAAAATTTCTCTGCGTCTTGCTGAATGTCGTTTTCCTTGGTGGTCTTTTCTCTGTCAGGTGGGGAAAGGTTTAGAGTTTGTCCAACAGCTTCAGTAAAATTTATTTTTAATTTATTTTCCAGGATGGGTTTCAAGGTAGTAAGAACCTGGTCCACTGCTTTCTTTCCTTCTTTCTTGGCATTGGATTTATTTCCTGATGTTCTGGGAGAAACGTTGTCGGCTACTTGTTCACGTCGGCTACTTGTTCACACAGGCTTTTGAGTTTGAGGTTTTCTTTGGGAACTGACTTATGGATAGAGGATTTATCTAAATGGGTTGTATTACAGATATTGCAGTTAGTTAGCTGATGTTTCTTCTTCTCAATTTCTGCCAGTCTTGCCCAGTTGTAGATTGAAAAATTTTGGTAAAACTCCTGTCGTTGTCCGTCTTTGTTGTCATGTTGCCAGTACTTTGGGTTGGTAAGATAAGATTGGATCCTAGTTATTCTTTTTTCCATAGTTTTATAATCGATTTGCATTTAGGGGTAGTTTCTCATGAAGTTGGTGTAATTTTCGTGGCGGGTTCTTAAGGTTAAAGATGTGTTGAAAGATGGTGGTTGGTAATCTACGTTGGTTTTGTCAGGATTGTTCCACCAGTTTATTGCGGAAGTATCTTTGGTGCATCTTGAAAGCATAACTTTAGCAAAGTTGCAATAGTTCATGCTTAATTCTGAAAAAAAATTATGATGCTATTTTGCTATTTTTTATGAACTTTTATTTTCTATATGCCAAGAATAATTGTTCAAAGTTGCTAAGAGGATAAAAAACACAGGACACTCAAAGTCTAGGTAGCTCATCTTCAATTTTGAAAGAGTTGATAACAATTGGTCTATATATATATATATATCATGAATTATTTATTTTTTTAGTTTAGATTGTTACTAATGTGTAAGAATTCATGTTAATAAAGAAATACATGTATTTTAAAAAATTTCTGCTGTATTTTAAAAAAATTTGAATGTTTTGGTTTCATTTTTTTTACTTTTGCCACATAAGGGAAGATAACTCTGATAAAATAACTTTTATAATAAAATGTGTTTTGAATGTTCTGTGAACGCATGTTTTTGGTTTTCTAATCTGATAGCCTATTATGAGAGCTATCTTCTTGTATTTAATCTTTAAATTTTATAGTTAAGTTTTCTTTATGTTGCTCAAATTGGAGTATTCAGGCTTCAATACAAAATTATTAAAAAATCCTATGGATTTCTATTATTAAAGCTAATTTTAATGTTTTACATATTATTTTTTTTTGTAATATTCGAAACTTGAAATGAATTGTTGATGATGAAAACTTTGAATTGATGTTTGCTAGTCCAATATTATATTTTATTTTGATGTATTGAATTATGATAATCAATTCATGGATCTTTTTTTATCATATTTACCAAACTTCCTCAGAACATGTATACTAAGTTAATGTTTTATAATTTTAAATTACAATGAATTTCTAAACTGCCATAAAATGAAGGTTTTTTTAAGTGTTTTTCAGATAGCTTGTAATTTAATAATCAAATATACCCATTGTAAAATTTATATATATTTCACAACCACAGACTTTTGAATATATGTTTTATTATATTATAAAGTATAAGGTGTTGAATATCATATTGTGTCCATATACCCTTTCAGGCATATCTCAAATGAGATGTGGACAATTTGTGTGAAGAATGCAATTCCGTTAATAAATATAAAAAAATGAATATATGGTATGATTAACAATGAGACAATTCAGTTGCTGCCCCTGAATCGGTAATTTTAAGGAAATTTTGCTGCTTTTGGTTATTATCTTGAATATTATTATGATAGAGATGAACTGTAAACTGTAAACAGCAATAATGTTCAGCAAAGTAAGATTTACAAATAAGTCAACATGACCGAAATGGTCAATTGACCCCCTAAGGAGTTATTGTCCTTTATAGTCAATTTTTAACAATTTTCATAAAATTTGTAAATTTTTATTAACATTTTCCACTGAAACTCCTGGGCCAAGTTCATTATAGATAGAGTTAATTGTAAGCAGCAAGACTGTTTAGTAAAGTAAGATGTACAAACACATCACCATCACCAAAACACAATTTTGTCATGAATCCATCTGCTTCCTTTGTTTAATATTCACATAGACCAAGGTGAGCGACACAGGCTCTTTAGAGCCTCTAGTTAATTGTTTAATAATATGAAAGACAATATGAATAAGAACATGATTCATCTTTTGGTATATATGGATTATCAGTATTAACTTGATTCATTGTTTTAACAAGAAGACTCTTTAAATTTATTTTTATTTTTTCTAATTTTAGTAATTTCATCTGTTTCATCTGTATGTAATTATATTTAGTGATTTCTTTGAAAATAAACTGCTTGTTAATGTCACATTCTAATTGTGGTCTTTCACTGACAGTTTATGTTGAATAAATGTGCACTTTGACTACTTCTACATTTATCAAATTGAGATATTTTTGAGGCATCATTCCAGTCTAGACCATTAGCCACAAGTCTGATGCCAGTAGTAAATATTGATCTGGACTATTGAAAATTTCCAAAATATTATATATTCCTATGTGTACACTGCATGAAATGATTAGTTTAAGGAATCAATAAACTACTTGAAAATCAGTTGTAAGTTCCGAGTTTATTATTTTCCTGGTAGTTTATTGGTCAAGTAAACGCAATATTTAATAGTAGTTTACAAATGGTTTACTGGATGCAGTAAGTTCACGAATCGACAACTGATTTACAGTCCAGTATTTTTCAAATTTATTGAAGTTTAATAGACATACAACTTCAAATTTAATGTAGAGGATGCATGTATAACATGATTTACTACACATTAAAGTCAAAGATATTCCAAACAGAAAGCTGTTTACTGTGGTTTTAATTCTGATTAAACATCGAGTTGCAAATTTAATACAACAATAAACTTTCATTTAATGCAAATTGAAATCAGATTCAACTCCAAGTTTAAAGATTTAATGTGTGATATAACTAGATTTACTTCAAATTGAAACTCATTTTGACTCCATATGCTATAAACAAATATGTGTATTATTCGTGTTTGTTGCACTAAATATATGCCAATTGATATGCAAATGCACTACAGAAAACAGTTTTCATCAATATATCACCAATAACAGTTCTTACAAACTCTATCATAATGCATGACATATTTGTTTATGGAAAAATTCGCCAGTATTACAAATGAAGCCATAATTGTGCACTCTAAGTTGCCTCAACCAATAATTCGAATCAAAGACTCATGATTGCCTCAAAATATGAGATAATTACAGTGAGAGAAACAAGCTGTCTGTAATGGGGAATTCACTTTGCCTGATTAAAGCGAAAACCTGAATAAAAAAACCCAATTGTATAACGTATTAAGTAAATTTATTCTTTATTTTCAATTTACAAATACATGACACATCAAAGATCTAACATTCCTTTCTATAATAATTTGAAAACAAGAACAATATCTGCATACATATTGAATTAAAAAACTCTAATTTGTGCGTTTTTGATTTTTTTGTTATACTGAGCGGTTTTAAGGAACAATAAAACATACATAAAACATAACATTTAAATATAATAAATATTACGATATTTGAAGAATCATATTGTTGTGGTTTGGGAACAGTATATCTAACATATATATGTTCCTGTTGTGGTGGATTCTATTTTATGACCTAATTGATCCTAATTTTAAACTAACAATTGTTTTAATAGAAAGAGTTAGTTCCCTTTGAATACAAAAGTTTGAGCTGAATAATGAAATCCAACGTAATTTGGAGGGTTTAAAAAGCACCCAATTATATGCAACCGGTTACCCCGTTCTTATAAAAAATAATAATTATACGAAAATTATCATACTATGTTTTTATAAGAATCTAAATAATTATGAACGTATTTATAAAAATTTAAGTTAAACATGTTAAAACAAAACCTTCTAAATATCCCGCTGCTGTACCGTAATTATATTTTATTTCATTACAACACCCGATATCCCAAAGTGAATGTTGTTTATTCTCTTCTTTTGATTTATTTTGATTTTGTAATTGCTAATTACTTCACTCTTAATCTTCACATATATAATTATATTCAAAATATCCATCTTATCACTTTTCAACTGACATAACTTGTAAACTAATAAGTGTAAATCATTCGTTTATATGAGTTTGTAACGTTTAAATAAGGTTACAATTAAAGCAAAATTCTGTTTATCTATGTCTGCACTTTAAACATACCTTCATTAAACTTAAAAAATTTCTTCATTTTTTTTAAAGATACGAAAATTGTTCTTATTCTAACAAGAGTTGTTTCCCTTTTATTGTTCAATCACATAATATTATGTGTCCCTAGTCACGTACATGCATGTGTATATGTTTAAAATATTATATTTGATTATGCTTGCTTGGACACCAATGAGCAAAATACACAATGAAGAGTTTCACAAAGACAAGGATTTTTAATGTAAAATCAGCTGTTGTCTACATGCATTGTATAATTGCTTACATAAGGATAGCAGATTCACTTTTATTACTACTACATGGCTTTTTCATAAATTGTATAATCACGCACAAAAGAAACATTAAAAATATTGAAATTTAATTTATCCGAAGTTTCTTACTATTTCGAAGAATTTCCATTTTGTCTTAAACAATTTAATACTGTGTGTGTGCAAATACAATAAACTTCTTGTTTACGCAGGAGCACATCATATATTAAACAAAAACAACGTCCGTGATGTTAGGTTTCAAATCAAAAAGGTTATAATTTTGTTTTGCCAATGATATGTTATTTATAATTTTGCCTATTACTACAGTATTGTTGTTTCAAGAAGCACTTTAAATTAACTATTTGTATCAAAACATCCTCCTACGACCCGCTTGTTGTTGTTGAAGACGGTATGCTGACATGAGGGTGTATTTTTTGTATAATTGTTCGCATCCATTTGATTTCGTGATGACTGAAATATGTTAACATAATAATTGAAAATTACCAGCGTTTTTCTTTGTTTTTGTAGCTTTGGACATTTAATTATGTAAAAATTAATAACAATTACATGTAGCAATTACTGCATTCCTAAAAAATATACATTTTAATCAATGACTTTTACTATCTAAACACCCATTCATGTCCTGGCACGACTTCTGGTTTTTTCCTTGAAGAAACTGCTCCAACCTTTCGAATATTATTCTGCCGTCTGCTTCTCTTGCTAAGTTTATTTTCGTGTTTCTGGTCTAGTTTTTTGACTAATTTGTCAAAATCGTCAGACCTCCAAGGCAGAGGTCTGACGATAAACGACCCTTCGTCTTCTGAATCGGTTTGTTCAGAAGACATATACTGAATCTCCATACTTGACATAACTGTTTCTTTTTGTCCTTTTGGCATGCTGGATTTTTCTTTTAATGCCTTTTTTCTGTTGTTTAATTTCTAAAAAAAGAATTAAGCTCTAATCAAAATTTCTTTAATATCATTTTGAATACATACAAATAGATTCTATATATGCCTTAATCACTCTCTTCAATAAAGACATTATTATTTTCGTTATTTCTATAAACAATAACGTCCAGCAAAAACCAATCTAATTTTTTTTTGTATATAATTACACCTAATATAAGAAAGCCAGATTTTGATTGGTTGATAGCCAGTGTATTTTTCGCATATTCTAATATTTTTCCTCATTTCAAACGAGTTTGCCTGTTTTTCATCACTGACGGTGAATTTGTCCGAAATACCATGGTATTTGTCATTTTTGGATATTCCTTTTTCACCCTCTCGAGCATCCTCCCTCAATAAAACTTGGATATGACGTTACATAAAAAAGCGAGCTAACGCGTATTAGTACATGTATAATTCCCACAGTTTTATGATAATTTCCTCTTAGCCTCAAAATTATGCATACACATGTTAATGAATTGTAGCTTTCAAGTTTAAAAAATCAAAGAGTTTCATTCCAAATCTATACGGTATAATTAAACAGATATATCATGTTATGTTCGGGTATTTGTGAAAAATACCAGTCTTGGGACCGAATTATTTCGCCTAGCGGCTCGGGAAATTTTACAGTCCCTTGACTGGTATTTTCTGCAAATACCCCTCCATAACATGATATATCTGTCCAAAAGCGCCTGCAAAATGATGCAACTTAATTCTAGCATGCGATCCTATATCTGACGCCATAAATAAAGGCAACAGTAGTATACCGCTGTTCAAAACTCATAAATCCATGGACAAAAAACAAAATCGGGATAACAAACTAAAACCGAGGGAAACGCATTAAATATAAGAGGAGAACAACGACATAACACTAAAATGTAACACACATAGACAAAATCCCACGAGAATAACAAATATAACATATATATATATAACATCAAAACCAAATACATGAATTTGGGATAGACAAGTACCGCGACACGTCTTATCGCAATGTGAATTTACACTCAAAAATAAGAGAAAACAAACGACACAACGTTATAATGTAATACACAAAGAAACAAACTATAATATAACAATGACCATATTCCTGACTTGGTACAGGGCATTTTTAAAGGGAAAAATGGTGGGTTGAACCTGGTTTTGTGGCATGCCAAACCTCGCACTTTTATGGCCATATGAAATATAACATCAAAATGACAACACAGGACTACAATATAAATAAATTGAAGAACACAATTGACAAAGAATCACACGAACAACAGCCAACAAAAGGCAACAAGTTCAAAATTTTAATACGCCAGAAGTGTATTTTGTCCACAAAAGACCTATGTGTGACGCACAGATACAAAAGTTTGAAAGCCGAAACGAGTACAAAGTTGAACAGCATCGAGGACCAAAAGATCAAAAAGGTTGTGCCAAAAACGGCAAGGGTTTTCTGTTAAGTTACCAGAAAATCCCTATAATTTAGAGTAATTTATACTTTTGCAAACAGTAAATTTAATAAAATGAATATACAAAAGATGTACATGATAAAGCTGAAGTATTAACTAATTACAGGAAACAACTGAAATACATTTACATAACCAGACATTTGAAACACAAAAGTAGACACATCCGAATACGTTTAAACCTCTACGCCAAGTGACGTCCTATTTGAAACTGAAAAATGACGAAAAAATGACGTCATTTGAATTAGTAAAACAGAGCATCAAAAAATGAAAAATGACGTCACATAAGAATGAATAAGATAGAATTAGGATTAATTTAAGATTATATATTTGAACTAAATACTGATATTGCATTTAATAACAAAGCACATTTTAATTCTTATTAATATAAAACTATGTCAGGTTTGTTATGAATCTAACTTCAAACGTAAAATATCGCACTGATTACTTCGAACGAAATCAAATCTGACAAATGAAGGCGGTGATCAATTTTCTCTACCATAACACATAAATACAATAGAAAAGACGTCAACACATTTGACAAAATCCGATGAGAACCACAAATATAACATTAAACATTTAAACTAAATACATGAATTTGGGATGGATAAGTACCGTACCACGTCTTATAGTAATGCGAGTTCACACTCGGCAAAACAGTCACAATCGGGAATAAGTCACGTTTGGTAATTAAAAGATTAGACGACATTATGACAAAACACAATCTACCATGTGGTAAAAATGTCCTTAGCTAGTTTGGTCAACGAAACATCGTATGGATCCACCAAATCGTGATGGTGTCCATAAAATTTACGGAGTGTCAATTTTAATCTGTCCTCCTCATAACTTTGTTGGAGCAGTTTCTGCGTAAGGAGCACACTCCTGTATATGAAGTCCGTATAGTGTGAACAAGCACCAGAATAACGTATCAATTGTGATATGTAAACACCATACGAAGGGGCAGAGGGTATGTTACTGCTGAGAAATGGGAAATTGATAATTGGGAAGTTGAAATCGTCCCGTTTATCATAGATTTTCGTGTGAAGTCGTCCATCTACGTCAATATTGAGGAAAAGATCAAGGTATGAAGCAGTCCTTCTAGTATCAGTGGTATCCTTAATTTCAAGTTCACTTGGATATATGAGATGTAAGTATTGGCTGAAATATGGGTTATTCAATGATAGAACATCATCAATATATCGGAAAGTAAAATTAAAGAATTTCGCAAGGTGCTTTTTCTTTTTGTCTTTTAGAAGGTTCTGAATGAATTCTGCTTCATACGAGTACAAAAACAAATCAGCCAGCAGGGGTGCACAATTAGTACCCATTGGAATACCGACTGTCTGTTGAAATATAAATCCTCCAAACTCAACAAATATATAGTCGACATTTTATTGTAGCGTTACGGCCTCACCCCCTATGTATTTTACTAACCCTCTATGGATCCGTAGGGGGTCAGTAGCGAACCATATAACTTATAATAGAAAATAAATTAAGTTAAAAGGGGTTCTTAATCATTGTTAATTTAGAGTGATATAAGTATATAATAACAAATAAAGCTCCGCTCTAAATCCGTTGACTGTTATAATAAACTGTATATGCAGTTTGCAGAAAATTAAAATTGATGTATCAGAAATCTATATACCACTGCTTTTTTTTGGAACTAATACAGATTAAAGTAATCCAAGAATCGGGGTTTTTTTTCCAAATTGTTTACCATATTAAAAAAACAGTTCTTACTCTTTTCAATCTGCTGTACACAGCCATTTTCTTGTTATGTTCTTCTTGTTTACCAGTCTCTTCTCTTCGTTTCTTTGCTTTGAACGATTCAAAATTTGTCTTTATTCCTTCTACAAAACAAAACTTCTACTTAATGCAATTCAAAATAATAATTAAACAAACGATTGCTTTTCTCGAATTGAGACTAAACCGTGTCAATTGGTAGTCCATTGTAGATTGTTTTGATGTGATATGATCGAAATGAAAATAAATCTACTAAAGTTACATGATATTATGCATTTGCTAGTAAGTGATTCGATAACACTAAAACTTGTTTATGATATGGAAACTATACAGCGTTTCAAAATATAATTGAAAGTTATCAGTACCGCAGAACTGCAATTTCGCCAATTTTTAATTATTTATTTTTGTGTACTACAAACCTCTTACAACCCCCTCCTCTTCGTCAGGATATTGACCTTTTACGAATTCAATGATGAAATCGGACATCTCTTTATTCTCTGCAGAATTATATCTGAAAAAAAATCATTTGAAAATTAATCTTACTGGACATTACAGCTGAACAAAGGAGATCATTTCTTAAGCAAGAGTGTAACAAATGTCGGTAAAATAATCAATGTGTGCTGAAAAGTTGTTTGAATCTGAACTGAAGTATGATAATTAAATAAACTTAATTTATCTTGCAAACTTTTCATTTAAAATGACTTAAAAGTTCAGATTTAAACTCGAATTAGAGTTATGATAAAAGATTGGAAGTAGCTTTATGATCATGTTTTGCTTTAGTTTTTTAATTCAAAAAAAATATCTGTTTCAATGTCGTTAATCACAGATAATCGACCATAATCATTTCCGAAAACCGAATTGTTTACTGATAAATGTTGACACATACATAACTGATTAATTGCATGTAGATAAACCGTGCGGTTTTTTTTTCAATTTCCAACGTAATTTTAAAATCATTTAATTATAAACATACTTAAGGATATTGCCAGCTTCGTTCTTTGTTTTCCAGATGAAATCCTTTTCAGTCATACCTTGCTGGAAACCACACCGTATTGATTGCTGAAAGGGAAAAGATACGCTCTTATGCATTTGAATGCATTTAATTGCATGCATAAAATAAAAAAAAACTGAGAACTGAACAAATGCATATGTGTAGAAAGTCTCAAATTATACAAAAAAGTAAAATATATATACATAGAATTTCACGACTTCATTAATATTACGTTTTAATAAACACAACAACATGTATTCAAAGTTAGTAAAATGTCCCAGTTTTTGTACAATTAATACACAAATTGTAAGCGTGCAATATTTATGCGAATCTTTTGCCGACAACAATCATGTTCAACGCTTAGCTTTGTAATCCGTTGAAAAATAAAAATAAATGACAATTTGCTAAAAGTATTGAATTTTCATTTCGCAAACATAGTGCATATTGTTATGTTGCACAACATAGCTATCCCTTCCTTCATGCACAATGAATAATTACTTACTGCAATTTGTGCAGGGACGTTAATCTTTTGGCTTCCTTTTTTTGATGCATCTGTTTTTGAGTGTAGCATTTGAATCAAAATATCCACTTTCTTTTCAACATTACTTTGATTTTCTTGCACTTTTACCAGCTGTCTTTTCATTTTGATGACTTCACTTGTTAAAGTGTCAATCTAGAAGAAATACAAATAACTAAATCATTTGTAAAACATGAATTACAACACTTAATGAAGTTTATCATTTAGGAAATAAAAAAGATACGTCATACATAAATATATACTGTATGTACCCCCCCCCCCCCCCAAAAAAAAAACAAAACAAAAACAAACTCTAAATGTATGAGAGTCATTGACTTTTTACAAGTTGTGTTTATTACAGATTAAAAGCACAACATTATTATTTATTCATCTGAAAAAATCAACAAATTTAAGATTAATTATGTAAATGAGCATCTATACGCAGGTTTTTACTGTCTTTTATAATTGAACAACATTGAATAATTGTAGCAAATAACTCTGGCGATATTTCACTAAATTCAAGCATTTTGATTATTGTTTGAATTTTAATTTCCCATGGAAAAATTCTTTTGGCATTATCTGCCTCTCTTTAATATATTTTTCTATTTATGTAAAATTTGAAAATCATGATAACTGGTTTGATGATTTTTTGTCCTGACTGGAATGAAATCCAGATGATTTATACGAAATAAAGAAATATGAATATGTATAACTGTCTAATACAAATAATCCGTGTTCAAAAGTCTGAATAAAAGGACAAATCTGTGCAGTCTTTGAAAATGATAGTCTTTTGATTCCATCAAGGATGTTACTTAAAGTTCTCATATAACTAGTCACGATACCAATCCTCTATAAACAGGCTTCTATTGATTCTCAAAATATATTCACTTATGAATGTTATATATAATATAAAACAACATATATAATGACGTGAATATATGACAGCATGCATTCGTTATTCGGATTCGGACAAAGATATAAGTGCTACCAAAGCTTCAAAATTAATGGATACTTAAGAAATTAGAAATCCAGAAAGAAGAATACCGAATTGAAACCTGTTACAGATCCAAGTTTGCCGTTTCATTCAGAAGATTCTACTTTAGTAAGTATAGTAAATAAACAGGAATGTATATTGTTCAGGGTTTGGGATGTCGATCTAGAATGATGCAAAAATGCGTGATATTTAAAGATAACATTTATTAATAAATTACAAATAAAGTTTTGTTGGATAATGGAAAAATGCACACAAGTTCAAGAGAATATTTATCATTTAATTGTAAAATCAAATGACAGAAAAATAAACGTAAATAAAACAAATTAAGAAAGTTTAACTTGGTGTTAGAACAATTTCCTACAAATATAAATGTAAAGTGTTAAATGTTTAAGCATATTTGATAACAATGTCTCAAAAGTGTCCCCCAGCTAATTGATAAATGTGTCAGCTTCGAAGGCATAAAGATAATTGTATATATACTTTTAAAATTAATAGACTTGAACAATTAAGATTGAGTCATTCTGCCTTTATCCGATATAGTCCATTGTTTATTGAAAGAGATCGAAGAAAGCTATTGTATTGAGTAACAAAATATTCACGTGTCAAATTAAGTCCAGTTCTGCTATTTAAAGTCGTACAAAACTATTTGGTTCATTAGACTGTGAACCAGAATAAACTGTAGTTAGCAGCCTATCTTTTAAGGTTAGAACATATGTTAACATTGTTTTACAGTTTGTTTTTTAAATTTAGAGGAATCGTGATCAAGCAATGTAAAGATGTTTTCTAGTAAAGTAATTTTATTCACATTCGCAAGTAAATCGTGATAAATTATAGGCAAAGTTTGAGATAAAATTAAGTTAAATAATTTCGATAAAAGGTTCTTTACTTATAAAAAAAAAGTATTTAACTTATTCGTATGGATAACTTTTGAAAATACAATTATTAATTTGATTCTTGATTAAATATTAAAAGTAAACGAATTCAGGGGAGATAACAGATGACACGACGACTGTTCATTTATGGCGCGTATACTATTGTCGGGTTTTGTATTATTGTTTGATTTATATCGCGAATTATTTGATGTATACCTATGATGAAAAAGTAATGTAATAGACTCTATTGTAAATACTTGATTAGACTGTGAACCAGAATAAAATGTAGTAAGCAGACTGGATTATCTTTTAAGGTCCCGTTGTCATGCCGAATCCAAGCTAGTTCCCAAAAATGTAACTTCAATTTGAGTAGTTCCCCGCAAAAAAGAATTGATAAAACAATGAAAGAAAGACTACAACACGAATTACAAAAACGGGATCAAGTTCCCGCATAATAGATCGTTAACAACTTCTCAAATGAGGGGATTCGCCCTTTATTTGATTTGATTTGATTAAAATATATAAGGTTAAAAGGTGGGGATCTTGACTGTTTACAAGTTCTCAATCAGGAGGGGATCGATGGCATGCAGTGACCAACAGGGCACGCGCCTTTTATTTTATTCTATTTGTTTAATTGTACCATACATAAAATTCATATGGTTTAGGGGTGGGGATCCCGACCGTTTACATGATAAAAGCACATTCTAATCTGATATTGAAGGGGTCGGGGTGACCCACAGGGACTCAACAAATTTGTTTCATTGTCCTAGGGTCATTACTGGAGAATGCGTGTGTCTATCACTTACGTTTTTCTTTTTTTTTTTTAATAATTATTCAGTTTATTGCACTATTGGTTGTTAACAAATACCCTAAAAGGTACAACTATCCCAGATAGGTTTATCCCTGTGTGTGAATTATCAAATGAACCAGGGGATTCACAAGATAAACTTATTATAAGTGGTTAATATATTATTACAATCTATATAGTTTACAAAAACTGCATAGCAATAAAATCCGGAAAACATACGTTCTCTCTGTTTACGTTTTTCTACTTATTTTAATTGTATGTCACGTGGTATAGATGTTTATTATGTATCTTGAACACGTGCGTTTTATTCATTCCTGTATGTTGGAATATTCTTAATTAATTTGGTAAGTTTTAAATTTAATGAAATAACTGTTTTGTATTCTTTACGATTACTTGAATGCGCTACAGAATACTGAGAAACTTGATGCATTAGCCTATTATGAGTATCAAACATTGATGACATTCTGATGGTATAAAGTTAACATGGTCAAAACATGGACATGATGGATAAAGAATGAGACTTTTTTTTATACTTTGTATAAAGTATTGACAATCGTTTCGTGTAAACAGAGAAACAGTATACATAAAACATAAATGAAAAACATAATATTGCTCTGCGAGTACATGGAGTATAATGTCTTAACTTTCACATAAACAGACACACACACATGTGCCTACACACAAACTTGGTCACAAAACTAGCACACACACACACACTCTCTGTCACACAACTACTCAATCATAAGTACTTGTACGCCTCAGCTATTGAATTACATTGTTGTGAATTATATATATTTAAATGTTTCTTTCAAAAATTTACTACATTTTCTTTCTAAGAGTATACTATTTTCATACCATTCTAAGAATTCTAATTTAAAAACCCTGTATACATCTATGTACTTGTGTTTTAACTCTGATGCATAATTGCTTTTGTAAACAGCAAATAAAACAATTGTTAACAACACATTAATATCAAAATATGAACTGTCATGAATTTTGTATCCAAGTATTAAATTTTGCATTGATAAAATATGTGTACCTATTTTTATTTTATCTAGTAATGACCCAACTTTAATCCAAAATTCTTGTAAAAATTCACACTCTTTGAAAAAATGATTATAATTGTCTACTTGGTGACATATATGACATTGATTATCCTTCATTATTTTCCATTGATAAAGCAGTTGCTTACATGGCAATATATAATTGATCAATTTCCACCTAAACATTTTTAGTTTGTTATCAATTAACTGGTGAAATGTAAAGTTTAATATATCATGTAATTGATTTGAGGAATTTAGATTGAAATTTTTTTTCCATTTTATGAAACCAATAGGTGTGTCACTCTCTATACCTTTGATATAATTATATATATCTTTAGGTTTTAATTTTTTAATGCAAATTGATTTGGCTTTGTTTTTTGTTTCTAAGTAAAGATTTCTATCTATTTGAACTTTAGTTGAAATTGATTGATCTGATTTTAACATGAGTTTCCATTCCTTTTTAATTGCAGATTTCAGTTTAGAAAGTTCTGCTATCCAGTTTGATTTTTCATTCAATTTATTTAAGATTACTTTTTGGGAGATATTTCCTTGTTTATCTATGATATCATTAATAAAAAGAATGTCACTTTCTATCCAGTTTGGAAAAACAAGACTTTTACCATCTAATTTAATTGATTGATTACCCCAAATAAATTGCTGTCTTATACATTTGAAATTTAACCCCTTGCTTATCTTTGAACTATTATGTACTTTATACCAACTTTTTAAAATTTCAAAATAAAATTCTGGCATAATTTTTTTTAAATTTGGTATGTCATATATATTTTCAGGGTTCATGTTAAATAGAGCAAAGTTTGCTCCAAATTTGTTAAAGTAATATAAGGGTATAACCTTCCAATTTGAAAATTCTTCTGTTGTTAACCTTTTAACCCAAGATATATAGATTGATGTTATATAACTATCTATATCAATCATTTTTAAACCTCCATCCTGATAATCATTACATAGGGTAGATCTCTTGATTTTCTCATTTTTGTTTTGCCATATATAGTTAAATATTAATTTTTTAAATTGTGTTAGAAAGTCTCTCGATAAATTAGTTACTGATGCTAAAAAGGTTACGTTTGGTATAATTAATGTTTTTATTACTGTTATTCGTCCAATTATTGTAAGCTTTCTTTTCTTCCAATTTGAAATTGCTTTTTCTGACTTCCTCAAAATATTTTCTGTGTTTAATTTATGGCATTCAATTTTATTAGTTCCAAAATATACACCTAAACTTTTAATGGGGCTTTTATTCCAACTAATGTTTTCATATTTATCTTTAGAATGTTTTAATTTACCTAGCCATATTCCTTCAGTTTTTGACTTATTAAGTTTTAGACCAGAAAGAGTTCCAAATTCTTCAATTAAATTTAATGCCAGGCTTATTTCTTGTTTTGATTTAAGAAAGAGAGTAGTATCATCTGCAAGTTGTGATATTTTAAGACTATGTGTTTTAGAATCAAGTTTGATTTGAAATCCTTTAATACCTGTATCTTGTCTTATTCTACATGCCAGAATCTCTACAGCTATAACAAAAATTATCGAACTCAAGGGACACCCTTGTCTAATACCACGAAAAATGCTATAGGTTTCAGAAATCCACCCATTATTTAGCATACAACCTTTGACACCATTATATAAAGTTTTAACCCATTTAATAAACGACTGCAGGAGACCAAATTTTAAAAGAGCTTCATACATAAATGACCATTCTAACGAGTCAAAAGCTTTTGAAAAATCTATAAATAACAAAGCACCATCTATATTAAAAGTTTCAGAGTAGTCTATGATATCTTGAATCTGTCGGATATTAAAACCAATGTACCTATTTTTTACATATCCATTCTGATCACTATTTATTATTTTTGATAAAACAGGTTTTAACCGTTGGGCTAAAGTATAGGCTATTAATTTGGTGTCTACATTTAGTAAAGTTATAGGTCTATAATTGTCTAGGGATAGCGGGTCATTTTTTTTGTACAATAAAGATACTATTCCTATTTTTTGTAATGTTGTTAATTCTTCTTTCTCGTAACACCTATTGAAAACTTCTACAGCTAGTTCTTTTATATTATCCCAGAATGTGCGATAGAATTCAACACTTAGACCATCTATACCTGGTGATTTGTTTAGTTTCATATTAAAAATGGCTTCTGTGCATTCTTCTATTGAGATGCTGCCGCCTAGAGAGCTTTTCTCGTCATCACTTAATTTATGATCTATTTTTGTTTCTTCAACATATTGCTTAATATTATTAACATCTGGATTTGTACTTTTATATAAATTTTCATAGTAACATTTTTCTAAATTTAAAATTTCTGATGGTTCTGTTATAATTTTGTCTTGCTTATCTTTCAATGCCGAAATATTTTTTTTTGTCTGTCTTGATTTTTCTAAACCTAAAAAGAATTTTGTGTTTTTTTCCCCTTCTTCTAACCATTTGACTCGAGATCTTACTTGTGCACCTTAAACTTCATCTTTATAAAGATTTTCTAGATTTTTTTCATTTTTTTCTATTTCATCTTTAGTTTCTTTTGAAGGATTAATTTTATTATTTAATCTTTGTAAGTTCATTTCTAATTCTTTTATTTTATTTTTCTTTTCAGATGACTTGTATTTACAATACATAACAGTTATGTCCCTTACTTCAGATTTGAAGATATCCCATATATCTCTTGAATCTCTGGTAAGTGCCTTTTCTTTATATTTTAGAATAAGATTGTTTATATGGTTTTTATAATTATCATCTATTAAAATACTATTATTTATTTTAAAGAAACCTCTTCCTCTGCCATGGTGATTTTGTCTTATTTTTAACGAAATGGCTTGGTGATCAGTGTATGATATCATAGCAGGTCTTATATCAGAATTGATTACATGTGGCCTTATATCTGGACTGATCAAAAAGAAATCTATTCTGCTTGTTATATTCGTATTGTTTTTCCTTCTCCATGTAAATTGAATTTTGTTTGGATTTATTTCCCTCCATATATCTATTAATTTGTGTTTTTTAATGAGCTGTTTAAGGCTATTTACTGGTTTATAGTATTTATGAGAGCTATTTGATTTCTTATCTATTTTTAATAGGGTTTCATTCATGTCCCCTCCTAAAATTAAAATACCTAATCGATTATTTTCTATGATGTTATTTACCTTTTTGAAAAATTTATTTCTGTTAGTATGAATGTTTGGGGCATATACATTTATTAAGGTAAAAATGTTATCGTTAACTTCAATGTTGAGCAAAATAATTCTGCCATCATTATCTTTAACTTCATTTATTAGTTTATAATTTAAACTGTCTTTAATCATTATTGAAACGCCTCTTGATTGGGAACTTCCATAGCTATGAAAAAATTTACCTTTTACTTCACTATTAATAATATGTTCATTTTTCTCTATTAGATGGGATTCTTGTATAAATAATATATTACATTTTTGATGTTTATTCCATAAATATAATCTCTCTCTTTTCTCTTTCTGTCCTAAACCTTGACAGTTTAAGGATATAAGATGTATATTGTCACTCATTGTTTTTACCTAAGGAATATTCAATTTTATACATTAAATATAGCTGTACAATTCTGGTTCTCATAATTAGTGTAATAACCCACTTAATAGTACATGTTAATGAGACTATTATTAGAACAACATGTCTTATTACATTATTTACATGTTTGTAAATACACAAGGTTAAATGCACGGTTAACTTCTTTTTTTCAAAGACACAATATAGTAATAAAAATATCATTATAAAAAAATATATTTGCAAGAAATTACTATTATAACAGTATAACATAACATAAATAACGGGTTTGATTATGTTAACCCTTTTCGAGCTAAATTTTGTTTGTTTACATATCAATACTATGTATCTCATACACGAATAACAAAGCTTAATTGTATTTAAATATACAAATGTATCATTCAAATCACTGTTCACTTTTCCAATAATCAGGAAAGATTCTATCATGATTCTCTTTGATCTCTGAATTGTTTTATCGAGTAATCTATTTTTTGATACGGTGAAAACCCAGAAATTTAGGGGTTTTTGGAATCGGGTCAGCATGCATATGAATATAACTGTAGTTATACTGTTTTTAGTTAGGTATGTCACATGTATGACGATAATGTAAATTAAAAAGAGAAAGTATTTTTGAACAATTAAAAATAGTTGCAGATACATGTTTACATTAATGATTACATTGATTGACCTACTTAAATAGTTGTTTATTGATGTGAGTGTTTGATATAAGCTATTTTGTAAAAGAACAAACACATAACTTTTATTTACATATGTATCAATTCTTTTCAGGTATTTTAGAGTGGTAGTTACCATGGATGTGGACGTAGCTTGTACAAAAAATATGTGAACTATATAGGAGGAACTAATTTTCAGTTTTTGGATACCTAAAGCAATAGTGGTGTTTTTAATATGCCAATTGTTGAAATTGATACTATCTGTATCCTGGTGAACTAAGTGAGATAATGTATATGGCAGATCTTGAGCAGTTTTAAAGTTATTCCTAGTACATGTATGTGAGGAATTGACACATTTATTAACATGGATTTTATATTTCAAAGAAGTGATTTCATCAACTAAGTGATATGGAACGCAGCTAAAGTTAGTCAATTTACCAATCAAACTGACACCATTCAGATTGGGATTTACAGGTGTTTTGAATTGATTCATGGTTAATAAAAAGATGATAATAACTTTCAATGAATCAACTATTTGATCATATTCATTTGTTTTCATGATATTCATATAAATAAAATATTTCATATCAACATTTAATATATTTTTCTTTACAGAGTGTATACAATCTAATATTGTATCACACAATGAATTATTTTTTTCACATTTTTCAGATAAGATAAAAATATTACTAACATATATACACAAGCACAAAAACTGTGCATTGAAAATCACACTACTGTACATTAAAGTTAACTAGGACACTGGTTAGGGATTTGTCTTCTGTTTTGTCGGCTCGACTACTCTTTTGTGTAATTCATCAGTCGGCGTTGTTGCTTGCCTTTTCCCCTTTGATTGGCTTGGAGTTTTCGGATCTTTTAAGTTCATATAGTGATCCAAGGGTCCAGAAGCTGACTTGGGAAGATTTTGTTTGTTTGATTTATTTTTGTTTGATTTTTTTCCATTTGTCTTTTTGTCTTTTTTGTTTGTCTGCTCACTGATCGCAGTAATTTGTTCAGGTTCTTTGTGGACTACCAATTGTTGGTCATCATCTTCGCTGTCATCATTTGAATCATCGCTACTTTCACTTGTGGGTTGCTTATCTTTAGTTTCATCTTTAGCGTTATCAATGTTAGCAGCTTCAGGTACACTATCAGTAACAATCGAATCAGCATTCTGATCTTGATCTGCTGTTGGATCGTCCATCGGTTGTTGACATTCTTTGGCTTTATGACCTGATTTGCCACAGGAGTTACATACCCAGTCATTGTCACATGTCTCCTGTTTGTGTCCCGTCTGTAAACACTTGTTACATTTAGCATAAGGATTTACTACAATTTGGTCTTTGTGGATGAGTAGCGCTTTGTATTTTCCTATACTAATGAATCTAGGTAGCTGTATACCAGGTACTGGACTTACCATAAATAATCGGTCTCCAGTTTGACAGTTGGTAAGAAATCCGTTGATACGTAGTCTTTCACGATTGAAGTTGTGAATTATGAGATTATGTTTGGTCTCAAGATATCTACCAATTTGGTTGTCGTCTGCAGATAAGGGTACATTTTTTATCCGGATGCGTAAGTAGTTGATGTGTTCTTTAACTACAAATTTTGGGTTTCTATCATGTACATGGATGTGTTTTTTCCTGATAGTGAGACCATTAGCTATCAAATGTTCCCTATCTGACTCACTATCAAGATAAATCCGCCACATTCCATTAACCCTTTGAAGACCTTTCAAATGGCTTTCTTCAACTACATGGCCAATATCACTGTACAACTCTGCATGATTTAAAAAGTCTACAGGTTTTGGTTTTATAGTACCGAAGAGATCAGTCTCTAATATAAATACAGGTTTGGCTGCAGAAAACCCAAAGTCACTGTTTTGAGCTTTACTTTTATCATTTTCAGCTTTTGTGGCATCCGCATATGACGCCATTTTTGTTGTTGTTTGGTCACTTGCCGAGTTTTCATTAAAGGACTCTTCGTTACTCATTTTTACCATTACTTCAAGATAAATACTTTTAGGTAGATTATTTATCAAATACTTGTCGCAATAAATACGTTGATAAGACAGTTCTTCTATGAAATCAGTTTACTTTTTCGGGAGCTCTGAAAAGTCCGTGGACATTTAACAAGGCCCCTTACGTTTTTCAAGTTAAAATCATTTGAAAATCCATATGGTTCTAAAGTCAACATCATATATTTAAATTGAAATATATTGTAAAATTGTAGAATATTTTCAGTTTTTGCCGCAGTTTCAATTATACAATATTCACATAGCTACCGAAAATGAATAGATAATTCCGATTAGCGGCTTTTGACTCCGTTTTAATTTAAAATTGACCATGCAACTTTAGTTGTATAGCTATATGTAGATACGCATTGAAAACCCAACTAACGTATTGATATTGTATATAAATATTGATTTTGCAACAGTTCGTTTAGACACCATGGTAATAGTGCGAATGATTGGTCTTTATTTTCATTAAAATATTTATCTTATTTTGAAAATAAATTAACATGTGTGTACAATAATAATCAGAGAATGATAACAAGGATCAAGAATCGGGTTAACAAAGAGATACAAGTGGTTTTGCTGAAAATAGAAAACTCCGATGAATAAATCAGAATGAAGTGTACGTCACTGTTTTGTATTTATTCTATTATTTGATATGCCTTTCTTTTTGTGTGGTTAGTATTTTTTAAATTAAAGGACATTCTTGTTGGGGTAAAATATTGTTTCAATTATTTTCCTTTAACCGACATGACCGACAAAATTTAGATCACAAAAGAATCAGGATATTTAACACCTAAACACACGTTATCATTAATTTTCAAAGATAATAAAGAAATATTTTTTTAGATGTTTAATCTTTATAAGTTAATTGAAGTCATATGAAACCTCAAATTAAAAAAAAATTAAAAAATACTTCATATACGTTTTTATATCAAAACGGATAGTTTGCATTAATTAATTTATGTTCATTTACACTTCTCTGAAGAAAATTATTTATTTGTCAACATTTAGAAGTTTCCTTTTTTTAAATTGCTTGCATCCAGGAAGCAATTCGCCGACATATTTTCCATATGCAAGTGACCATAGGTTACAAGAGCGCAATTATTCGTAATGCATTTTCCATAGGGTACCACTAGTGTGCCGTATTTTTTTTTCTCGAAGACTACACAAACTAGGGAAAAACGGGTGGCAGTTCCTGTTACTAGAAATGCCAGTGTTGCATTACAACAAATAAAAAATATAGGGTCATGCGGCTCAAATTTACTTAAAATGCAGTTGAAAAATATCGTCTACTTTTTTCGCTTAATGAAAAAGGCATATTTTTAATGGCTCCGACGTGCAGAAATTGAAGATATTTTCTATACTTTGTGAAATGTGAATATGATTTTCGGCAATTTTTAAACCTATTTGGATAAGCTTTCGATTAAATGTAATTCCAATCCTGTATCAACCAATCAGAAGCCGTATAGGATTTTATTCTGAGTACCAGCATAAAAAAAACAAACTTGCCGGTAAAATAATGTAAATAAATAATTGCGCTCATGTAACCCTTAGCGCGACCCTTCTCGTAAACATCCGGTGATCGCAATATACGCAACGATCTGTCACTAATATAACTATCATCTGATTTAACATGTTATTACTTCATAACAGACAGAGAGTAAAAAAAATGACGATTATAATATACTATTTGTTTGCCAAAAAAATGACGATTATAATATACGATTTGTTTGCCAAAACAATGATAAAATCGTCCACAGAAGAATATGCATGCATTGGTTCAATAATTGGATATTAAACATTATGTTTCAACAGTCACTGCATGTGTCATATGACTTTAATTAATTAGATGCTTTTTTTATTTATTCATCAATCGGGATCCTGTCCCCAACTATATTTTTGTTTGAAATCGGCCATCATGGTCAATTTCTAGATGTATAAGTCAAGGTGAGAGACAAACTTAACTATACAGTGGTATCCTTTCATGTTCGATACGATAGATCGAGACATTCGACGGACTCACCATCATTGAACTATTTAGCGAGAGGACATCATCTACATATCGGACTGTTAATATAATTCGAATGTTCCGAAGGAAATGTGACTCGTATGAATAATGAAATAGTCTACGAGCATAAACCCAGTTAATTTCCATATAATGCCGATTCCTTGTCGAAAAGTTTTCACCCAAACTAACAGATATGTAGTCAATAAAAATTACCAATCATCTTGAAAAAAGCAGCTTCAGAGAATTTCTGTATGAATATAAAGAGATTTTTTTATATAACGTTGATAAATTGTTCATTACTAAATGTTCAGTGACAAATTCGTGTGTGTTTAGGACGATGACCATGAGTAACGTTAGGATATGCAAGGTTCTGGTCTGCAGGGAAGGCGGACGGGAATGTTGGACTGTCATTGGAAAATAAGGGCATGTTACGTACAGACTCCTTCTTTAACGTGCAAGCAGCAACACTCGGTTACACAAAGCACCGGATTACATAGATATAAGAAGATGAAGTATGACTGCCAATGAGACAACTCGCCATCCAAGTCACAATTTGTAAAAGTAAACCATAATAGGTCAAAGTACGGTCTTCAACAAGGGCCCCAAAAATAAGTAGTGAAAACCCGTTTAAATGGGAAAACCAACGGTCTAATCTTTTAAAAATAACCACCCCAACAAATGATAACCATGCACTGAACATCAAGTTCCTGTCCTAATTCCGAAGGGGCACGACTACCTATATTTATGTATCCCAAACAACCAAAATGGAAGCCGCAATAGCACAAGGATTTTACTACTGGAACCATTAGTACCAAAGAGGACAATATATCTAAATCCCAGTTAACCCTTGGGGTCTATCACCAAGTATAATTTGTTCCTCCCTGGAACCAGATAAATGTATCTACGTTAAACTTTGCTTTCTTTTTTATAAAACAAAATTGGACAAATAATTTTGATTTAAAATTTTAAATATAAGTATAAAATCTTTATAAGATTACAAGAGGAAAAAAAATCTCTTACAAGTCTATGGAATATTTTGTATCCACATCTGATTCGTTATACATCTCTTACATGTTATCAGACGAATGTTTATGTTCGCATATACATAATGGTTCAGCAAGGATTTATTCAGGATTTAATTATTCTAGTAAATATCTCTGATAAATATCTTTTGATAAATAGTAAAATATCTATTATGCATTATTTTCTTAATAATTTTATAAAGGATCAATACAAAAAAATGTAGATTCCTTGTCTAAACATGTTTACTATAGAATACGTTATGATATTATAAAATGTATTTTAGAATATAATTTAAATGTTTTTACATCGCCTTTCTTAGCCGCTTTTTAGCTAAGTAGACATTTTTTCTTTTAGTCTATTCATGCATGGTGCAAAAATAAATAAAAGAAAGAGAAAAACTGTATGGAATATACATTTGTTATTTACTATTTAAACACCCGTCTACATTTGTAAATATATAAAAAGAACTTTACATTGTTTAGATTATATATCGATTTTCTAAATTTGTAGATAAACGATACTATAAAGTCAGAGTTCAAATTATCATATATAATAGTTTAACACGTCCCATTAAGTTAATTGATCAGGAACGCCACGATCTTATTGTGATGAAAGCTTCATAATAAAGTACTATTGGCGTCCTTTGATCCTTTGTCAGAAAATGCACCCTACTACGAAACATTTGTTCTTGCGGATGTGAAAATATCTGCCAGATTTAATTTACATCGAGTTAGGGCAATGAGGTCATATAACCTCTTTAGTTATTTCACTTCCATGGTTAGGGTAAAACAAACCTGAATAATTAAAAGTCAGGCGTTGATAAAATAAATAATAATAATCTTTATTGTCATATATATTTCAACAAATTAAACGTGTTTGTGATAAACTGAAAAAAAACCTAACATATCCAAATACATATAATATATATGTATATATCTATTGTTGCAAGTATATACATATAATATAGTGAAAAATCTAAATACAAATTACAGTTTATTAATTAACCACAAAACTTTAAAACATGCATCGGTAAACCAAGCCCTGTCCTCAGTTTAAAAACAAGCCTAAAATGTGTTGAATTTTTTTATTGATTGATCATGATGAGTATGTATTGTAGTTTTTGTTTGTTAGTGCAACACACAAAGTCAGTATTTTGAAAAGCATTTGCAGAGAAGTTATTATTTCTTAGGCAGCAACCATTTGATTTTCTGGGGGGGGGGGGGGGGGGGGGCTATGTTTTTTTTTTCTGGACAAATTATTTTTTTCGCCTGCGGCGAAAAACAATCTATTTTTTTGGCGACAAATCGAAAACAATTTTTTTCTTTCAATTTTAGCATTACATATAGTGGCAGCTGAGGGTGAAACAAACAATTTTTTTTTCTCAGAATCAAAAACAAATTATTTTTTTCTCCAAAAACTGGAAACAAACTTTTTTTTCCAAAAAAAAAACCATAGCCCCCCCCCCCCCCCCCCCCCCCCCCCAGAAAATCAAATGGTTGCTGCCTTACATGTTTATTTATTTCGCAATGTAAGAAGGAGTGAAATTCACCATCTATAACTTTTAAAGGGCAAAAAAGAAAAAAAATAGTTTAAACATGGAAAGCAGCTAATTTCCTTTAATTTTTTTTTACTAAGACCATACATGTAGTGTCAAATGTGTACTTTTAGATTTACACATATATTTGTTTTTTGTTTTACATATTTTCGGACACGTGATTATCTTATAACTGTATTATAGAAATTTGTTCAGATGGCACACGACCTCAATTTTACAGATACATGTACATGTATTTGCAAATGTTTAGTATTTATTATTAAACGATGTGTTGGACACCCATACGCAATTTAAATCGCAGAGGAGTTTTAAACTCCATTTTGGATTATAATTGATAAACTCAAGTTACGACCTTTGTATACAGACCTTTATATTTAAAAAAAAACTTATGGAAATTCGGATCTCAGATTTTCATAGATACCTAAACCATGGAAGTATGAATTTTACTTTCATGCCTAGACAGTGCATTTGGAAAGGTTCAGAGTTTGAATCTGAAAAGTATTCTTGATAGCCATTCGTTAGGCTAGCACTAAGCATGAGATTATGGACCATGTATATTTTTCCTACCAATAAAATAGACTTGTGGTTAATTTTCATTAATTTATGTTTTATATGTTGTACACTTGAATTGTGCATTGCTATGTAAATCATATGTGCTTTATCCAATGGATAATTTGGATTTTTGCAAGTACGAAATTTCGACACGTTACATGAAGTATAAAAAATACAGGGAAATTAACCGAACCTCTATAAAATTCCATATCCTTAAAGTTTTGCTTATCTAAATCTTAAACTCTGCTTTAACACATAAGGCCAATGTATACCAAATTGTATATGCCACATCTGTTTATATCATAGAAATTGTGATTGGTAAACAAACATAGCTGTAATAGTTACACAAAAGATTCCATTGAACCACATTTGCATCTTCCTTTCTATGATACTAAAAGATGAAATATACATGTACATACAAAGACACATAATAACGATTTCTCGATTTCTACCGATTGGATTGCGGTGCGATTGCCCATATATTACGACATTTCATAGATCCGTTTAATACCCTTTGTCTGAAAATGATAAACCACTTAAAAAAAGGGACTAGTAAGCAATTATTTTGACTGTTACTTTAAAAAAAGTGTAAGCACTTTACCAATTTGATATTCCACAAGGGGGACCGTTCCCCTGCCCCTCCCCACTTCATCATCTTCTTACAGTTGTAATCGAAATTTCGCTTCATTGGAGTCGGTGTTGACAAAGTCGTCTGCCGGTGAAAATTAAAAACAAACCTGAATGATACAATGGCATACATACTCTTGTATTAACTATATTATTCAAGATCACCGAAATTAAAATGATTTATTCAATATTTTGGGAAAAAATACAGTATATCCGTTCATAGGAATAGGCGCACAATTAGGGTTCTCCGAAAATCAGTAAAAAAAAGTGATGAAAAATGTGTGCGCACTCATGTCTTGCAAATACATGGTTCAAACTAAAATAAAATCATTTTACCCGTAAACGAAAAGAATCGTATGAACAATTAGTTGTTTGCTGGTTTTAGTGACACTATCGTTACGCTTGGCTTTCCATGACAATCAAGATTAATTTGTAGAGAAAGCCAGAGAAACCCACTGGCCTTCGACAAGAAAACAAGTAACGCGTGTCTATTTTTAAAGATCTAAGCTAAACACACTTTACCGAAGAAAGAACCACAATCACAGCCTCAGTTTTGACACGCTAGTGGCCATTAAAGTACTAGATTGTCATTTCGGGGCCTTTTATAGCTGACTATGCTGTATGGGCTTTGCTCATTGTTGAAGGCCGAACGGTGATCTATAGTTGTTAATTTCTGTGTCATTTTGGACTCTAGTGGAGAGTTGTCTCATTAACAATCATAACCACATCTTCTTTTGGTATACGTAGACAACTCGGTGATAAAGTTCCCTTCACATATCGACAGATCCAGTTTTCTTATGACAAATGAATATTCTATATCATATTCATTGAAATGGATATGGTTTGTTGAATTAGTTCGTCCTAAATATATCTGTAATACTTGCCACTGCACGATGAAACGATCTATTAACCGTTCATAGGAATTGCGAAATTGTTCTCTTTCAACTTCTCTTCCTGCGTACTGTTTAAGGGGATGACCATGTTATAGTTGGAGAGGGGCAGTAGACGATTTCGGGAGGAGAATATCAATTTTCCCCTTTTGCGAAGCCGGCTTTTTCTTTTATTTAACTAAAATGGTCTTTTTCCAGAGACATGTATAACAAGACCAGAAGACTCAGGTGTTATAATCTCCCTCAAAGAATATCAAATGTTCGTTCTCATATAAACAAAGAAAATCTTTATTATTTTAATACATATTTATAGAGAAAATTGATTAAGATTTTTAAATAGCTGCGTAACATCAACAAACAGTTCACTCTAATTTTAATGCGAACGGTTTTAGAAGATACTCTGATTTACAATGTATGTAGACCGATACACTGAGTTGACATTTTGAAATAATGACTCCATTTTAATAGTGCGAAAAAGAACCCAATGCTTGATATTATTACAAGACTTCGTCTCTGCTCTTTGAACAAACCCACAACCTCTAAGCCTGTACATAGGACAATTACAAACTCTTTACCGTGAAACTACCGATGTGGTACAATTGTAATACAAGAAAAAAATCTAGAGTTAAATAGAAACTTAAATCAAAAGCAACATGCAACTGTTGTATAGGATAATTCAAGTAAAAATACTTTCTTTTATAACTGCCCTTTCACAGAATGTAGGCATATTGTGTTTGCCATTTTACCTGTGTGGAAGTTCTTGTAAAAAAACTTTCTTTTGAAGAAGACCTAAGACATACGATGATTTTGAGCTTGTCATCATGACTTGTACAAAATGTATATTACCTTTAAGTTCGGTCTCAATGTCAAAATATCAATGTCAGATTATTCGTATTGATGTTACCTTTCCGAATATAGTCCTTTGATTCGACCTTTTTGATTTGAGTCGGTGTATTTTTTTGTCAATCGTACTTACATGTATGCATGATATTGGTTCTCTAGAAAAAGTTCTTGGTTTCGAACTTTATGTTCGTGTGACGTTGAATAAAAAACAAAGATAGATTTCAGTATTAAAATAAGATAGTTCAGTTTCATACAATATCAACTTGAACTAATTCTAGCCAGATTATGAAATTCTGTGATATATGACAACCTGAGTGTAGAGAATATACGGAGAAATGCATAACGTCAAAATGTAATGGGATCTGGAAATTGTGTTTTCGTCATCGGTTGTTATAAACTGACTACTAAAACTTTCAAATAGTTCTGCAAGATTGTCTAGTTTTCATTTATGAAACAAAATAGTCACAGCTCAACTTTATCACATGATTAAAAAAAAAAAGCGGGTGCTTCGCATGCTAAAGTCCATCATTATTCCTGGTTTTTTTTGTCTCCTTCGCTTTATGAGAGAAGTAAGCGGTCTATATTTTATATATATATATTATAAGTACTTCTGAACCAGTGACAACTCTACAACAGATTTATCCATCGGATCATCAGCAGTGATGGTGATACATGGCTGTGTACATTCTGTATATACAACACGTCTAAACATCAACCCAACAATGTAAGATCTGTAAATTTGCTTTCGGAAATTTGTTGTTCTTCCCTCGCCGGGATTCGAACCCATGCTACTGAGATATATATGCATATATTTGTTTTTAAATCAACGCGTTTTAAACGTTCAGACAGGATCTACACATTTTTCAATTACGATAAAATAAAGTCATATTCTGATCAGTACACAATATAGTATACTGAATTGTGATTCGTCTGCAACACTATTTTCAAGAGTTTGGTTTGATACAGTCTGGAATCGAATATATATACGATTTTCCAAATTTGCAGAGAGCATACTAGCCTAAGATTTCAGTTCAATAGATTAGATATAGGCTATGAGATTTAGTTCTAAATATTTAAAAACCACAAAAGGGTACGGTAAACTGTCGAAGCAGTTAACATTTCAGTACGATAAGGCTAGGTTATAGTACTAGGACGAACCCAGCACTGCTTTCGTGTTTAGATAATATTTAGGGGCCAACTGAAGGACGGCTCCGGGTGCGGGAATATTTCGCTTCATTGAAGACCTGTTGGTGACCTTCTGTTGTTGTCTTTTCTTCTATGGTCGGGTTGTTGTCTCTTGGACACATTCCCCATTTCCATTCTCAATTTTATTAGAGTATAATAGGCAATGCCCAGGAAATGTGTAAATAGTACTAAATACTCAATCACGCATGGTGAAGTCAGAAGTCAGATCAGTGAAATTATTCTGATTCTACTTCTACATAGATTGAACATAGCGCATTTTCACGCGTTAGAACCGTTTTATCAAAAGTATGTGACTTTTCAGATTGAGGCTTTTTAAAGCAGAAACTTTTATCCAAAATATCTTCTTTTTATGGACACTCCAAATATTATAACGTATACACATTTTATGTTACAAGTATGATTACAATCATTAATCACGAACATTGATTCAGATAATATTTATAGTAAGAACAATTAGAAACAAGCACTTGACGTATGTTTTATGTCAGATAAGTATTGAGCAGTCATTGTCCTAAATCCGACATCGGCGATTGTTCCAACACTGTCCAAGTTATATAAGCGGATTGTTGATATTTTTAAACCGGTTCTTGGACGTTCCTGTCCAACTTCAATATCAAGTCCTTGGGTTTTCTTATTTTCGTTTAGTTTATTATTTACGTATATTCTGACCGTGCTTTTTTCAATTTCGCTTAATTGTTTTTGTTTTATATTTAATTACTTGTAATTGATGGCTTAATTTCAATACAGTGTATGAGATTAGCTCATTGGTGACGGTCATGCGATGAACCCATATCTGTTGGTCTCTGGTGGATTTATGTATAATCCTAATACTTATACAAATTGTTTTTTTTAGTTGTGAGAAAATAAAAATTTATAGAAGACAATATATTAATGTAAATTATTTATTTAAACGTTTAATAGTTTGGATAAATGTTTTACATTGTTATAAATAAAATGTGAGATTTTGAATATGAATTTGACCGCTAGTGGCCCTTTAACATAGTCATCATGTCAATATAACCATTGCACTATGATTTCCCTATAATCATTGTCATACTTGTTTTAATATCATGGACAAATTGTCACACACACTTGTATAAGGGAATCTGTATGCAACTACAGTAAATGAATTAGCAGATACGAAATAAATAGTATAAGATATCGAAAATAAAAAAAAGGGAATTTGGAAAAAAAAGACCGATTTTCTACATCTCGTAGTGGTTGAATTGTGTAGAATTTTTATAGTGTTCTTCATGAAATAGTGTCCACTGGACATTATTTCATAGTAAATACTGTCTATGGACACGATTTCCTATGTAAAATATGTCCCCAGGTATAACGTGGACATTATTTAATTCTATAATTCTGTCCAGGGATAATGTGTCCACATGGACAATTTTTTATATGATAAAGTATTAAATGATATTCATCGCCTTGTAAACTATACCTATTGTAACCTACATGTATAATTGCGAACTTGAATACATTGTTACGTTGAAAAAAGAGTTGTTTCATCAGTACACATGTATACCATCCTTATCTTCTTATTTATATTTTTTTGATAAGTACATGCACATGTATAATGATTTAAGTTCAAAATGCTTTTCAGTATTATTTTCCAAGGACATAGACATATTTAAACACTAACTATTGTCCTGTAGTTGGACCATATTTCATACCTGTAATTATAACTATTATTGTTAACTGCTGTCCACTTACAGGACAACATTTTACTACAATGGACATTATTTATATCAAATTCTATATTTTATTTTGTCTTCTTCTCATAATAAGTATAGTAAAGTTCCTCAAATTTGATTTTTATACTTTACAAACTTCCTCCTTTCATTGTCATTAGCATTACCTGGGTATTTCCAAGGAATTAATGTCTCTATATTCATTTCCAACCATAATATGGTTGTTAACATTTGTATATAAATCAGTCATGAGAGTTTCCGAATTTTCAATTGTTCAGATTTTATTAAAATTCAAGTATATTAAAACTTTTTAATGACCTTTGTATTACTTCCCTTGGAGGACACAATTTAATTGCAGATTCTATGAAAGTTGTCCTGTGGTTAACACTATTTCATGGTTTTTGCAGTAAAAATATGTCCACTTAAGCGACAATAATTCATGGCAATGGACATTATTAAATACCAAAATTCAATGAAAAACTGTTCAGGTGGACACATTTTCACAGGACACTATTATATCTTACAGTTGCTTCATATTTTTATTTTTCTTCGGCTTCTTAATTCAAAGATTGGCCAGACTCTTTCAATTGCTTTCTTTACATAAACAAATACTAGATATATGATCTGTTTAGGAAATAGCCATGTCCTTAACATTTTACAGTATTTTACCTTTTCTATTTTTTTAACCTTGATTGTATATTACAAATTCGTGTATGTGCTGGCGTTGTTGTGGTACTAAGTAAATAGAAAGATAGAGAAGGTAAATTAACCAATTAGCATGTATCTAATATTTAAGAATAACCAAATAAAACGTTGTTGTAAATGCAACGCAGTTAGTTCCCCTGGATGCATCTTTTGCAATCAAAGGGAGGTAAACTCTACGAACATAGGGATACAATTTTGGATCATACTAAGCAAAACTAGATGTATGCTAAACAGTTACAACATATGCTAATTTATTGCAAAAATTAAAACCCTGACAGTACTGATAATTGCAAAGGAATATAAATAATGCCGAATAATATACGAATGATTAAACAGTTTAATAGCATAATACACCATATTTGATGTTTATGAAAATAAGGAGATGTGGCATATTTGCCAATGAGACAACTAAGAATAAACTATATATATATATATATATATATATATATACATATATCCATCAAAATTCAGATGAAGTGGATTTAAGTTATAGGCAACCGTACAGAACGTCCTTCAACCATGAGAAAACCCCTATACCGTATAGTCGGCTAGAATAAGTCCCGACATAAAAACTATGAAACAATTAAATTGAGAAAACCAAAAGCCTTATTTCTTAATAACCCCAAAATTGTTAAATTATGTACGAGGAAAATAGGAATTTGCAATGTAAAAGAAGTTATATGATAATGGAAAGGGGAGTAAAGAATTAGTATCAACTTCTTGAAATTTGACCCAAACATAGTCTTTTTTAATAAATGATTTATTAGCGATATATCCAACCTCAGATTACATTTTTTACTGTTGTCTCAAATGTCTGCACAAAAGTAATGTATAGTAACTTTCCTCGTTATCCGATAATTCAGTGAACAAATGCAAAGACGAAAAAAGAATAGAATAACTTGAATATAAAATTAATGCTATATTTTGCAAATTTGCTTTAAACCACTCCTAACTATATGTATACTATAAAAATAACTCTCATTAAGGATGGGGTCAAATGTAATTTAACTAGACTTTAAATTGCAAAAAAAAACATAACAAATTAAATTCTCATAAATTAGAAGTAGAAAATATTTTAAATTCGAGTTATTCGTTATTCAATTCCAACTAAAAAACTTTTTATAAATTCTGATAAACTTGAAATATATTGTATTGTAAATTTACTTTAATGTGAATTAATTTTCAAATCGAATCAATTCAGTATTTTCTGACAAACTTGTAGTATAATTTGCCTTAAATTTCAAGTATATTTCTAAACTTCAGTAGAAAGAAATTTATTGAAAAATTAAATGTTAGTAAACGCATGCGTTCATGCAGTGGTACAAATTTTGATATTGTGTTTCTGAACCAGTAAATGAAAAAGTGTATAGCACAGACTCATATAATATAATGCATTGCCACAGGGTGACCTTTAGTCTGATTTGGTTAAACTTTTTGGAAGATCTGGTACCTTATAAATTTGTTGGTTCTGACATGTCATATTTATTGACATATACAAAGGTGGATGTGGATTACAAAATGAAGATTAGTAGAAATCAGTCCACAATAAAGAGCAGAAATAGATCATGAAATTAAAGAATAAGGAAAGAAATTACCCCCATCCAGACAATGATATTCAAGTCGATATGGCGAATCAAAGGTTTTATTTAGTGTCCTTTCCAGATGGGTATATATATACAATATATTTTTAAAAAAACTTAGCGTAAGAAATCCTTCCAGGAAAAAGCTTGACCTTCTGATTTCATTTCTATTAGACTGACATGTATGGTTTACAACATTTGGTTCATTGAGATGTAACAATACTTGTAGTTGTAGATGAGATATGACCACGAAATTCAAAAGAAAGGCTCGAGAGTTGCCTTGTAAATTCTACTAAACCAGGCAGGGGATGCCTTACATAGACAAGAGGAAGAAACAGATATGCAATAATACTAAATCCAAAAGCACATATATATGTATGTATTTGCTTTTTCAATTTTTATGATTGCTGCATGGTGATCTACATGCATCAGACAATTATAGATGATTTGTATGTGTTCCTGTCCTTTTGAAAGGTCGTTTTTTCCATTAGATCCATACCTTGCAAGTTGTAGTTGTATAAGAGATAGCTGAAAATAGCAATCCACACGAAGAGATTGAGATTTGAAAATTGATTTTTGATACAAAGAAAGTTAATTTATATTGTTGATGTCAAATTCAATTGATAATGATGCTGTAAACGTAATGGAAAACTTTTGCCCTTTAGAATCAAAATGGATGCTTCTTCTTGCAGAGATTGCTGTTGAATAATCTCAAGACAGAAATAAAAAAAAATAAAACCGTTTTTTGGTTTTTTTTAAATTCTTGTTATCTAACAATATGTTCATTTATTAAATGAAATCATATATTTGTGGTAAACGTTCCTTTATTTATTGCAGAAATTACGTGAATAAAACAAAAACTCTGATCTTTATTCAATTCTTAAAAATTTTCTTTTTTAATTTTACCCTACAGAATCCAAATTAAAAGTAGAAAGAACTGAAATACGATGATTTCCAAGTATTTCTTTTCTAGTAATAATTATCCTTTTTTTTAAATTCTCTAATACCTCGATCAAGATGCAGTTATATATCTTGCTCTAGATATTTTGTATGGCATACTAAATTCTATTTGAACACACTTGTATGTGTCTAGTATTGACATTTTAAAAGAATTGAGTTATTGGGATAGTCATGTTGCATATATTTTTCTTATGTGTACGATTTTTAGCATCTAGAGTGTATTTCGCCACCCTCGCCCTTTTTATTTTATGTTTCACTATCTGCGAGGAACAGGACTTGCACGGACATTTTTTTTCAATGAGTATCAAAATATGTACTTATTAATCACACTAAACGTTGCGTTTTGCGTAAAAAGAACTCGTTACTACATGTTTTTGAAGATAAAGGCACAAAAGCTAAAAGACTGGTTGCCGTTTTTGTTAAAAAAAAAACAGATAAAGTATGTTCCAATTTTCTTATTAATAAAATTCCCATTTACATTTTTTTCAAGAAATGTTAAAGCAATACAATTCATTTACGTTTATTTTTGTGACCCTGAAAAATGTACAAGTTATCATAAAAATTGAATGCACAGCGTTTCCGTAAGTCAATGACCTTGGACAAGTTTTAAAAAGTAAACAAAACAGCATTTCTACAGTTCTCAACAATATTATATTTATACACGTACATAAAGCAGAATAAGCAATCAGATTTAGTCCAAAGAAATCACTAATATGGCAGAGCAAGGTATATGAAACTGGGTATCTTATTTGTTGGCAATAACAACATTGGATCATGATTTATGGTTAAAAAAGGGGGGGTGACTCCCTTAAAAAACATGGACTTGTGGAATACGAATTATTGTAAATGAAAAGTAATATTTTAACCTGAGGTCAGAAAAAAAAGATTTGGACAACAATGAATAGATCTATGTATATAATCGTGCACTAGATAAGAGGGGGAGGACAGGGGGTACCCTTCTCCCTTCTCCCACCCCTCTTCTCCTTTCTCCTTTCTCCCATTAGAATAAAACATCTCCTTTTGAGATATTTTTTCTTGAAATATTAGATCATTTTTTAAAAGGAGAGATATTTTATTTTTTCTCCTTTCTCCAACTTTTTCTCCTTTCTCCCAGCCTTCCTCTCCTTTCTCTTTTCTCCTACCCCTTTCTCCCTGTCTCCCTTACCCCTGTCCTCCCCCTCAGATAAGATCTAGCAATTTGCCAATATGAAAAAGCTGTCTCCTTACACGAATGTAGAATATATATATATATATAATATGGGATTGTCATTGAGACAACAAATCATGGTTCAAATAAAATGTATGTTAGAAATTATATATTATACATATACGCCACGGTACAATTTAAAACAAAACAACCGTATAGTCATGATAGTTTGATAAACAGCCATGTGAAAACGTAAAACCAATTGAAAATGAACGGCAGAATTTATATTTAAATAATGCTAAAAACAAACACAAACCAAATCGATTATGGATATCATCGTGCACTCACAAAACTCAAGAGATCGAGCATTTGTGCAAGCCACCTCCTGAACATAAATGTAACTTAAATATCGAGTTGTGGTATCAATACCAATGAGACTACTTTTTTTCCGAAACATAACGTATATTTTTATATACAAGGCTGCAAAAGATATGAAAGTGTTGCGCAAAAACGAATACGCACCATCGGTGAAATTTAATCTGCTCCCTGTGTTATATAGATATTTCTCTTATGGACCGAGTGTGACTGTTCAGTGATGTATGAACCAATTACGTCTTCGACAATGAGCAGAAATATGATGGTAGAATGAGGACATAACAAGGTTTTTTTTTTTGTAATTTACGTCATAGTATCTTGATCTTAAGGTTGTTCCTGCACTTCGAAAATCTAGCACGAGAGCATGTCTTCGCCTGGAATATATATATATAATAAAGAGATGTGATAATGGTGGTATAATTTTCATTGAGATAACTATCCTCCCTAGCTCTAAGGCAGGAATCTGATGTAGAGTAGTTGTCGTTTGTTTATGTAATTTATACGTGGTTCTCAAATGAAGTGGATGCTAGTAGTTATACAGGTCACCGTATGGCCTTTAACAATGCAAACACATATATACGTTCGTATTGATAATGGTGATAGATTCGTACAGCATGCGATACGGATGTTTCTATAAATAATCAGTCTATACATGTTCAAGTATTCAAAAAATAAGTAAACCAATGTTAAATCTGCCAATTTGGTGAAGCAAATTCCTACTCTTCTCTTCTCCTGCTTTTGCGATATCGAGAAAGCAACAGCTGCATTGTGTAAAACGCTGTAGACCAAATTAGACTACCACCTAGAATGAACATGGGTGGAGTTGTCTCATGGGTAATTATACCATATCTTCTTATTTTTATAGATCAATACCAGGTGTGTGACGGGGCGGGGGAAACAAGCATAAAAAGTATACATGTATGCGCTATGGGTTCATTACAACAAAATTACGAGTAATAAAAACATGACTTCGGTAGAAGACAAACCCCTCTAATAAAATGATATATTAATAGTACGCAAATACAAGCTACTGAATACCAGATAATATTTTTCATGATTATATGTCATTGTCAATTAGGACCGTTTACTTTTTCTCACTATCTGGGACTTGCATGCCAAACTTGGTCAGTCAATAGGTTATGTTTCAGTTTTACACTATATCTTATTTTTAATCTTCTCTAGTATATAATATACTACACGTATAAATTTACACGGGAGCGTTAATAAGAAATGTAAATTATACATATGAATCAAAGAATAAATCGCAACCCAACGACAAAAATAACAATGGCATCTCGTCAAGGACAACTATGGACATGCTAGTATATATTCCTGAAGATGTGTTGTAACTTGGGACAGTACATTTTAACAAATATGATAGAATAATAGACACAAATAAATTATTACAATTTAATAGACGTATACATAAAAGCAAACTTCATGAAGTGCCGTACTGTGACATAGATTGTTTTTTTTTAAATTCCTCGTCACTTTGTCTCTGGTGGAGAGTTTTTTCATTGGCAATCTTACCCATTTTATTTCAATATATTATATGAAAGTTATACTAAGATATTTTTTTGGAACAAAATTGGGGACCCTAACGCTAACACAAAGCTTTCACCAAATACGTTTTCAGTACCAAAATCAGTCGTTGTTGAGTTATAAATTGTATCTTAAATTATTGAAAACCTGATAATTTATTAATATTTTTATTTTTTTACAGTTGTAAGAGACGTTGATGTTAAGTCCGTTTGCAGTGACTTTTTGTACGATGGATCGTGTAGCAGGATGATGTGTCCAAGAACACATATTGGAAAATCCATCTTTTACATGGACAGCCACTGTCATCTGGATTTGTTGACCACATGGGACAAGTGCGCTGGTTTTCAGTTTGATAAGTTGGTTCTTCCTTCTAACTTTGCAGGGTGTGTGACAAACTTTGCATTTCCTAGATTGCATTATCTTTTGCATGATTTGCTAAAACCAGAACAGTTGGTGAAGAAGAAGATCTTTTCGACTGTTGGTTGCCATCCCAAGAAGTTCAGAGAGTTCAACATGTCAGTGCTACATGAGATTGAATGTTTGGTATTGAAAGAGTCAGGTGTTGTAGCAATCGGGGAGTGTGGACTTGATTTTAGTCAACATGTTCAGTCATTTGAGGTAGAGAGACAAAAGCAGGCTTTTGAGGCGCAGATGAGATTGGCTGCTGGTAAGAATGACTTTGTGCCAATTGTCATCCACTGTCGCGATGCAGAGGAAATTACGTTTGAGATGATCCACCAATACTTGGACACGCATCATAAGATACATTTGCATTGTTATACAGGATCCGTCAGTGTTATGAATAGGTTTATAAGCTCGTTCAAGAACTTGAAAATTGGCCTGACTAATATCATTACTAAACATGATGTTAGTAGTGATGTTATTGACATAGTGAGGAACGTGCCGCTAGACCGTCTTTTGTTGGAAACTGACAGTCCCCATTTCGTGCCTGGCAATAACTACGGTGGTAGACTCAGTACAATGTTTTCTCATCCTGGCCAAGCTATTAATGTTGCTGTGAAGTTTCATCAAATGAACAATCTTAAACTGAAAACTGTGCTTAACATCTCTACATCTAATTGTAAATATATGTATGATCTTTGAAATGAATAGTCTGTATAATAGTTTTTCAAACAACCTGCAAAAAAGTATACATTTATTCGTTCAGTGTGTTAATTTACATTTTTTGATTGAGTTAAGCCTTCCAATTGATATTTTGTCGTGTGTTTTTCTATGTTGTTATGTTATACTATTGTTTCAGAAAAAGGGAGAAGGTTTGTTACCATTAAGGAGGTTCGCTACTGAAATTCAAAATAACAAGAAAGTTTTCCTGTTGTGTTTTTTTATAACTCCTTTCATATGGGAGTGGAAAAATGAAAAAAAAAATATAGGTCAATGCGCTATATTTTTCGTAAGGATGGCATTTATGGTCACTCATAATGTCAGTATTGAAAAATCCGGTATTTTCAAAGAATTGGAACATCTGCATTGAAGTTTCAATTATAACAACAATTCATACAAATGTAAATATATTTTATTCTAATATCAATAAAAATATACCTTTATTTCAATTTCTACAAAAATTGTGCATTCAAGGCATATAGTCAATGTGTTTTTCCCGTAATAAAAAAATAAACAAAAAAGTACGGGAAAGAGAATGACATCAAAATGAAACCTTTGATTTAACCTTTATAAAATAACAAGAAATTTTCAAAACAATTCAGAAATAATTCACAAGACTTTATTTTAAGATATTATTAATAGAAAAGTATAGGTCAATGTGCAAAATTTTGAATTAGAGCTGAAAAAAAATCAAAATTCCATGAAAAACTACGGGAAATTTAAATTTAGACATTTTTCATAACATATATGTCAATTTATCAAATACTGTTATCTTTTTTAACCAAAAAATTTGTTTTAAATCTAGATCACTGTATACTAGGTACAACAAAGACCTTTTTTCATTAAATATATATAACTAAGGACTGAAAAACATTCAAAACAACATCAAAAAGTTCATGAAAATGACATTATTCTTTCAAAAAATCTGAAACCTGTCTTATGATCTTTTCTGATTTTGTGACACGTACACCTGAACCACTCTTTTCTGTGAAAAGATCTTTTATACCTTTACAACCATTCCTAGAAAAGGCCAACTTCAAGTGCTCTAAGCACAGTCCACTACTGGCAATAATACGTGCCATTCCTAATGAAAGTATCTTACGATCAATCAACAGCTTCAAAGAAGGCAAATTTTTATGCAATTCTTTCATAGAATTGAATTTGTCTGATATGACACATTCTGGTATATATACTTTTTCAAAATGAACATTTAATTCAATTTTCTTATTGACAAGTGTGCATAGTGCATCAACATCTTCATCAGCCCTGTGGGCTTCATATGATTTGCTCATAAATGTTTCAAACAAATTTGTCTGTGAATAAGAATTCAGACCTGGATGAGAAAGTTTAAATAATGGCAATGTGTCAATAAAGCCTATCACAGTTGACTTGAATTTATCAAGCAAATTACATTTTTGTAGTGAAGTGTACAATAACACACAGTCATATGTTTGAACATTATGGCCAATTAAAACATTGTTCTTAGTTTTTTCAAGAAAAGAAATAAAGTCATTGAGGCACTTTTTGATATGGACAGCAGGCAACACATTTCCATTTGATAATAACTGCCCATTCTCAAATGTCAATCCAGTAATCTCTGCCGCCTTTGGTGTTATTTGGTGCTGGGGTAGGACAAATCTGGAAAAAGATTCTGCTGCACTCTTTGCTGCTAATTGTGTGATATGGGATGATCTACCTAAAAAGCAATATAAATACAACTTATTCCAGTTCCTAGATGTTCACATAAGAATTACATGTATCAGTGGTTGTAAAGGTTCTGTATTAAAATAAGTTTACCAATTTCTCCACAAAATGTATAGCAATGAGTAGTGATAACATTTAGTTCATATAATGTACAAGCTTTTACACAAGAAATCCACATATTTCTTTTATTTCAAGGTACATGGCAGACTTTGTATTCATATATAGTGTAGATCTTGAAAGCTAAAAAAAATCAAGTTCCATAACTCTCTGAGGAGTTGGATTTAAAAAGTGTTAGTATAGTGTAGAATTGTCAAAAACATCAGCGTCTAATATCTCCAATAAGTTGTGTTAAATTATTATTATAAATGGCAGTTGTAAAAAGATCGAGTACATATGGTGACTAACAGCTTTGCAAGATTTGAATGACCTAATAAAGTAACTGACTGACCGACAGACAGACAAGGAGCATCACTTTAAAGGTCTCTCCATCACGTTGTGGCGTGGACAATAAATGTATTGAAAAAAAATGTTTTTTTTATTATAACATACTTAGTCCTGTAGCTTCTATGTCAAAGAAAATTTCTGTAACAGAATCATGCTTTGGTGAGGCTTCTATTCTTGAAGTTCTAGGAGGGGGTATTTCTGTTATGTTTTCAGGATCCAATCTAGATTCTTCCATATCTATGCCTGACTGGTAACTGATTCCTTCCCTCACTTCACAGCTTGATATATCTTGATTACTGAAAAAAACATTTTCAACAATGAATATGAAACTCTTCATTTTTCTCAATTATACATTGATCTTAAAGAATGCCAGGTTGTTTGGAAGTTTGATTTATTGCAATAAAATTTGAGGATTTAATAAATAGGTAGTATAGAATGTGAGAAAATTTTCAGTCAGACTTAATTTAGATAGTCAACTTTAAATTTGTTTACTATTTTTTTCAAATTAACTTGGATTTTCATAAAATTATACTGCTATTTCAGTTATATATGGATCTTACTAAATCCTAGCTTGTTATGAAGTTAAGGGGGCTCCTGGGTATAAATGATTTTTTTTTTCTAATATAGGATTTCGCTATATTTTTTCATAAATGAACTTTATCATATACTTAAAAGAAAAATGAAATAAAAAAATGGGGTCACCGTTCATTAAAGCTAAAATCTGCCTCTGGAAGAAGCATACATTTTTGTTAATGTTCTTTTTTTCTGTTGAACTAATAGGAGAAAAAGTAGAAATATCGAAATAAAAAAATAACCTAATATAAGAAATCGCTTAAATTTTACAATTATTTAGTTTATGTACAGCTTATTTGAAAACATTAATAAAAAATATAGGTCACCCATGAGTTTAAAAAGATATTTCAAATTTAAGGCCAAAAAATGTCATTTTTGCACCAAAGGGAGATAATTTGGAGCTTTTTCAATTTTTAAAGTCATCTGGGGCCAAACCAAATAATTTTTTTGGGTTGTTTTTTGTACCATATCATAAAGTAACAACTAATAGTGTAATAAATAAAATTTGTAATGAAAAAATAAAGGTTTAATTTTTTGCTAAAATTTTTGTACCCACGAGCCACCTTAAGACTATTGGCTGAGTATTGCTGTGAAGTTTAAGGATTTAATTAATCTATTATAGGTTAAAATAAAATAGAATGTGCAGTTCCCACAAAAGTTTTAAAAAAAATTATAACTATTTCAAAGCAACTAGGATTTTCATCAAATTTACAGATATCTTCATTATATATTTATCTTACAAAATACCCTTCTTGGGGGTAATTGTGTTTATTAAAGTTATCTATCTGATGGCTGATTTGCACTCCTTTTGTTTTGGGGATTTAGGTCTCATAAACATCTATATCAATATCTTTATAAAGAAACATTGAACAGGCTCTTTATATTTTAATCTATTTTGTAAATGCATCTTTCAAATTACCGTTCTGTCTTCAACTCTAATCTTCTCAGTTTAGCCTTCTTTGTAATCGCTATTGCCTTTCTCTTTTTGTACTGGAGATCTCTCAGCGCGCTAACTTTGGATGTGTGAACACCAGGTGAAAGACCAGCTGTTCTATTTGCCTGTAATGTATTTATATATATAAATAAATATTTGTTCATTCATAAGTAAATTCCTTCCAACTTTATATGAAAGGTGAAATATTTATATTTTTTGCTGAATTTAATATACTAAGTTAACCTGGCATGAAAAGAGTTATCACCCATTGATTTGTGAACTGAAAAACTATTTTATTCTAGTGTGAAAATATTGTTATCCATTACAAAGCAATATATATATACTGATTTTAATGACATTACAATTATTTTAATAAAAATATATGTTTTTCTGTTACGTGTTATGTAATTTATTCTCCATTGCCATTGGCCTGATATGAGTAATTTGAACTTATAGTAATGTAATATCATAAGAAATAACAAGAACAAAAGTATGAATATATAATCAAAAATGCAATGTGGCAATCAATATATAAATTGTCAATTTGTTTTATTTTGTCAAAGGAAAGGAATAAAAATTGGAGCAAAATGTAATTCCTTTTATCATGTTTATTTGGTTGGTAAACATTCTATCAAACTTTTAAATAACTTATATAGTGTTCAAGACAATGTGCCAGCATTCATCAAATTCTTTAGAAAAACTAAAAGTAGAAAAAATATTGCTATCCTATTTCTCTCTAACTTTCCTTTGACAGGTGAACAATTAATGAAAAAAACAACATTAAATAATGATAAAATGTCATAATCATAATAAACAGATTGGCCAGAAGCAAATATGGTACCCCATTATCCATGAAATGATTTATTTTTGTGGTTTTATAGGAGAAATTTTAGTTTCAGTTAGTATCAATTCTCATACTAGTTCCAAAAGAATTCTGCAATTCAAACTGAGTTTACAAAGACAGACAGAAATGTATACCATAGTATGTCCTGTCAAAAGTTAGGAAAATAAAGAGTCTCCCAAACAAACATGAATTGTGATGATTTTGTTTTCTGTGTCAAACTTGAAGTAGCAGACCCATCTAAGAATCATGCAATTTGGAAAATAAGTTGTTTTATATACCCATTTATTCATACAGTATATAGATATGTTTTAGCTCTATATATAGAGATAAACTAATACATTTAAATGTATTCTAAAGTGGCAGTTTTACTTGATTACAGGACATATATGACCTTTAAATCTGAACTATAAATATTCTGTTTGTACATTATTACAAATTTGAGAGTTATCTCCCTTTGTCCAAGTTAATTGAAATTTTATGTAGGCTATAAATCAATGTATCTCCTATTGCACAATTCTAAGCTGGAGAGATACTTAATTTTGTGTTCAATATTTAGACAAATTACTTTTCAAATATGAAAACTATTATTACTAAATAGTTTGCTACAGCTGGTTTATGTATAAATCTAGTTTCAGTGGATCCAAATGGCTACAATGTACATGTATTCATATGATTTTAGAAGAAACATATGAAATTCAGTGTTCAAGCTTGTTTAGGAGACTAACAATAATTCAAATATGCTTTCAATTTTGTTCTTACATCTACGAGGTACTTGTGACCTTTATTTTTTTGAACAACACTTGCGGCAACCCTATAGCCAAGACTTCCAGAACTACCATAATGTCTGTTTTTTGGTGCTTTTGAAGCCACTGTATTATTAAAGCTTTCATTGCCTTGTGTACTCTCAAGTTTAGCTAGTTTTTCAGACTGTGTTATGTAATTACTGAATAATGTGCTCAATGAGGCCTGCAGTTGCTTGTCTTTTAGAGGTTTACCATATGGTAAAGAGCGAAATTTCATACTAGAGTCTTCAAAAGACTGGCACCAACTGGGATCGCAACTGGTGTGGTCACCAAAGGGGTCTTTAGATAGTGCAGGTAAATTCTTTGATATTTCTTCTGGTCTTCCTCTAGCTTGTGCAACCAAGAAATTAAAACATTTCATAAAATAGTAAATGATCTTTGTAGTAAGGCGAGAATGTTTATTTCTCAGAGCAAAAGGACTCTTTCCTAGGGTTTTCTTGACATGATTACTATCCGAAAGCTTTACTATTGACTTGTCTACTTTATTTCTCAGTCTGGCTATGGTTGTAGCATCCTCATCTCCAACTATCGTCATAATGTTCGTACCTTTTATTCTTGCATCAGCTACCATTTGTACCACCATGTCAGCTTCCATTGCTTTGGAACTCCCACTATAATTCTTTCTGCAAGTATGTACTTTAGGTATCTTTTTCATCCTTCTAGCTGTCACACATACTCTGCATGTTCTTGATCTTAAACTATAATCTAATATCATGCCTGTTCTTGTTCCAATCATTGAGCAATGACCTGTACAATAATTCATACAATAAATCAATTCATTCAAATTGGAGAATACATTTACATTTTATAAAAATAAAAGAAGACTGTATCAAGGACATAAAGGCTCCTGTTTAAAAACCCTACAGGGTATCAGACTGAAAATCAAACTTAAAGTGTATGTTTTTAATCATAATAATTGTTTTCAAATTTGAAAACATTTGATTTATATAAAAAAAGAAGATGTGGTATGATTGCCAATTACACAACTATCCACAAAAGACCAAAATGACAGAGACATTAACAACTATAGGTCACTGTACGGCCTTCAACAATGGGCAAAGCCCATACCGCATAGTCAGCTATAAAAGGCCCTGATAAGACAATATAAAACGAATAAGTAAATATAAATAGACTGACAATGTAACAGACAGACTGATGTCTACAGTACAGCCGACTCTTACCAAAGGACAAGGATATACATGTATAACACTAAATACCCCCTAAGCTGTCAGACACCGGACATAATTATTTGTATGAAAATTTTCATGTGGAGTAGTATTAAGAAAAAATTCCCCGGTGTATGTTTAATTGGTTATATGTGTATCGCTTGAAAATCTATGTCTATATAAAAAGGAAGATGTGGTATGATTGCCAATGAGACAACTATCCACAAAAGACCAAAATGACATAAACATTAACAACTATAGGTCTAGTTTTCTTTTTATAAAGTTTTGTCGTTCAAAGTAATAAAACACATAAAAATTTCTTTAACTTACCTGTGAGACTATCATACGATCTGCCACTACCTCTTTTTTGCCACCCTGCATCAACTGCTACGGTTATGTCATCGTTTCCACTACATCTTTAAGTAAAAAAAATGGAAATTAGTAACACATGGATACCTGTATATCATTTTATAGCAGCTGGGATAAACTATAAATAATACTTTTTAATAATTTCTAAACATTATGTTATTTATTTGTACACCATTTTTAAAGTAATGTTAAAAAATGCCTTTTTATCAAATTCTAAATTGACTATAAAAATTGATTTATACCTGAAATTTGGATGTATTGTAATTTGTATAACTTGCTCTTGTCCTGATTAAGCATGCAGGAAACAATTAAAATTGAGAATGATAATGGGGAATGTGTCAAAGCGACATCAACCCTACTATAGAGCACACAACAGCCGAATTAAGGCGACCAATGGGTCTTCAATGAAGCGTGAAACCTGCATGAACGACAAGATATTAAGAACCACTAATCAATATGAATTTCAATCAATATTTATAAGAAGACTAAATAATTTCTTTCATTAAAATTGAAGTACTATAGCAATACTGCTATTTCTGAAATTATTGCATTGTTTTTATTATTGCGAAAAAATTGCGACAGGTTTAGTAATACATGTATATGGCAATAATTCAAACTCACATTTTGAAATTTATTATAATTTATTTCTATGTAAAAAGGATTTTTATCAACATTGCAAAAATTTAAATCACATTTTAGTTTAAAATAATGAAATCGCAATAATAGATAAATGCACTCAATAATTTCTAAATTTACTATTCCTCAAACTCCAAAATCATTTCTATTAACTTACTCTTTCGTCATACTCTTTTCTTTCTCTGTCCATTCCTTCATCGATTTCTCTGCAATTTCTTCAAGAATTGTTCCAATTTCATTTTGTCGTTGGTCAAACATTCTGTGGCTAACTGGAGGTATATTTAATGTGGATAGAAAACCATTTACTTGCCTTTCACCAAGACCAGTATGAATTGATGCTAAAATAATAGAAAACAAAATTTATTAAATCTGGAGGTTGATTTTTGTTATAAATCTAGCCCCCTAAGGGATGACTAACCGCCTACCCTGAAGTTGGGCCTTAGTTTTACCCTATATAATCTTTTCACTTTTTCATATCTAACATGTCTAACCGCACCACATATTTTGTATGTAATAGTACATTTTTTACATGTATGTGCCTGTCCCAAGTAATTAGGAGCCTGTTATTCAGTGGTTGTTGTTTGTTGATATGTGCTTCATCATAAATTTGTTTTCCGTTCATTTTTTTCTGCATGAATTCGGACATTAGTTTCTCTTTGTAATTTCAGGGTCTGTTATAGTTTATTATTTAGAGGTACCGGCTTTGCTTATTGTTGAAGGACGTACAGTGACCTGAAGTTGTTAATTTCTTTGTCATTTTGTCTCTTGTGGAGAGTTGTCCCATTTGCAATCATACCACTCATTACCCAATTTTTTTATATATAAAAGGGGAAGGTTTAAATCTAACAGTTAAAACTCTGACCGCAATAATTTGTGTGTGTGACCTCAGTCAGAAGTGGTGTGGTTATAAGTGTCTTTGTATTATTAAACCTTTTAGATTTAAAATTAGATGTTTGTGGAAGGATGAAAATATCTGGAATTCCCAACAATGGTCCATGTAGTTACTTTTGCAATTAAAATTATGATTCATATACATGTGCATGGACATTTATATAGAACTTATAAAGAGTTAGACAGACCCAATAGCAAATATGAAGCTTTCATAAATGGTTAACTTGCCTTCTTTTTACATCATATCTACATTTTGTACATGTACATGATTGTCTGACTAAACCCCCAAGGTTGGTCAACCGTTGTACTACATGTGGTAAGTCTGCTTGCTTGATACTTATCAAGTAAATTTTAATCAAAATTTCAGCTAAATGTAGCAAAATTATAATCTGTTCTCTCAGAGACTGAAGGCCAATATTTATGTATGTACAAGTACATGTATAGATCTGAAGTCATTTTATTGTGTGAAATGTACTTATCATTTAGACTAAAGTTTTAAATAATTTAAAATACTGTAAATTCAGAAATTACTTTGAAGTTTGAACATTCATTATTGCAATTTTGTTATTTTAGATTTTCAGTATTTAAATTTTCATGATTTTGAGAAAAATTCATGTAAAATATTTCAAAATTCAAGTTTAAATTATTTACAACTCAGTCACATTTTTTCACAATAATTTCTGAATTTACAGTATAAAGTTTTCTAGGGAAGAAACCAATTTAATTCACTTTAAAGGGGGTTACATGGTTATGGCTGTTTGTTCTAGTCAGATTTTTTTTCCACACAATGTGTAAACATAATTTTTTATTTATAAGTTTTCCATCAAATTATTTTTATCAAAGTTTAACACTTCACACTCACAGGCTCGGATCCAGGGGGGTTCTGGGGTTGGAACCCCCCTTTTTTTTTTGGACGATCAATGCATTGGAATGGGGACATGTACATGGAACACACACCCCCCTTTTTTCTCTTGGGTTAGGAACACCTCCTGTTTAAAATGGTTGGATTCGCCCCTGCTATATGTTACCTGTATAAGGTTTTAATTTAGGGGAAAGCAAGATTCTGAATATTTTTTTTGTCATCTTCTTGACCACAATATTTTTTTCATCAAATATGGCATGACTTTATGGGATCAAAATATTTTTTTAAGGAAAAAAAAACATGATTGAGAAAATTAGGATGAGATATCAGATATGAAGTTTAACAACCACTACATCCTTAGTGTAAAATATCCATAATATATTATATGTTAATACACATATTTGAGAGATAAAAAATAGAGGATTGCACATGCATGTACATTATAGCTACAGGTGAACAAGAAACGCACATATTTTTTCTTTCAGCCTTATTATCAATTTATAGACTTGTTTGTTATTTAACTTATAAAGAATTTATAAAGTAAGACATCTTTGAATGGATGCAGAGGCGGCTTTAGGGAAAAAATTTGGTTGCTTATATAGGGAAATACTGAAGCATGACTGGAGTGGGCCCCCTCTTATGTCAGTCAGTGGGCCCCCATCTATGAAAAATTCTGGATCCGCCACTGGGATGCGATGATTACATTTACCTGTTGCTAACTTTGTATTTACATCCCATATTCTGTTGTGCTGTTTTCCTGTTGGTATGGCATTGATGTTTTTACAACTTTGGTTGACACATAAAACTTTCAAGACAGCAGCCAGGCCACATGTTGTTATGTTTAAACAGTTTTGTAAAGAGAGTGGAAGACCACATTGTTTGCACGCAGCGAGATGATCTGCCAATACCCCAAGTTCTACGACCCTTCTTCCATTTCTCCAGCTGTCGTCTGATGTTATGTTAACATTGTTTTCATCTACGACTTCCTCATTTATAAAATTTGACAGGTCTGGTTGTTTATATGAAGACGATGGATATGAAGTTGTATATGCATGATCTAGTAATACTGTTCGAGCCGTTTGTCTGATGTTCTGACCCTTCCTAATTGACGCAATTTTCTGTTTTTGTTTACAAGACAAAAATCCGTGTCTAAACCTCCCCATTGAATAATGATCTTATAAAAATAGCATCGATGTATATTAAAAGTAAATAAGATATGAAAGTTTGATGTAAAATGGTTAAAAAATGTTCAAATATACTGGTAAACGATCTGTTGACGGGTCTTCTGATGTCGTCTGGTGTCAATGTAAACAATGCCGGAAATAGGCGAAATACCGCGTAAATATTATTGTCGTATATTCTGGATTAATTTGACATTTAAAATTGATTTAAAATCAAAATTTCACTAAAAATAAGGTAAGATATAATATCTGATAACTTTGAGTCAAATACATTGTCTTAAATTTATAAAAAATAAAAAATATATTACGGCATTCGTTCTCAACTACGGTGCGCAAACGGTGTTAAAATAATGAGTAGCGAACATCCTTAAAACGTTTAATCCCGCTGCAAATGTTTGCACCTGTCCTAAGTCAGGAATCTGATGTACTGTAGTTGTCGTTTGTTCATGTAATTTATACGTATTTCTCGTTTTCTCGTTTTTTATATAGATTAGACCTAATTGGTTTTTCCGTTTGAATGGGTTCACACTAGTAATTTTGGGGCCCTTTGTAGCTTATTGTTCGGTGTGGTGAGCCAAGGCTCCTTGTTGAAGGCCATACATTGACCTATCATGGTTTACTTTAATAAATTGTAATTTGGATGGAGAGTTGTCTCATTGTCACTCACACCACATCTTCCTATATCTAAATAGTACATTTACATAAGTAAGCAATTACAAAAAGATACGAGTTCGGTATATGTTAGAACAATAATAAAAATACAATAATAATATAAATAGCTAGACTACGAAGCAGTTGTGAATACAGGTTTCAAAATGGGTATCCAGTTAGACTCAAAAAACATTTATGCATAAAAACCCTAGCAGTAGCTCCGAATTCGACCTCCCCCTCCCCCCACACACACATATACACCAAGACAAAAATGAGAAAAAAAAAACATATCACAAAATAAGCAATTGGATATGAGTATTGTTGCTTGTTATCGGCAATTAGAAATATAAAAGTTAAATCTAAATGTGTAAATTCATCTGTACAAAGTAGTGTAAAACTTACATTTTTGAAAGGAAACAACATCTATGGAAGAATATAAAATGCATCAATCTGTTTATCAGGTTTTTTTCTCAATTGACATGTGCATGTACAATAGTTTTTAACTTCTGCTCAGCAAAACCGCCAATATTCAAGCAACCAATTAAAATAGTGTTCAAGTTCAGCGTCCTGAATATGTATGAGTTTTTAACATGTTTGATTAATGACACTACTCAATGAAAAAGGACAAAAGAAAGTAAACTAGTGCAAACAAATTAAATGTTTGCGGCAAAAAACAAATCAGTGTACACGGAGCAAACTTACATTGAATAAAACCATAACCAGGGGCGGATCCAGAATTTTGGAAAAGGGGGGGGGGCGAAGTTTTTAAAATTTTGGGACCTTTTTGGTGATAAAAACATAAAATAAGTGTAATATTCACTTTTTTTAACGGTTCCTGTCGTGGGGCATGCATATTTTGTAGTTGCTGTAAAGTGTAAAGGGTTGGACATTTTCGATTAATTGTCTATCATAAAATGATAATCTGGATCCAAAGCTATGTACTGATAAATTTGATGTGGGACTTGTTAGTAAATAATAGACATGGAAAATTCTCGCCGGTTTGTTGTAGTTTATAATTTATCATAACCTCACAGATTTCTTGATGTAAACAAGATATACGCCGGGGTATTCAATGAAATTTACATAACGACCGACACCAGTTAAAAAAGACCAAGCGATTTTTATTGTTTGGTTGATATGTTTCACCCAACAAAATTAAGGGAAGTGACTGGTTCCAAATCAACCAAAAGCTACGAATGAGTCTGAGACAAAAAAAATTATGAATGACGGTCGACAAATGGAGACATAAAGGCCACACCCAGCAGGCAGGTTGCAGTCTGGTCTTGAAAAAAGTATTTAATATATCAATTCGGCGAAACAGACATTCCGGTCAGACATGCAAACCCCTACCACACAAAAAATATGACTGTTTTTATTCATAATGTTCTTTTAATGCTGAATATTTCTGTTGGAAATTTTAGTTTTTAGTAGCAAGAACAGTGGCCAAGATTATTATTTTCAATTCAGATATATATACAGCCAGAATTTTTGTTTAAGGCAAAAATCAGAGTCATTTTTTTTCTCTCAAATATCTCAAACTGTCTCCTCAAATCAAATGGTTCGTACCTTAAACTTTAAATATATCTAGAACTTACACTGACTGGGGATCATTATTCTAAAATAGGCTGGGCGTTTGATGTTAAACACGTTTTCGAAGGTAACTGAATAATATTGCCGTGGAACTTTTTTTCATGAGAGTGTAGTAGTCTATAGAGTATTACTTTCTGTTTGGTGGAATAGTGAAATAGAAGTCAATACGTTCTTGCTCAATCCTGTGTCGCTTTCAAGGTGTCATGATTGTCATTCTCTGCCTAAGCAATGTGTTACTGTAATTTGAATTTCAAAATAACTGAGCGACGATTTTTCGACGCAATGGTCAACTCCACCATAGCGAAAAATATCTTTATAAGTAAAGAACTGTCGCATAAAAAATAAATATTAGAGTACACGGGAAATGGCAAAGTTCACGAAGTCAAGTCCGATTAATTATTTTACCAAAAAAAAGTCCGAGCAAAGGGGGCCGTACGCCCTCAACGCTCCCTCTGGATCCGCCTCTTATAACATATATTATAGTGTAGACAAAGACGGGAAGAACAACCAGGCGATTTGTTTCATATTTATTGTTAGTAACTGATCAATAATTATCATTAAGGACTTCAGAATTGTCCCTGAATTTTGTTTTGTCATGTTAATCATTTTTTTCACAAATAGTCCGTAATATTAAGCCTCAAACATACTAATAATGTATTTAACAAAGATGAAGGACAATGTAGACAAATTAAAAAAAAAAGATATTAATAATAAAACTATTTATTCACAATAAAAAGACTGAAAACACTAAACGACCTAAGGTATAAGACACGTTTATTTACTTGTAAAAACCGGATAATATGCACGCTCTTTTCCTGATCCGACTTTGAAATCATGGTCATTTGTGTGTTTCAAAACAAACCCGAAAAGCTGGAATGTTATTAAATTTTCAACATTTTTGACTAGCACAACCTTTTAACCTGATAAAAATGGTTTTAAATTAAGAAATTCAAATTCAGAGATGAAATATCAACCTGAAACTTGCTGGGGGTTAGATGAATTCTCGTTCGTATTGTAATACGAGGAAGGTAAAGTTGTGAAAATCACTGAAAACACCATTGGTCGCTTAAAAAATTCTCAAATACTAATAATTTAACAAAACAGGTCAGACCCCCAGCACTTTTTAATCATTGTGAGGTATAGTCTACACACTGTTAAAATTTGGAAGGTATTGGTTGAGCGGAAAAGGTTGTGCTACCGCCAAATATTGGCAGTGGTTTTCGTCCTTTGAATTTGATGATACGTCTGCCCATTCAGGATCTCAGGGCCGTATATCAGTTTAATTCTGTAGAAAATAACTTCATCTGTCTAAATCACCAAAAATTTTCTACTTCGGTCATCTAGAATGCACAAAAAATAACATTTGCTTTTCACCCCCCTTTTTTCCAATTTTTTGCAAAATGGCGTCCTTAATGTAGCTGTGGATTCAATTTTGATCATCAAATGCCTTGATAAAGAAAAGTTAATTTGTTCTAAAATAGGACATTTTATAGAATTATTAAGATAAGCTTGTTTTCCTGTGCTGATCAAGGTGAGCAACATAGCTTTTATAGATAAGTAATACCTTTTAATATAAGTATAGTTTGACTATATTTCAAGTCTTAAGATTGATTTTATTTTCTTTGTATAGATGTTGAATTCTGACCAAAAGAAGGTAAAACAAGAAAAACCTTCAAAAAGATGTCTGAAAATGGAATGATACAAAAATTAGACCTCTACCAGATTTGGGAGCAAGAATAATTTTGTCAGATTTCACCATTTAAAAAGTAAATATTTGATATGCTGATACACCTTGATATCGTATCTGAACTGTGTAGATATGATACAAAAACAGGAAGTCGGCTACCAGTAGAACACTTCTTTGTACCCTGTATGCTTACCCGAAGCAATGATACAGATTTCTTGTTACAAGAATGTTTGTTACTTTAGAGAGAATCTGAATTTTATCTATCCTCTATCCATTTTAAAGCCAGCAGCAAGTTACCCTTCCAAACCGAGTATTCCTGCTCGAAATTAAACCGTTTCACTTCAGAAAACAAGATGGCCTCCGAGACTGAGGAATGTCTTTGTGATCACCGAGAAAACATTAAAAATAACTGGAGTATTTGGAACAAGAAAAGGGTATTTAATTACACAATATACACGGCTGGTAATCTACACACGCAGAACATTTGGTTCTGCAATTAAAACCGTGAGAGGATTTTCCGGTTGTGCTTGAGTGGAGTAATTGTCACCGCTTCAAAAGGTATGTACATTTCTAAATCTCAATTTTCTTATTCAACTGATCAAAATATTGAAAATCGGAGAATGCTATGCATTTCCTGTTGTACGTAGAGTTGAACTCCTACAAAATCAGTTGTCCCACGAGAAATTGCCTAAAAAAGTGACATTTCAATTTGAAATGGTTCTATTTACAGACCTACAAGTTCAAATTTAGTTTTTTTTCGTGCAATGGGTATGAATGTTGTTTTTGGCGGCGTATGCGCTGTCCTGTGTTGATAGACGTCTTAATAATTCCAAAAAACAACATTTTTTCCATGAAGTCATGCGTGAGGGGATCGGTTCTGATTGAGGACATCGTGAATGCGTGAGGGGAAGTACAAACATTTTTTTTTAATCTTTGGCTTTGTGACTTTTGTTGACTCAATGAATAAATGTGATCAAATCAATGCTGATTAAAAAGCACAGATTTATCCTTATACTTTAATAGACGTAAACTGATAACTGATTCAATGAAATCAAACTATAAATTGTTTGTTCAATTTCAGAAAATGCCATTGTTCAAAGGAAAAAGGAAAAGAGGACTGAAATTGACTCTCTACAAAAAGCCATGGAGATACAAGTTATCCCCGCCCTCGAAGTGAACTAAACCCTCTGGGAACTGTAAAAAATAGTTGAAAAAAGCTTAATGGAAAAATCATGTTATACACATTTATGAAAGGAGTTATCTCCCCTAAATTAGTTTATTTAAAAAAAAGATGATTCTAAAAACCTATTTGATATTTGTTTAAATATTTTGATTTATACAATCAATCACCAAATACATATTCTTTATATGAATAAAGTCTAACTATTGAATTGCAAATCTGTCTCCAAATTTGCAGATGTGGGCAAATAATCGGTCTAGTTTTTACTTGTAGCAAGAAAACAAAATCGTTGGCAACATTTTTTGTCTTTATTCTTCGTGAAACATATTATTAAACCTAGGTTCCTACAATTATTTCATAATCTAATCTCATAAACTTTTTTAAGCACACTCACATATGTTTTTTTCATGAACAATGTAGCCAAATTTAGGTAAGCTTCAACGACTCATAGCTTGAATATAAAGATATGATTTGTACCTCCCCTCACGCGTTCACGATGTCCTCAATCAGAACCGATCCCCTCACGCATGACCATGAAAAAATGTAGTTTTTGGAATTATTAAGACGTCTATCAACACAGGACAGCGCACACGCCGCCAAAAACAACATTCATACCCATTGCACGAAAAAAAACTAAATTTGAACTTGTAGGTCTGTAAATAGAACCATTTCAAAATTGAAATGTCACTTTTTTAGGCAATTTCTCGTGGAACAACTGATTTTGTAGGAGTTCAACTCTACGTACAACAGTAAATGATACATGTATCTCTTCGTTAAAGTATTCACCACAGCATAGCATTCTCCGATTTTCAATATTTTGATCAGTTGAATAAGAAAATTGAGATTTAGAAATGTACATACCTTTTGAAGCGGTGCCAATTACTCCACTCAAGCACAACCGGAAAATCCTCTCACGGTTTTCATTGCAGAACCAAATGTTCTGCGTGTGTAGATTACCAGCCGTGTATACGTATAGTGTCTTGAAATATGAAATTTATTTGTATGATGCTTAGAAACGGGGGAAGTGCGAGGTTCTACCGAGCATTTCCCCTGTTTCGTGCCGAATATAAATAAATTTCATATTTCAAGACACTATACGTACATGTATATTGTTTTTATACTGAAATCGATCAAAAATAAAAAAATTAAAAAAAATATGTAACAAATATTGTTAAAAAAAGTGTTTGGAATTTCCCTCTTTGGGTACCATTTTTGGGGTATTTTCCTATGACCGTAGTCCAGTTGGCAGGACATTGACATTGTAAGGAATTAGAAAGGAAAATGAACTTAATTAATGACATTTAATAAACATGGTATAATATGAGGCAGGCATTACCTGTAAATGGGGACGAAGTCTGTTATGATTTTTTTTAAATCAAACATGTTTTAAAAAAGAGAAACGGAAATACCGTTACGTTTCCGATTTTGGTTCTGTTGTTAGAGATTTTAGTTGTGACGTTATTTAAGTTATGACGTCATATTCAATGTAAACAAAGAAACGCTGTCATCAGGTAACGTTTTTTTTTAATAACAAACATTTTTTTTAAAATGAATTAGTATTAGTTCCTTTCTTAGACTGATAAATATACATTTTATTCAAAGTCTCATGTAAACAAGACCGGAAACGGAAGTAGATTTCTGCTCAGATCCGGAAATTCAAAAACGCGACAAAAAAAAAATTGAACGATTTTTAGTTCATTAGTACAATGAAAAATTCGGGAAATTTTCACGATTTTTTTTTTTTTTTTTTTTTTTATTGAATTTTCTACTGTAATAGGGGACTCCGTACCCATATACATTACCAATTTGAAGACATAACAAGTTTATATTCATAAAAGTTTGACCATTGTTACTACACGTTGTCAGGGTTGTGACGTGACGTTGTCGATGAAATATAGTAGTTCCGGTAAGAAGGCGGGGCTTATAGGTTAGTTGAGGTCATTGACGTATAAAGCTAACGTTTATACGTATAGCTTTATCTGTATAGTAAAATAGCTGATTGCAGTATAAATACTTTTTTTATGTACATCATTGCGAGAAATTTAGAAGTGATTTCTAAGCCTACTCATATGTCACCATGTTCCCTTATTGCATAAGATAGGTGCTTTATTTGCATTATATGTTAGACATTCAAACTTTCAATTATATGTAAGAAATAAGATATGATATATGATTGTCAATGCAACAACTCACCTTCTTAAACCAAATGACGCCTATAGGTCGCCGTAAGGCCTTCAACAATTAGCAAAATATATGCAACATACCAAGCTCTTAAAGTTGTTATGTAAAAAATGTCCATACATTCAGAGACAAATTTATATCTGTACAAACTTGTTGATGTTTGTATGATAGTAACTTAACAGCAAAGGACGAATGTATCAGACAGAGGGACAAAGGATGATTATGTTGCTATGACACCACTTTGTTTAAACCTTTTTTTGTAAGGTAGAGGAGCAGATTAATATTTATAATATTTACCTGACTTTGCTTGTAGTATCTATCAGTATTTGTCAATATTGTATTTTTTTATTATGTGTGCTTTGTCATTAATTTCACACATTTTACAAAATGAAATACTTTTTATGGACCGATAGGCAAGTAGGTTGCTTACATGGAATTATACAAATACTTGAATTGTAGAATTATTTTCTTTTTTACAGGAACAAAAGCAGTGTGATGCTAATTGTCCAGATAAATGTATCATTTATCTCTCCGCACTTCCATTTTATTGACCAGAGTTAATATTTAACTTATCAAAATATCCTATTTCATATATCATGTCATAAACCATGCTACTGACGTGTGTTAGTGCTGATAAGTGTGTTCAACATAATGATATTTCACATTTATCAGATTGGAACATCTGTGGAAAAGTAATGGATTTTTACCATCTGTGTTTACAATTATAAAATAAAATCAAAAATATATATAGTTAGATGTGGTATGAGTTCCAATAAGACAACTCTCCATCCAAGTCACAATTAATACAAGTAAACCATTATAGGTCAAGGTACGGTCTTCAACACGGAGCCTTGGTTCGCACCGAACAGCAATATATAAAGGGCCTAAAAAATGACGTGTAAAACCATTCAAACGGGAAAAAACTAATGGCACTAAACCTTCTCCTTTGTATTACAGTTACAATTACCAGAGATGCATGTATTAGTAACTTTCAATTTAAAAAAAAATATGATTTGCATGATTAATTGCTGTAAATTACTAAAATATATCCTAGATGTTTTATAAATTAATTGTCTACGGTTGCTGTCAACATAATAAAGTATGTGCTACATTTAAATTAATATATTTAGGTGTATTTTGTGAACATAGTTTCGCAGAAATTAGAATAAGGTTACTGCTTATATTGCTAATATTGCGTACCTAGTAACTATTGATGTTGACTAATTATCTCGTCATATCTCAGTATACTAACATTCTATCTTTACAAAGTTGATGTTTTTTAAATCATGTTTAGGTTTAAGTGAAGATGCATTATCTCAGATTCCAAGTAATACAGAGTTCCTTCGTCTGTCTGTTAATTGTGAGACACGCATGCTTCACGATTTGGCTCTTCATCTTGGAATGGAAGAGATGGTATGGAAGGACATGGAAGACAATTGCCCAGGAAATATACAGATTGTCAAATGTTTTACACTTATGCATTTAAAAGAGAATGATGAAATAACATTCACATAATTGGACAACAGCTTGAGAGAAATGAAAATAACAACACATAAATTATGTGTGGTAAGTAACTACTGCAATGGACTGGTTCAGTTGCATTTATATTTTATGTTATATTTTGCATATAGTGTGTTTTAAACAACATGGTCAACATAAATGGGATCAAGATACGTAACGCAGGCCAGGCAGATGAATTTGGCTATTTTATTCAATTCTATATTGTTATATAGCTGTTAAATTGTTCGGTAGACCCAGAAAATCTCTTCGGACGCATGACATTTATATAACGTGTTGTTTTCATATTTTTCAGTATGTTATATTATGCTAGGAAAGGACGATATGGTTAAGTTTTCAAGGGACATTAGCTGACAAATGTATGTTCCCCAATTTGACTCATATTATATTTGATTTAAATGTACTATAACGTATATCAAGCTTTAAAAAAATATGCTAAAAATAGTTTGTTGCTACAATGTTCCTGTATAAGAATGATTTTTTATGGATCAAATCCATCTACCAAATGGTTCACCCTTGTTTGATTTTCAATGTTTATTATATCTTTTTCTTTTTAATACCTGAAAACGGCTAGTACATGTGTAACTCATTTCTATTTAAGGGGTCGATTGAAGAATTTAAATGTCACTTACATATATGACATACAGATTTAATTAGTATTGCATGTGTCTTAAACGTAGTGAAGCTCATGCCTTGAACATATATGTTGCATCTGGTTTGGACCATTTACTTCTGTGATAACTGTAGGAACTTATTTTCATATAACATGCATGTAAGATTTAATTCAACAACTTGAAATAAAGGGATGTTTAATATTTGAATATTTTCAGGTTCGTCATAGAAAACAAGTAAAATCTAGTAAGTATACTGTCATATCTAAAGGTCTTTACATTGTATACTTATAAAGGATTTTGGTTTTACTGTTCTGTAGCATATTATGTTGGTAAATTATCTGATTAAAGGTAGAATATGTATCAATTAGTCATCTTTCTTTTTAACATAATAATGCATCTTGGAATCTTCACACTTCATAGGATTGACCAGCAATCATAATGTTATCGTCTTTATCATTTGGCCATGTGTCTTGTTTGATAAAACAAAAACAGTAAGCACAAACCTTCGAATAATAAGCAGGTAATCTTCTTTTGAAATCATTTTGTTTGTTCAATTATAAAACAGTAAGAACTTTTTTTTTAAATATAAACACTATCTTTACATGGCGTTGTCAGTTTATTTTTTATTTATGAGTTTGACTCTCCCTCTGGTATCTTTCTGCCCTCTTTTACAGATGCTATTGTTCTTCCATGAATATGTTTGCTTCTGACTGCTTTCCTGAATTTATTCCAATTAATTTGTTAATACTTTTATAATGTTGCTGCTGTTTCGTTGTTTCCTCTTGTGGTTGGTGTTTTTTTTTTTTTTGGTTTGTGACCCGTTTTTGTTTTCTCTTAATCAATTTATGGCTTTCGAGTGTAGGTGTGGTACTGTTACCTCTATCAAGAGAGTCACTAAGTGCAATAATTAGCTGCCTTTTTTGTAGTTCTTCTTTCATATCCGTATTCTTCCATGTCTGTATACTTTCATATAGTCGATGTGAGCAATTGTTTACAGTTTGCATCATATGCCAGTCTGTTATTTTAAACTCATCTTCAGAATCTACGTTCTAAGTCGACCCCAAACAGAACATTCACTTTTGTTTTAATTTTTTTATGTTTAGATGTTTTACCTGTGGAAATTAACTACGATCAACTTAATTTTCTATTATAACTAGTCCATGATACTTTGGTCAAATGTATATCCAATCTAGAAAATCCTAACAAAAGGATGCATTTAATGGAATTGTCTGCAAAACATTAACAGTTTCTCCGTTTTAACAGTTCATTGACTAATGACTATGTGTGTCTTTACCACGTCAGAAACTATTGAACCAATATAAAAACTACTTTGAGAGAAAATTCTATAGTGTATGCAGCATGAATCTTGTCTGGTCAACAAACATGGCTGATATGACTTAAAATAGGACATACGGTTACAATGATTTCTTTTGTCTAAATATACATTGTACTAGCAGATTGAAAAAAAAACTATTACACTTACAGGGACAAAACATGTATTGCCAATTTTCCTAACTTTAGAGCTTACGTCGTTTTTAAAACAAATGCATAAAATATGCAATGGTGAATTTTATGAATCGTACTATTTATTTTTCTATTTTGTGTTCTGCATACTGTTGGGTTTATTTTGTCATATTTTGTCACAATTACAACAACAGTTGCCAAATGTGAGACATCTATGACGTTAAACTATTGTTTAAACAATGATTACGCTTTATATTTTAGATCGGACAAAAATTCACCTGTAATAAACGTTATCCATGAATCAATGATTCAGGTTTTGTTTACATTGTCAAGTTCGTATCTTAAAAGTAAACTATATTTGATGCATGTAATGAATGCAACGTACACAAGTCTGAATGAACTTAACATCATTCCCAAGGTTCATTTGATTCGTCAGCGCTGTTTTTTATCAGGCTATATATATCTAGGGTATACAATTATTGCAACAATACAAATGTCCGTCTGGCTTGATTATCCTTACCCTGGTCTCATTTTCATGCTTATATGATAAAAGATGAGTTTTTCTGGTGAAGTCAATATCACAGATCTTATAAGTAAAAAGTCAACTATATTTGATGTATTAAGGGGGCTTGCGGGTCTAAATCATTTTTTTTTTAAATAGGATTTCTCTATATTATATAAATGAACTTTATCTTATACTTAATAGAAAAATGAAATAGAAAAATGGGGTCACCGTTCATTATTGTTCACAATCTGCCTTCGAAATAAGCATACATTTGTTTTCCTTTTTTTTTCAAAACAGAATTTGTTTAATTTTGTTATGTTCCCGCTTCCCGCATCTGGAAATGTAATCATGTCCATTTCCCGCACCGTTTTTTTTTTTTTTAAATATTATAAAAAGATATCAACATTTGTTTTTTTAAATCACAGTCCGAGTCACAATCTAACTGTCAACGTATATTTGTTCCTAATAATATTTGTTCCTGAGGGAAACAATATTATAATAATATTTGTTCTGCGGAAATTGCGTCATGGAATACGTTTTCCATCTGTATTATATTTGTTCCTCTGATACTAGGAACTTATCTTATATGTTGATGAGTATAACAAATGGTCCTATTATGCTGAAGTTTAGTTTACACAAGGAATTGTATATTTAAATATATATATATATGTATATTTAAATATACAATTCCTTGGTTTACACCTGATTGATTGTTATATAAATCAAAACAGATTTTAAATGCTGATTATATTTTAAATCCTACTATAAAGATAATAAACGTCAGAGCCTGTATTCCTTATTTACACCACAGACTGACAGTTTTCTCAACTGATGTTTTGTTTTCACATTTCCACGGGGCATAGTATCTACATATTCTGTAATATCATATATTTTGCCTTATTGATAATACTTATCCGTCTCTGTTTAAGTTAAGGCAATATAAAATGATATATAAAGGCAACAGTACTATACGGTTGTTTCAAATTCATAAATCATATGTGAAAAAAACAAATCCGGGTTACAAACTAAAACTGAGGGAAACTCATCAAATATAAGAGGAGAACTACGACAACACAGAAACACAGCATTAAAATGTAACACACACAGCAACGAACTATGATTTAACAGTTGCCATTTCCCTGACTTGTTACAGGACATTTTTATAAAAAAAATATCACCTAAATATTCAACGACATACATGGAAATGTATATTGAACATTACTCCTAATGTGGTTTTACAAAAACTTGACTTTAACAAGGGTCCCGCACAATCGGTTATGATACACATAAATGCGATTAATCATTCATTTTGCCATTTTCACCATCTTAACATAAAGATTATAAAACAATCAGCAGATTTCTAAAAAGAAGAACATATAGAGTACAAAAGGTAAATCCAGAACGCAAGAAATTATTTAACGTGTTGTTTTCATTTTTTTTACATCACTGGGTCGATACCTCTGCTGGTGAAATATCAGTCCACGGGGATATCATCACCTCAGTAGACAGTATTTTGGTACTGACATGATTTAACAAACTTTACTAAAATTGTCCGTCTATAAATTTAGAAATTTGTAAGAAACTAAGGTTTCAACTCCCTCAGGCAAAGTTGACTTTAAATGAACTTGGCTATTTATTTTATGTATTTTTGACATATAGCTCTTCAACGGTTTCGGTACTTATACATCTTCGGATTTCAAATGTTTGGCTTCGAGCGTTCCTGATGAAGGTAAATCAAGAAAAGCGCTTCGGACGCAAAAAATTATTAAAAGTGTTGTTTTAAATTTTGTTTACATCACTGGGTCGATATCTCTGCTGGTGGACTATCAGTCCACGAGGGTATCATCAGCTCAGCATCTCAGTAGAAAGTAGTTTGGTACTGACATGATTTAACAAACTTTACTAAAATTGTCCGTCTATAAATTTAGAACTTTTTAAGAAACTAAGGTTTCAACTCCCTCAGGCAAAGTTGACTTTAAATAAATTAAGCCATTCATTTTATGTATTTTTGACATAAAGCTCGTCAACGATTTCGGTACTTATGTGACAAATCTGGACTTATTATTGTTATTATTTAACGTATTATTATTGTATATGACATATATTTATTCGAATATTGCCGGGTGGTCAACTTCTCGGGTGGGCACAAACACTGATAAATGCATTGACTATCATACTCATGATTTAAACTATTCGTACTTTACAAGTGATAAGGGCCAGTTTTATATGTATATCTTGGCAATGTTTACCTATGAAATACTTTGATTAATACCGTCATATAGTGATTTATGTTGACAAATATTGTCGTGAGATTCAACTTGTTTACATCTGTCATGACACCGTTCTGTACTTTCACTTTGCGATCTCATATTATTATTTATTTAAGTTAACACTTTATCAATGCAGGTAAATTGCGTATTTATTATGTTTGTGCCTCCCTTTTCATTAACATTGTCTTTATTTATGATAGAACAGGGTTTTCATTGATCTCATTTAAGCATTATATCTAATGCGTAAGGTTATGTAAATTACACACAAGTTCATGCACCGTATTGGAAAGGAATTTACTGTCCGTTTAAAAATAGCATTATGTAGAAATGTCCTTTTCGTTTTGTACGCTTTTAAACATAATTCGGACAAGAAGGACAAAGTGAGGACAACTTAATAATGTTGCTTTATCTAATAATAACGAAATTTGTTTGTCTTTTTAAACGTTACTAGCCAAAAGACGTCAGAAATGTTGCTTTTGATTGGATGATTTGATGTTTACTCTAACGTCATAGTAAGTGCCAAAAGACATAAATAGGAGCTGGTAGAACAACATGTCATTCTGAATCAATCTCTTGAACCGTCAACTACCTTTTATATTGACGACCCGATGTATTGCTTTATCTGTTGAATGATGAATGTGTATTTGATGTTTATTATATTGAAAGAAGAAGACAAAATACTACTAAAATAAATATCATTGTTATGTTTATTACAAATCTGTCTCTCCACAATGCCGTTTATTCCACTCCTCCTGAATGATCAGTTAAACAGTTTTATAGTAACCCCAGGTTTGTTACAGTTTGGTGTCAGAAGTTGGATGACAAAAAAATAATTGTCATCCAGTGATCGAATACCTCGCCTGTGATTTTTAAGTTTGATTAGAATATTAAATTTTCAACGATTTTAGTGAACTGGTAATAATTGTCAATGTCTGACGAATCTGATTCAGAAATCGAGTTTAATATGGATAAACGTGAAACAGTCGAAAAAAATAATGAAGACTCATCAAATACAGTAAAACAAGGTCAAGGTGATATTGAAAGTGCATTTAATTACAACGTACGAGACGAAATGGCTAGACAGAGAAATACAGTAGAAATGGAAAAGAATTTTAAAGGTGAACCAGGTGTTTCGTATTTTGAAAATAATAGCGGTCATGAACGAACATGGGGAAATGCACCACAATTTTTCCGTGAACAGTTGTCGATTGCTGGACATCCTGCTACAATTCGTCCAGATGCTTAAAGTGGATCAGATGGTTGGGAAGAATATTTTTCTCATTTTCAAGATTGTGCAGAACTCGGCAGATGGAGTACGGAAAATAGAGTATTGACACTTGCTGCAAGTTTAAAGGGCCCTGCACGAACTTTTATATGAGCCTTCCTTCCCATGAACGCCGACCTTATGGTATACTTGTGCGACGCTTAGAAGAAAGATTCGGAAGTGCACGTCAACAAAACCAATGGTTACCACGTTTTGAAATGAGAACGCGAAATTCCGGAGAAACAGTTGCTGCTCTCGGTGATGACCTCCGCCAGATGGTACAAAAGGCTTATTGTAATTTAGATTCATTGGCACAAGAAGTGTTGGCGCTCAATCAGTTATACAAGTCTATTTTTATAGAAATGAAATGTCGATGCGTAGATCGAGAATGTAAAACGGTCGCTGACGCTGTAGATATAATTGAAAGATATGAGGCTCTTTTAGGGGAGTCAAGTCAAAAGAAAACTAGTGTCCGCTCAGTTTCTTATGAAAATTGTAGTGAAAATAACTTAGATATGGAATGGCAAAATAATGGTGACCCAAATGTCAGATTAATTTCCCAAATAATGACAGTACCATTCAAATGCTTTTAAGTAGAATGGATAAGTTAGAAAATCAGATTCGGAATAGGAATAACCGATCCAACTTTAGATTTTGCAACAAAAATTACCAAAATGGGGACAATACACAGAATCAAAGGACCTGCTTCATTTGTGACTCGCCTGATCATTTTTATAGACAATGTTCTATGTATAATGGTCATGAATTTAGGGAGAATAAACCCCCGAATTCACAGAATTTTAGAAATGTCAGACCAAATACAACTATTGAAACGGTTCAGGGAGACAACCTTCCGTTTACTCAATTGCTCGGGAGTTGACGTTTACAGAAGTCGTATTTTATGTTAATTAAATGATTTTAATGATGTTGGAAATGAAATTCAGACTGCAATAATAAATAGCAGAATAAATCAAATAGGGGGTCAATAAAAATAACAGATAATGGATTTTATATGCATGGTTCAGTTTATGGACAAACATAAGAGAACTCTGGCAAAATATGTTTTATGAATATAATGTGATTATTTGTGATATTACCTTGATAAAATTTTAGAACAAGATTCATTATTTAAATTCGTGCAGTACCAGTAAATTATCGAATATTAAAGTGACTAAGAAACCAGGAAATGTATTTCACATAGATAGACTCGCAGAATATAATGTAAACAGTTTAAAGTGACAAAAGAAAGTGTCTCATATTCTAGCAAGAAGTAAAGTTAAAACCAAAGAAGAGGACAATACGCCATTCGAAATTTATTGTGCTTATGTGTTTAAATGTGTATCACTCGTTATTTTTATTTTTTTTATGAATAAGATTATTCATGTGTTGAGATATAGTGTATATTAAGAAGTAGTGGTGTAGTGTTGTGAATGCATTCAGTAGTTATGTGATATTTCTAGAAACGCAGCCCATATTTGCCTAAAGGGACTGATCACCCCAGAGTTGGTTGAAAAGAGGGAGTTTACTAGACAATTTGGTGGAATATTGTGATATTTCCAAGGTAGTTAATAACTATAGTTGCAGCGTCAACAGAAGTTATTATTTGATGTTAAAGTGATACTGTGTTTTTGTAGATAAGTTGAAGAAATTCGTGAATGGCTCTAGTGTTTCTCTATGGTTTTTAAAAAGTGTCCGATGTCTCATCAGAAATTGCTTTGAGTGTATTAGTGAAAATTATCTACAGATGACAGAAAGATGATTTCCCTCAAGACACAGAAGTGTGGATGATATAATTAAACAGTGTGGATATATTCTATTAAAGACTTAAGAACACAGAGACTAAGTAAACAAAAATAAAAGTACTGAGATACTGTTACCTCCAGAAAATACAGGAGTATTTTAAGACTTGGGTGGGGGGAATTGTGACAAATCTGGACTTATTATTGTTATTATTTAACGTATTATTATTGTATATGACATATATGTATTTGAATATTGCCGGGTGGTCAACTTCTCGGGTGCGCACAAACACTGATAAATGCATTGACTTGCATACTCATGATTTAAACTATTTGTACTTTGCAAGTGATAAGGGCCAGTTTTATATGTATATCATGGTAATGTTTACCTATGAAATACTCTGATTATCCCGTCATATAGTGATTTATTTTGACAAATATCGTCGTGAGATTCAACTTGTTTACATCTGCCATGACACCCGTTCTGTACTTTCACTTTGCGATCTCATATTATTATTTGTTTAAGTTAACACTTTATCAATGCAGGTAAATTGCGTATTTATTATGTTTGTGCCTCCCTTTTCATTAACATTGTCTTTATTTATGATAGAACAGGGTTTTCATTGATCTCATTTAAGCATTATATCTAATGCGTAAGGTTATGTAAATTACACCCAAGTTCATGCACAGTATCGGAAAGGAATTTACTGTCCGTTTAAAAATAGCATTATGTAGAAATGTCCTTTTCGTTTTATACGCTTTTAAACATATATCGGACAAGAAGGACAAAGTGAGGACAACTTAATAATGTTTCTTTATCTAATAATAACGAAATCTGTTTTTTTAAACGTTACTAGCAAAAAGACGTAAGAAATGTTGCTTTTGATTGGATGATTTGATGTTTACTCTAACGTCATAGTAAGTGCCAAAAGACATAAATAGGAGCCTGTAGAACAACATGTCATTCTGAATCAATCTCTTGAACCGTCAACTACCTTTTATATTGAACACCCAATGTATTGCTTTGTCTGTTGAATGATGAATGTGTATTTGATGTTTATTATATTGAAAGACGAAGACAAAATACTACTAAAATAAATATCATTGTTCTGTTTATTACAAATCTGTCTCTCCACAATGCCGTTTATTCCACTCCTCCTGAATGATGAGTTAAACAGTTTTATAGTAACCCTAGGTTTGTTACACTTATACATCTTCGGATTTCATATGTTTGGCTTTGAGCGTTCCTGATGAAGGAAAATCCAGAAAAGCACTTCGGACGCAAGTAGTTATTAAACGTGTTGTTTTCAATTACATCACTAGGTCGATACCTCTGCTGGTGGACTATCAGTCCACGAGGTTATCATCAGCTCAGTAGACAGTATTTCGGTACTGACATGATCTAACAAACTTTACTAAAATTGTCTGTCTATAAATTTAGAAATTTTTAAGAAACTAAGGTTTCAACTCCCTCATGCAAAAGAAGGCTTTTAATGAATTTCGCTATTTATTTTATGTATTTTTGACATATAGCTCTTCAATGGTTTCAGTACTTATACATCTTCAGATTTCCAAGGTTTGGCTTTTAGCGTTCCTGATGAAGGTAACTCCAGAAAAACGCTTCGAACACAAGAAATTATTAAACGCGTTGTTTTCAATTTTTTACATCACTGGGTCGATATCTCTGCTGGTGGACTATTAGTCCCCGAGGGTATCGTCAGCTCAGTAATCAGTATTTCGGTACTGACATGATTTTACAAACTTTACTAAAATTGTCCGTCTATTTATTTTTAACTTTGAATGAGATTCACTAGGCTGCTTATTTAGTACTTGTAAAGGTTGAACTGTTAAATATTTGATAGGATGATTGTGCTTTTAAAGATGTTGATTAATGATACTTTTGAATTTATTTGGTCCTTTAAAACGATACAGGTGTTCTTGCGTGCGTTTAGATAAATATCGTCCAGTTTCACCTATGTACTGAATACCGCATCCCGGTTTGTTTCATGTGAGTGTTTTTTAAGTAATATCAGTTTCAAAATTTGAGGAAAATTTGCGACCATTCAACGTGGACCTTACCGTATTGTTGATGGACAGACGGGGACATGATTGTAAGTCATTTTTTGGCATGACTCTTATCGATAGTAGGGTAACCACGATTTTTATTGTTAAAATGGTAGCGATGGTAGTATTTTTAGATAAGCGATTTTGAAGTGAAGATTGAGACGTGTAGATACCCTTTGAACGAGTTTAGTATTTATTTTTTTTCTATTTCGAAGTTTCATATTTGTTTTTTTGGTATGTGGATTTTATTAGAAAGGAGCAAAGACTGGCGTCCAGAATATGAACCAGCACACAGTAAATTGAATAATGTGAAAATGAGAAAACTATTCGGCTAAAGAGGTCAAACGCTTTTTGTCATAAATTACTCCACTGACGTCCACCTAAATTGATGAATGGGGCTGAATATTAAAATACTACTTTTGATAAATATTCCTAAAGTAATGAACATAGAGAAGTTCTCGTTCAAACACACACTCCATAATCTAGTATAATATAAGAGCATAAACCTTAAGCATGGGGAGGTACTCTACTGTCTCCACACGGCACTAAAGACAAACTCTGTGAAAAATTAAATTGAGAAAGGAAATGGGGAATGTGTCAAAGCGACAGACTTAAATTCCGGCCAATGTTCGGATATAGTCGCCTATGGTTATGTGGAGATCTTAAAACCGTAGAATTTTACTGACACGTAAGTCGAGGGACCCGCGGTAACCTAGCAAAATATTCTCCCTCATTAAAAAATTGTCCCTATGCTCTTTTATGCCCGTTGATGTGATTGTTATGGCGACAGATAAACGATAAGCAGCAACAGTGATATATCGTTGTTCACAAGATATAGATCTATTAAGGTGGCTCGGGAGTATTCGACTGCGCATAATTTCACGCATGAATTACAAAAGTATTTGTCGTAAATTCAATACATTTTTTTTTTAATTTTGATTGATTAGAAATGTTAAATCATTGCAGTTATGTGATTAATAGAATATTTTCGTTATCATCCGTATTTGTTAAATGGTCAAAATGACATTTCACCCATTTTCACCACTTTCCCGCCCAAATTTGGGTTTTAGGGCAAAATATTTTTTTTTCCTTATCGGTGACCTATGTTTTTTATTTTCTCATTCTTTGAAGCTATATTTGAGCTTTTTATATTCCAGTTTTGGAGCAAGTGTCATAGAACATTTTTTTTATATTTCGATAAAAATATGTCAACACCTCTATTTTCCCTATCATTTCATTGAAAATGGTCCCTTTTACATACTTCTTTAAAAGTAAAATTCCGAGCTTAAATGGTCCGTGACCCCCTATTTTTTTTCGACCAATTTGATTCACTTTCTGTAAAGAATAAAATAACAAAAAATACGGCACTTCTGATAGAAACTTCGAATAGGCCCGAGCCGCCTTAAGAGAAACAATATCTTGGTAAAAACAAAATACGAGGGAAACACATAAATTATGAAAGGAAAGCAACTGAAGGACAGAAACACTAAACTACAAAAAAAAAAAACCGCCAACATATATAGACATGGACTATCTTTAGTAACTGACTTTTTACAGGAAATTTAAGAAAATATAGTCAGTAGAACCTTAATGTATGGCAAGCCAAACATCCCGCTTATATGACAATGTAAAAAAATACCTATAAAATGAAAACATTACGTCTCAGGAATACATAACAAATAAACGCAAGAAAAACAAGGGAAAAATTTATAGAATTTACGACAGTACACCAGAAATCCACAGACCTGTGCGTCACACGAATGTATCAACGTTACAAAACGGTGCGTTTATATAATCATTGGTAAATTTCTAAATAAAATAAAATATATCTGTTTTCCCTTTGACACGTACACGCATATATCTAAAAGAGATGACGAAGATCGAAGAACTATCCTTTCTATGTTGAGGAGTACAAAAATGTTTCAGAAAGCAAAGGTGAAAAGCTAGTACCGATTTATGTTTCTTCAAATACTAACTACTCTTTTCCGAAACCTGCCTCTCTTTGTGATCTGTTTAAATTTTCATCTCTGATTTTACATTAAAAAACTGATGTGTAACAGTAGTTGGGTTCGCACAGTAAACCATTCCTTATCTGGGTTTTATAATTTTGTCTTACCTTAGTCAAACTATATTTGTATCAATTAAGAATGTTTAGAATTAGACGGATAAAAAATCATGTGTTTCTATGTAATTATATTTTTTATACTTACATCGAAACATAGACAGAAAATAAAACTCCAAGGATAACCAAAGCCAAATTTGAACATCCATCCTCGTTTAAGGTACGAAACAAATGCATCTGATGTCGTTTAACAGGTAAATTAAACACAGTTTTAATTTCACATCTTCCGGTTTAAAATTTAGGTACGAGAATTTGAAGGCACTCGTAATCTTATATTAAGTCTCGTGTTAGATAACAACATGTATATCTCGAAACAGGTAAGATAATCTTAAAGTTTTATTTTTATATGATTATTAACAAATACAAAATTGAAATATGACAAATTCAAAGTAGTTTGAATTCTTGCACTGAGCAGGAACGTCCATGTCAATAAACTGTACGTATCAATGTTACGCTGATATTTTACATGCCTCACGCTCTATACAAGTCTTTGTAAATTTTCTATTTACAATTTCCTCTGATTTAATTTACAAGAAAACAATATAAATCAATTGGAATGTTAATTTCTGAAGTAGTTTATCATGAGTTTCACGAAAGTAGTAAACTCTTATAGAAGTAAAAATATTTTTTCTGATAAAAAGTACATATTCGTTTATAAGTCACATGATATTTTATTATAAACGGAAATATATAAAATAAAGATCTGGTATGATTACTTTTACTGTTATCAATTTTTGAGTATATACCGTTGACGTGGATCGGTACTTACACATCCTGCCATAGTATTATGGTCACTTTTAAGTTCTTGTTTTTCATGTTTACTATGTACTCTGTCTATATGCCATTTTTGTCTGTTTGATGAAACAGATTTTTGTGTTTATATTGATTAGAATTATATTACAATGTTTACTGCTGTACCCCAATTTTTTACGTCTCTTACGTCTCCTTGTTTTGTTCACACATTTTTATCAATATAATGGATTTCTATGCAATTGTCATACTAGTGAGAGGTTTAGCTAGCTATAAAACCAGGTGCAATCCACCATTTTCTACATAAGGAATTTCTAGTACCAAATAACATGGAAAACAACTGTCATATTCCTTATATGACAGTTGATTTCCATTCGTTAGATGTGTTTGAGATTTTAATTTTACCGTTTTGAATTTGCCTTTGAGTTCGGTATTTTTGTTATTTAATTTTATTTAAATTTATTACAAAAAAGGAAAAAAATATCAAAAGACAAACAACACATGCAAAAGTATACAAAACACAACAAACGCAGCTTTTGCGAAAAAAAATTTTGCGAAAATATTGTATATACATGTACCTAAAAATAAATCAATATATTAAAACAACTTATGGCAGTATAATATTAACGACACACACAAAGAGGAGTGGTCGTGTCCCATGGGTTAAACCATGTCGAAAATTCTGATCAAAAACATAAATTGTTCTCTAAAAATGTTAACCTAATAGAATTACAATAAATGAAAGTCACATAATCTCTTTGTGATTCGTGTATTGTCACTGTGTTTTTTAATTCGGTTTACATAAATATCAAAGGTACCAGGCTTATAATTTGACATACCAGACGCGCGTTTCGTCTACATAAGACTTATCAGTGACGCTTAGATCAAAATAGTGAGAAAGCCAAACAAGTATAAAGTTGTAGAACAAAGACTCAAAATTTTTAAAAGTTGTGACAAGTACGGCTAAAGTAATTCATGTCTGAGATAAGAAAATCCTTAGTTTTTCGAATAATTTATATGTTTTCAAATAGTAAATTTATAAAAATGACCATATAATTGGTCTTCATGTCAACCCGGAATTGTTTTTAAAACACTCAACAGCCTGCACATATGCTGTAGTTACCTTACCTTTTATGTTTATACCATGGACGTATGGATGTTTGTATAATTGTATAATATGTGTTATCTTTATGAATATATTGTCATAATTACCATAAGTAACAATCAATATCATACCTCCTATGCATTTCTAGCAATATCCTTGGTTAAAAGCAAATAAGATTAGACACTATAAATTTATAATATGAGATTAGTTGACTAGTCTTATTCTAATAATTGGTTAATAACAGTGTTGTCCCTTTGTAAAAAAACAATATGATATTAAAGAAAAACTGATGTATTTTGCTCAAACAACAGATAAACAACTAAAAATACATATTACAGAAAACACATGGAAGTAGACAATGGGTGATTAATGATATTTGTTTTTGTATAAAGTAACGCAAGTAGGTTCTTAATATTGAAAACATAATAGACCACTAGTCTCAAGGCAAAATCCTAAGATCGTTGGCAAAATATATTCGCTACACAGTATCCTATTATATACTGTATAAGGTCACTAGCACATTGCTAAACTAATATTACTGATAGAAACACAGATGATGTTATAATATAAAACGACATCACTAATAAAAGTCGGTTTATATAATTTAGCCATCTCTGTTATATGAATGCTTGACTAAAGTTCCCTTTAAATAAATATTTTAAAAGTTGAAGGTCATATGATACGTATTGTATTGTTACTCAGACTGTTATATGAACTATTAATAAATTATGTTTTCCTGGAACGAAAGACGATTTATATCTTGGTAACACCCGTCAAGTACATTAGTACATATTAAATTGTATATCCTTTAATAAAAAGGGGCGAGAGATACCAGAGGAACAGTCAAACCCATAACTGACAAAGGACGATATTACAATTACATGGAAACATAAAACAGTATTTGTATATCCAATCTATGATATATTTATCAAAAACATGAACATAAAAGTGAATGATTTTCTTTTTAATCTAATTTGCAGAACAGCCCAATTCTCAATGATCAACGAGTAATAAGATATAACAACTATATATCTGTTTTTCTAAAGGTAAAAAGATATATGACAATATGACAGCAACCCAACAGCAAAAAACTAAGAGACATCAACTATATGAGTATAGTAGATCATATCAACTAACAAAACGCTACTCCTACCCCCAAAAAAGACGATTATAAAACATGTATCACAATATAGTCCTTTGTCCAAACTGTCAATATCTGATGAACAATTCAAGAAATAAAGAAGCATTTTAAAACTTGTAAGTTAAAAAATAAACAGCCCGAATAATCAGTTCAGTTATTGAATACCGATTTTTTTTCCCAATTAAATGACATTACAGATCTCAAACTCTTTGGTCGGGTTATTGTCTCTTGTGGCACATTCCCCATAACAATTCTGAATTTTGCTAGACAACAGTTGCATCAGCACTTTCCTTTTTAGTTGTATGAAAGGGTTTTTGAGCTTTTGATTTTGCAATTTGATAAGGGACCTTCATTTTTGTATTTTCCTCGGAATTCAGTATTTTTGTGATTTCATTTTTCACATCAAATCAAATTAAAATATTATACTCATATTGATGTCAAATTGTTGGTGGTGATGATGATTTGACAAAAACAATATTTGAAATATTTTTGAACAAAAATCATATCCAAGAAAACTTAACTGCTTCGACGAATTGACTTCATAAATTGTAATTCAATTTGATTGTAAAGTTAGTAATATCACACACTGATAAAGATCGTTAGTTTTATTGCTATCCTAAATATTCAGGTATAAAAGTTTCAAATTACTTTAAAAAAAAAATGATATGTAGATCTCGTATAGAAAAGAGACAAAAAGCATTTAACTTTGTCACTTACTTGTCATTTAAATAAGAGTTGATTTGCTTTTTTTATAGAGATAATGTTTTTTAACGTTTTTAATTTAGTTCTATGTAATATTTGAATGCATTATAACATCATCATTTGCGTTCGCTTTAAATGTTTCGTTATTAAAATGTATTTTCTCTATTATACTTTTTTACATTTGTCCTACCGAAAACTATCTGTTTATTTATCCGTCAGTTTCTTCATTGTCCTACCAAAAAAATCTGTTTATTTATCCGTCAGTTTCTTCATTGTCCTACCGAAAACTATCTGTTTATTTATCCGTCAGTTTCTTCATGTTCTTTCTCTCGAACTATTTATTATAGTTATGACAAACATAATACTTCAAAACTCGTCCAATTCCAACAGAATAATACCACATCTTCTTATGTTTATATTGATGATATCATAATTTCTAAAACATGAGACAGAAATCTAACAACAAGACGTAGAGATTGTATATATCAGCTTGTAAGTACTTCACTCCTTTGATATATCATCCTTCCCCAAACATGAGACAGAAATCTAACAACACAACGTATATATATATATCCGTTTGAAAGTTCGTCTCTCATCTGATCAGTACTGAACACGGAAACAAATAAAAAGAAACACATTCAGTATTAATCTAAAAGTTCACATTATTACTGAACGCTAGGTCAAAAAATAATTCTGACTAGTAATAAGTACAAAAGAATTAGTACACCACCAACAGAGTGAGTATCACAACTTCTTAACCAGTCTGAAATATGCATGGGTTAGTGAAATCGGGAAAATTACTATTTAAAAGTTATTAACAATGTTGTCAGGACTATAAAACAACATTTCTATCCTGCAACTTTTGTTGTGAAAACACAGAAGATATTAGTTATCAACCTAAAAAAATAACAAATCGTACATTTTGTAGTTCCTTTAAATGTGCGGACGTGATGTTTGAAGACATAACTTAGTTGTCTAACACAAAGATTATAACTTTTTTATTTTATCTAAGATCAATAGACAAATAAAGTTTAAAGGTACACCTTGATCCTCTTCATATGCATTTAAATCTTTTATCACGTGCCAGGTCCGAGTTTTGAAAGTGTTTTTAATCGTGAGAAACTAAAGTCTGTGTCAAATATATATTAACTCACACTAGTCAGAGATGATCTGTTGGCGTTTAATTTAGACGTAACGAGCTGTGTTCTTTCAAAAATACATTATAGGTAAGTGTTTGTCTTTTTTTTTAGAACCAAACTTTTTGGTCATAAAGATATATACTTATCAATAAAATAAAGTCAGCATAGATACCAGGACTAAATGTTGTAAATACGCCAGACGCGCATTTTGTCTACAAAAGACTCATAAGTGATGCTCAAATTCAAAAAAGTTTAAAAGGCCAAATAAGGTACGAAGGTGAAGAGCATTAAGGACCAAAATTTCTAAAAGTTATGCCAAATGCAGCTAATGTGATATATGCCTGAGGTAGAAAAGCTGTAGTTTTTCAAAAATTCTAAATTTTGTAAACAGTTAATTTATCAGTATAACCATATCAATGATAATTCATGTCAGCACAAAAAGTTCCGACTACTGAGCTGGTGGTACCCTCGGGGAAATAATTCTCCACCAGCAGTGGCATCGACCCAATGGTTGTAAATAAACTCATCATAGATACCAGGACTAAATTTTGTATATACGCCAGACGCCCGTTTCGTCTACAAAAGACTCATCAGTGACGCTCGAAAGCAAAAACGTTAAAAAGGCCAAATAAGGTACCATGGTGAAGAGCATTAAGGACCAAAATTCCTAAAAGTTATGCCAAATGCAGCTAATGTGATATATGCCTTAGGTAGAAAAGCTGTGGTTTTTCAAAAATTCTTAATTTTGCAAAAAGTTAATTTATCAATATAACCATAGCAATGATAATTCATGTCAGCACAAAAAGTGCCGACTACTGAGCTGGTGGTACCCTCGGGGAAATAAATCTCCACCAGCAGTGGCATCGACCCAGTGGTTGTAAATAAACTCATCATAGATACCAGGTAGTGACCTATGATATACAGCCTGCACTTGTTAGTTATAACACTGCGGTGTTTCTATCAATTCAAGGTAGCAAGGGACATATTATATACGTTTTGAACCATATGAGTACACTGTGTCTAAACCACACCCGCAAAATTTGTTCGGACTCTATGGTATCTTACATCCGGCACAATGACGGAACATTAATAGACAGAAGAAAGCTACGTTTCCCCTTATTTTCTTATTCTTTTTATAATATCGAAGAATATATATACATATACAACTATTTTCTATTGTGATATGCAATATTTTTTACAACCGTTCTATATTAACGGAGAAATAAGTCAAAATGCACGTCAAAATGACGAATTCAGTGAACCTTGCCTCGAAATTGTTTTATTTTTCTTTAAATTGTTCACATTGTACGGAAAGAAAGGTACGGAAAGATAGATACTGACACGGAGATTGCAAAACTTGTTTTTATGAACATCTCAATACTTGTATTTCTGAGTATGGAACGAAAGAAAGGGGTCATGTCAAAATGGAACTGGCCGGTTTCGTCAATGTTTACCACCCGGTTTGGTCATAGATTTCACAATGCATAAACCGGTTTGGTCAAATAAAAAAAAAATCATATTCGCATTGCATTATAATTGATAATTTAACTTCAGTGTTAAAAGGGAGTTTTGTGACCGGGTCGTTGGAAAACAAGTTCTTTTACAGAACAACGGCTTGTTATTTATATGATTAGTCTCAGATTCAAAAAACTAATAAGCAAAAACTAGAATTCCAACTCTTATAGAACACAAATAATTCTAATTTTACTTTGCATTCAAATTTTTTTAACAGAAATGAAGGTTATTACACAAATTGAGGTTAAAGCTCTCAAATATGCGTTTTCTATATGAATTATGGAAAATATGTTTAAACTTGAATTTAGAGTTAAACTTTACGGTCTTAAAAAATCGAAACACACAATTGTTATTTGATTTTCTCGTACAATAGGATGGACACCTTTATAAGAAATCTAATCATTCTATGTATGTAATCTTTTCTATGATTGTTAAAAATAAATCTTCTTAAGGATAAACGTTGATGATAAGACAAATGTATATATGCATTCATAATCGACATGGAAAATGAATGTTTATAGGAAGAAAAGGATTACAAATACCATGCATCAAAGGTGGGGGGGGGGGGGGGGGGGGGGCGTGCATCTTTACGTCTTCTAGATTCGCAACTTATCATATAAAGTGTATACCGAACTAAAATATTGTAAGAAATAAGAAAACAGGGACACGCTAGAAATCGAATTATGTGAGTTTGATTATGTTTATTATAAACATTCTCATTAATATTTTTAAACAAACGACGACAATAAGTGATTCGAATTCATAGCGTTTTGAACTATTTGTATAAAGCTGCATATGTCAAAAGTTAGAAGGTTTGACTGTAACATATACAAGTATGGAACACAGATCTAACGATGTCTTTCCCTATTTGCCATTGCCCTTGCCCTTGACCTCATTTCTATATTATTTTTCCTTCGGCCACAGACCTTCATCATAAATTGAATTGCGACAATTTAAGCATTTGTGACATGTCAGTGCGTACATGTAAAAATAAATAATATGTCTTTTTTTCTATTGAAAAAAAACGCCAGTGAAGTTGTTTGCTATGTCCGATCCGATTCGTGAAATTTGAAATTTTCAGTTGTTACACTTTTTTTTTTTAAATTCAAGAACGGTGTAACTTTGTTTGGAATTCTTGATTGTTTTTGGATCACTTGACCCAACAGGAAAAGTTGTTTTTTTTCATCACTTGGCACCGGTCGACCGTCGTTCATTGTCTTTCAAACATTTTTTTATATAAATGTTCACATCTAAAATTACTAGGCTGCATTGAACAAACCTTATCTAAAATCATATGTATTTTTTAATCATAATTAGGGTATCTAGTTTTAAAAAGTTTACCGTGACCCCGCTTGTCAACCAAGATGGCGTTCATGGCTAAGAAATAAACAAAGGGGGGGTGGGGGGGGGGCATGCAAGTGCATGATGTCAATTATTTAAAAACAGCCGTAGACATAAACAATGCGAAAGGACCAGATGATTATCTTCAAAATGTTGAGCTCTACCATTTGTCCGTTTACTATAAAATTATCACATTAGTTCTTCAAGGAGTTATTGCATTGCCCTTAAATGACGAATTTGAAGTTCTTTTTATCAATTTCTATCTATTATTTTCAAACATATATATAAAAGTCATATAGCAAAAATGACTTAGGAAGTCAAGAAGATATACAAATAAATCGACTTGGCCGATATCCATGATATCCTAATAAAACTTATTGACCTTTAATCAAGAGTTTTTTTTCATTTCATTGCGTTTTCACACGCCCGTCACAAGTTTGACAGGACGTATTAATGTATAGATCCCTCCGTCCGTCCGTCTGTCTGTCATTCCTTCCATCCGTCCGTTCCTCCATCTTTCGGTCATTCTGTCCGTCCGTCCGTCTATCCTTCTTTTCATCGTAAACATGTCGCACCGTAACTTGAGAACAGCTTATCTAGTTTTCATGAAACTTAACAAAGTTATTTCTTGAAATGGTCAAACGATCTGTACCTTTTAGTGAAAATCAAATTAAATCTTTTTGAGTTACAGAACTTTGTAAGTAAAACAGGAGTGTGTTTTTTTTTTAACATGTCGCGCCATATCTCAAAACGATTTATCATTATTGCATCAAACTTTACACACTTCTTAGTAATATAAATCTTAACTTCTGCATACTTTTTGGTGATATTTTTTTATATAGGTTTTGAGATACATCGCAGTATGTGACCCCCCTTTTTTTTTACAAAGAAAACCTAAATAACGCTTAATAAACAAAATTAAAAACATCACCAAAAAGTATGCAGAAGTTAAGATTTATATTACTAAGAAGTGTGTAAAGTTTGATGCAATAATGATAAATCGTTTTGAGATATGGCGCGACATGTTAAAAAAAAAACACACTCCTGTTTTACTTACAAAGTTCTGTAACTCAAAAAGATTTAATTTGATTTTCACTAAAAGGTACAGATCGTTTGACCATTTCAAGAAATAACTTTGTTAAGTTTCATGAAAACTAGATAAGCTGTTCTCAAGTTACGGTGCGACATGTTTACGATGAAAAGAAGGATAGACGGACGGACGGACAGAATGGCCGAAAGATGGAGGAACGGACGGATGGAAGGAATGACAGACAGACGGACGGACGGAGGGATCTATACATTAATACGTCCTGTCAAACTTGTGACGGGCGTGTGAAAACGCAATGAAATGAAAAAAAACTCTTGATTAAAGGTCAATAAGTTTTATTAGGATATCATGGATATCGGCCAAGTCGATTTATTTGTATATCTTCTTGACTTCCTAAGTCATTTTTGCTATATGACTTTTATATATATGTTTGAAAATAATAGATAGAAATTGATAAAAAGAACTTCAAATTCGTCATTTAAGGGCAATGCAATAACTCCTTGAAGAACTAATGTGATAATTTTATAGTAAACGGACAAATGGTAGAGCTCAACATTTTGAAGATAATCATCTGGTCCTTTCGCATTGTTTATGTCTACGGCTGTTTTTAAATAATTGACATCATGCACTTGCATGCCCCCCCCCCCCCTTTGTTTATTTCTTAGCCATGAACGCCATCTTGGTTGACAAGCGGGGTCACGGTAAACTTTTTAAAACTAGATACCCTAATTATGATTAAAAAATACATATGATTTTAGATAAGGTTTGTTCAATGCAGCCTAGTAATTTTAGATGTGAACACTTATATATAAAAATGTTTGAAAGACAATGAACGACGGTCGACCGGTGCCAAGTGATGAAAAAAAACAACTTTTCCTGTTGGGTCAAGTGATCCAAAAACAATCAAGAATTCCAAACAAAGTTACACCGTTCTTGAATTTAAAAAAAAAAAGTGTAACAACTGAAAATTTCAAATTTCACGAATCGGATCGGACATAGCAAACAACTTCACTGGCGTTTTTTTTCAATAGAAAAAAAGACATATTATTTATTTTTACATGTACGCACTGACATGTCACAAATGCTTAAATTGTCGCAATTCAATTTATGATGAAGGTCTGTGGCCGAAGGAAAAATAATATAGAAATGAGGTCAAGGGCAAGGGCAATGGCAAATAGGGAAAGACATCGTTAGATCTGTGTTCCATACTTGTATATGTTACAGTCAAACCTTCTAACTTTTGACATATGCAGCTTTATACAAATAGTTCAAAACGCTATGAATTCGAATCACTTATTGTCGTCGTTTGTTTAAAAATATTAATGAGAATGTTTATAATAAACATAATCAAACTCACATAATTCGATTTCTAGCGTGTCCCTGTTTTCTTATTTCTTACAATATTTTAGTTCGGTATACACTTTATATGATAAGTTGCGAATCTAGAAGACGTAAAGATGCACGCCCCCCACCCCCCCCCCACCTTTGATGCATGGTATTTGTAATCCTTTTCTTCCTATAAACATTCATTTTCCATGTCGATTATGAATGCATATATACATTTGTCTTATCATCAACGTTTATCCTTAAGAAGATTTATTTTTAACAATCATAGAAAAGATTACATACATAGAATGATTAGATTTCTTATAAAGGTGTCCATCCTATTGTACGAGAAAATCAAATAACAATTGTGTGTTTCGATTTTTTAAGACCGTAAAGTTTAACTCTAAATTCAAGTTTAAACATATTTTCCATAATTCATATAGAAAACGCATATTTGAGAGCTTTAACCTCAATTTGTGTAATAACCTTCATTTCTGTTAAAAAAATTTGAATGCAAAGTAAAATTAGAATTATTTGTGTTCTATAAGAGTTGGAATTCTAGTTTTTGCTTATTAGTTTTTTTAATCTGAGACTAATCATATAAATAACAAGCCGTTGTTCTGTAAAAGAACTTGTTTTCCAACGACCCGGTCACAAAACTCCCTTTTAACACTGAAGTTAAATTATCAATTATAATGCAATGCGAATATGATTTTTTTTTTATTTGACCAAACCGGTTTATGCATTGTGAAATCTATGACCAAACCGGGTGGTAAACATTGACGAAACCGGCCAGTTCCATTTTGACATGACCCCTTTCTTTCGTTCCATACTCAGAAATACAAGTATTGAGATGTTCATAAAAACAAGTTTTGCAATCTCCGTGTCAGTATCTATCTTTCCGTACCTTTCTTTCCGTACAATGTGAACAATTTAAAGAAAAATAAAACAATTTCGAGGCAAGGTTCACTGAATTCGTCATTTTGACGTGCATTTTGACTTATTTCTCCGTTAATATAGAACGGTTGTAAAAAATATTGCATATCACAATAGAAAATAGTTGTATATGTATATATATTCTTCGATATTATAAAAAGAATAAGAAAATAAGGGGAAACGTAGCTTTCTTCTGTCTATTAATGTTCCGTCATTGTGCCGGATGTAAGATACCATAGAGTCCGAACAAATTTTGCGGGTGTGGTTTAGACACAGTGTACTCATATGGTTCAAAACGTATATAATATGTCCCTTGCTACCTTGAATTGATAGAAACACCGCAGTGTTATAACTAACAAGTGCAGGCTGTATATCATAGGTCACTACCTGGTATCTATGATGAGTTTATTTACAACCACTGGGTCGATGCCACTGCTGGTGGAGATTTATTTCCCCGAGGGTACCACCAGCTCAGTAGTCGGCACTTTTTGTGCTGACATGAATTATCATTGCTATGGTTATATTGATAAATTAACTTTTTGCAAAATTAAGAATTTTTGAAAAACCACAGCTTTTCTACCTAAGGCATATATCACATTAGCTGCATTTGGCATAACTTTTAGGAATTTTGGTCCTTAATGCTCTTCACCATGGTACCTTATTTGGCCTTTTTAACTTTTTTGCTTTCGAGCGTCACTGATGAGTCTTTTGTAGACGAAACGGGCGTCTGGCGTATATACAAAATTTAGTCCTGGTATCTATGATGAGTTTATTTACAACCATTGGGTCGATGCCACTGCTGGTGGAGAATTATTTCCCCGAGGGTACCACCAGCTCAGTAGTCGGAACTTTTTGTGCTGACATGAATTATCATTGATATGGTTATACTGATAAATTAACTGTTTACAAAATTTAGAATTTTTGAAAAACTACAGCTTTTCTACCTCAGGCATATATCACATTAGCTGCATTTGGCATAACTTTTAGAAATTTTGGTCCTTAATGCTCTTCACCTTCGTACCTTATTTGGCCTTTTAAACTTTTTTGAATTTGAGCATCACTGATGAGTCTTTTGTAGACAAAATGCGCGTCTGACGTATTTACAACATTTAGTCCTGGTATCTATGATGACTTTATTTTATTGATAAGTATATATCTTTATGACCAAAAAGTTTGGTTCTAAAAAAAAAGACAAACACTTACCTATAATGTATTTTTGAAAGAACACAGCTCGTTACGTCTAAATTAAAAGCCAACAGATCATCTCTGACTAGTGTGAGTTAATATATATTTGACACAGACTTTAGTTTCTTACGATTAAAAACACTTTCAAAACTCGGACCTGGCACGTGATAAAAGATTTAAATGCATATGAAGAGGATCAAGGTGTACCTTTAAACTTTATTTGTCTATTGATCTTAGATAAAATAAAAAAGTTATAATCTTGGTGTTAGACAACTAAGTTATGTCTTCAAACATCACGTCCGCACATTCAAAGGAACTACAAAATGTACGATTTGTTATTTTTTTAGGTTGATAACTAATATCTTCTGTGTTTTCACAACAAAAGTTGCAGGATAGAAATGTTGTTTTATAGTCCTGACAACATTGTTAATAACTTTTAAATAGTAATTTTCCCGATTTCACTAACCCATGCATATTTCAGACTGGTTAAGAAGTTGTGATACTCACTCTGTTGGTGGTGTACTAATTCTTTTGTACTTATTACTAGTCAGAATTATTTTTTGACCTAGCGTTCAGTAATAATGTGAACTTTTAGATTAATACTGAATGTGTTTCTTTTTATTTGTTTCCGTGTTCAGTACTGATCAGATGAGAGACGAACTTTCAAACGGATATATATATACGTTGTGTTGTTAGATTTCTGTCTCATGTTTGGGGAAGGATGATATATCAAAGGAGTGAAGTACTTACAAGCTGATATATACAATCTCTACGTCTTGTTGTTAGATTTCTGTCTCATGTTTTAGAAATTATGATATCATCAATATAAACATAAGAAGATGTGGTATTATTCTGTTGGAATTGGACGAGTTTTGAAGTATTATGTTTGTCATAACTATAATAAATAGTTCGAGAGAAAGAACATGAAGAAACTGACGGATAAATAAACAGATAGTTTTCGGTAGGACAATGAAGAAACTGACGGATAAATAAACAGATTTTTTTGGTAGGACAATGAAGAAACTGACGGATAAATAAACAGATAGTTTTCGGTAGGACAAATGTAAAAAAGTATAATAGAGAAAATACATTTTAATAACGAAACATTTAAAGCGAACGCAAATGATGATGTTATAATGCATTCAAATATTACATAGAACTAAATTAAAAACGTTAAAAAACATTATCCCTATAAAAAAAGCAAATCAACTCTTATTTAAATGACAAGTAAGTGACAAAGTTAAATGCTTTTTGTCTCTTTTCTATACGAGATCTACATATCATTTTTTTTTTTAAGTAATTTGAAACTTTTATACCTGAATATTTAGGATAGCAATAAAACTAACGATCTTTATCAGTGTGTGATATTACTAACTTTACAATCAAATTGAATTACAATTTATGAAGTCAATTCGTCGAAGCAGTTAAGTTTTCTTGGATATGATTTTTGTTCAAAAATATTTCAAATATTGTTTTTGTCAAATCATCATCACAACCAACAATTTGACATCAATATGAGTATAATATTTTAATTTGATTTGATGTGAAAAATGAAATCACAAAAATACTGAATTCCGAGGAAAATACAAAAATGAAGGTCCCTTATCAAATTGCAAAATCAAAAGCTCAAAAACCCTTTCATACAACTAAAAAGGAAAGTGCTGATGCAACTGTTGTCTAGCAAAATTCAGAATTGTTATGGGGAATGTGCCACAAGAGACAATAACCCGACCAAAGAGTTTGAGATCTGTAATGTCATTTAATGGGGAAAAAAAATCGGTATTCAATAACTGAACTGATTATTCGGGCTGTTTATTTTTTAACTTACAAGTTTTAAAATGCTTCTTTATTTCTTGAATTGTTCATCAGATATTGACAGTTTGGACAAAGGACTATATTGTGATACATGTTTTATAATCGTCTTTTTTTGGGGTAGGAGTAGCGTTTTGTTAGTTGATATGATCTACTATACTCATATAGTTGATGTCTCTTAGTTTTTTGCTGTTGGGTTGCTGTCATATTGTCATATATCTTTTTACCTTTAGAAAAACAGATATATAGTTGTTATATCTTATTACTCGTTGATCATTGAGAATTGGGCTGTTCTGCAAATTAGATTAAAAAGAAAATCATTCACTTTTATGTTCATGTTTTTGATAAATATATCATAGATTGGATATACAAATACTGTTTTATGTTTCCATGTAATTGTAATATCGTCCTTTGTCAGTTATGGGTTTGACTGTTCCTCTGGTATCTCTCGCCCCTTTTTATTAAAGGATATACAATTTAATATGTACTAATGTACTTGACGGGTGTTACCAAGATATAAATCGTCTTTCGTTCCAGGAAAACATAATTTATTAATAGTTCATATAACAGTCTGAGTAACAATACAATACGTATCATATGACCTTCAACTTTTAAAATATTTATTTAAAGGGAACTTTAGTCAAGCATTCATATAACAGAGATTGCTAAATTATATAAACCGACTTTTATTAGTGATGTCGTTTTATATTATAACATCATCTGTGTTTCTATCAGTAATATTAGTTTAGCAATGTGCTAGTGACCTTATACAGTATATAATAGGATACTGTGTAGCGAATATATTTTGCCAACGATCTTAGGATTTTGCCTTGAGACTAGTGGTCTATTATGTTTTCAATATTAAGAACCTACTTGCGTTACTTTATACAAAAACAAATATCATTAATAACCCATTGTCTACTTCCATGTGTTTTCTGTAATATGTATTTTTAGTTGTTTATCTGTTGTTTGAGCAAAATACATCAGTTTTTCTTTAATATCATATTGTTTTTTTACAAAGGGACAACACTGTTATTAACCAATTATTAGAATAAGACTAGTCAACTAATCTCATATTATAAATTTATAGTGTCTAATCTTATTTGCTTTTAACCAAGGATATTGCTAGAAATGCATAGGAGGTATGATATTGATTGTTACTTATGGTAATTATGACAATATATTCATAAAGATAACACATATTATACAATTATACAAACATCCATACGTCCATGGTATAAACATAAAAGGTAAGGTAACTACAGCATATGTGCAGGCTGTTGAGTGTTTTAAAAACAATTCCGGGTTGACATGAAGACCAATTATATGGTCATTTTTATAAATTTACTATTTGAAAACATATAAATTATTCGAAAAACTAAGGATTTTCTTATCTCAGACATGAATTACTTTAGCCGTACTTGTCACAACTTTTAAAAATTTTGAGTCTTTGTTCTACAACTTTATACTTGTTTGGCTTTCTCACTATTTTGATCTAAGCGTCACTGATAAGTCTTATGTAGACGAAACGCGCGTCTGGTATGTCAAATTATAAGCCTGGTACCTTTGATATTTATGTAAACCGAATTAGAAAACACAGTGACAATACACGAATCACAAAGAGATTATGTGACTTTCATTTATTGTAATTCTATTAGGTTAACATTTTTAGAGAACATTTTATGTTTTTGATCAGAATTTTCGACATGGTTTAACCCATGGGACATGACCACTCCTCTTTGTTTGTGTCGTGAATATTATACTGCCATAAGTTGTTTTAATATATTGATTTATTTTTAGGTACATGTATATACAATATTTTCGCAAAATTTTTTTTCGCAAAAGCTGCGTTTGTTGTGTATACTTTTGCATGTGTTGTTTGTCTTTTGATATTTTTTCCTTTTTTGTAATAAATTAAAAAAAATGAAATAACAAAAATACCGAACTCAAAGGCAAATTCAAAACGGAAAGCCCTGTGGTGAAATTAAAATCTCAAACACATCTAACGAATGGAAATCAACTGTCATATAAGGAACATGACAAACTGTAAATAGAAAATTTACAAAGACTTGTATAGAGCGTAAGGCATGTAAAATATCAGCGTAAAATTGATACGTACAGTTTATTGACATGGACGTTCCTGCTCAGTGCAAGGTTTCAAACTACTTTGAATTCGTCATATTTCAATTTTATATTTGTTGATAATCATGTAAAAATAAAACTTTAAGATTATCTTACCTGTTTCGAGATATACATGTTGTTATCTAACACGAGACTGAATATAAGATTACGAGTGTCTTCAAATTCCCGAACCTAAATTTAAAACCGGAAAATGTGAAATTAAAACTGTGTTTAATTTTCCTGTTAAACGACATCATATGTAATTGTTTCGTACCTTACACGAGGATGGATGTTCAAATTTGGCTTTGGTTATCCTTGGAGTTTTATTTTCTGTCTATGTTTCGATGTAAGTATAAAAAATATAATTACATAGAAACACATGATTTTTTATCGTCTAATTCTAAACATTCTTAATTGATACAAATATAGTTTGACTAAGGTAAGACAAAATTATAAAACCCAGATAAGGAATGGTTTATTGTGCGAAGCTACTACTGTTACACGTCATTTTTTAATGTAAAATCAGAGATGAAAATTTAAACAGATCACAAAGAGAGGCAGGTTTCGGAAAATAGTAATTAGTATTTGAAGAAACATAAATCGGTACTAACTTTTCACCTTTGCTTTCTGAAACATTTTTGTACGCCTCAACATGAAAAGGATAGTTCTTCGATCTTCGTCATCTCTTTTAGATATATGCGTGTACGTGTCAAAGGGAAAACAGATATATTCTATTTTTTTTTAGAAATTTACCAATGATAATATAAACGCATCGTTTTGTAACGTTGATACATTTGTGTGACGCACAGGTCTGTGGATTTCAGGTGTACTGTCGTAAATTCTTTAAATTTTTCCCTTGTTTTTCTTGCGTTTATTTGTTATGTATTCCTGACACGTAATGTTGTCATTTTGTATGTATTTTTTTACATTGGCATACAAGAAGTAGGTTTGGCTTGCCATACATTAAGGTTCTACTGACTATATTTTCTTAAATTTCCTGTACCAAGTCAGTTACTAAAGATAGTCCATGTATGTTGGCGTTTGTTTTTTTTCTCGTAGTTAAGTGTTTCTGAAGTTAAATTGCTTTCCTTTCATAGTTTATGTGTTTCCCTCGGTTTTTGTGTTTACCCGGATTTTGTTTCTTTTAATAGATCTATATCTTGTGAACAACGATATATCACTGCTTATCGTTTATCTGTCGCCATAACAATCACATCAACGGGCATAAAGAAAATTAGAGCATAGGGACAAACTTTGATGAGGGAGAATTCTTCATCGATGAACCACGGAGAATGTTTTACCGGGCTACCGCGGGTCCCTCGACTTACGTGTCAAGACAACTCTACGGTTTTAAGATCTCCACATAACCATAGGCGACTATATCCGAACATAGGCCGGAATTTAGGTCTGTCGCTTTGACACATTCCCCATTTCCTTTCTCAATTTTATTTTTCACAGAGTTTGTCGTTAGTGCCGTGTGGAGACAGTAGAGTACCTCCCCGTGCTTTAGGTTAATGCTCTTATATTATACTAGATTATGGAGTGTGTGTTTGAACGAGAACTTCCATATGTTTATTACTTTAGGAATATTTATCAAAAAGTAGTATTTTAATATTCAGCCCCATTCATCAATTTAGGTGGACGTCAGTCGCTACCTTGAAACACCCTATCTTTTGTTAAAGGAGAAGGTCCGGTAAGACCCCTTTTTGGCCCCAAAATATAGCAGTTTTACCAATTTGTTAAAATGTAAACTTTTAGTTATTCATTGGACAGTGGAATGCTTCTGCTACATAAATATGGGCTGTTTCATACAATACAATGCACATATATCGAGTACTAGCACCACTAAGTCATGCTAAATTACTGAAATCTTCACAATTCTATCATTTTAGTTAAATTTTAGACGGTTTTTCCTTAAAACGAAAGTGGCCGCATTCGTGTTCATCCTTAATATTGGAATGAAAGTTGTATTTTATGATAATACATAAGATATATAAAGGTTTAAGATGAACACGGATGCGGCCACTTTCATTTTTGACAAAAACCATCTGAAAAGTTACATTTTTTAACAAATTTGGTAGATTTTTCATTTTTAGCTTGAATCGGATCGTTTTTTATGACTAAATCAGTTAAAATCTTTCACAAAAACTAACTGAATCAAATGAAATAGACACTTAAGTGTTTAAAAAGAGGTCAAAATCTTTCGTCAGATGAACCTGAAATTTGAGGCCAAAATTGGTCCTTACCGGACCTATAAATTTGTGGAGTAATTTATGACAAAAAGCGTTTGACGTCTTTAGTTTTCTCATTTTCACATTATTCAATTTACTGTGTGCTGGTTCATATTCTGGACGCCAGTCTTTGCTCCTTTCTTATAAATTCACATACCAAAAAAAAACAAATATGAAGCTTCGAAATGGAAAAATATTAAATACTAAACTCGTTCAAAGGGTATCTACACGTCTCAATCTTCAAAATCGCTTATCTAAAAATACTACCATCGCTACCATTTTAACAATAAAAATCGTGGTTACCCTTTTGTCGATAAGTGTCATGCCAAAAAATGACTTACAATCATGTCCCCGTCTGTCCACCAACAATACGGTAAGGTCCACGTTTAATGGTCGCACAATTTCCTCAAATTTTGAAACTGATATTACTTAAAAAACAAACAGTATTATTTATTGACTCACATGAAATAAACCGGGATGCGGTATTCAGTACATAGGTGAAACTGGACGATATTTATATAAACGCACGCAAGAACACCAGTATCGTTTTAAAAGACCAAATAAATTCAAAAGTATCATTCATCAACATCTTTAGAAGCACAATCATCCTATCAAATATTTAACAGTTCAACCTTTAGAAGTACTAAATAAGCAGCCTGGTGAATCTCATTCAAAGTATGTACGATCACGAAAAATAAATAGACGGACAATGTAAGTAAAGTTTGTAAAATCATGTCAGTACCGAAATCCGAAGATGTATATCTGTCACAGTGAATTTGTATAATCAGGGATTATGTAGAATCCCTGATTTTCCAGGGAATATGTAGAATCACTGAAATCATTAGTAATTATATATAATCCCTGAATATGACCAGTGATTTTACATAATCACTGAACATTTTAATAATTATTCTACATATTCCCTTATATGATTTCAGGGATTATCAATAATGTAAGGATCCTTTGTTTAGACAAATTATCATCTTTTTCTTTCATATTCCTTGCCAGATGAAATAATTTTGCTTTTAAACACAGAGGATAATCTAAATATATAACCAACATAGGGTTTCGAGATAAAGTTAAAGACTTCAAAATTAATAATAATCAACATTCCCTTTATAGCGATAACTTTACATGTATTGTTTGTTGCTATTTGTAAATCCACAGAGCTTGTTATTTGTGGTACAGAAGATTATGGAACATCTGTTTTGTGATGGTTTTTTTTTTGTTTTTTATTATATTTTTTTTTCAAATGAACAAGAAAATTCAACTTGGAGAACTTACGCATCTAAATGTCATGATAATAAAACAGGCAGAACTAAGGATTGATAAATAGAACAAAATTTAGAGGAAGCTGGTATTTGGTGTAATATTCTCATAGCAATTCCACAGGGGGAAAAGAAAAGGGAACCCAAAAAACATAATCATTGGATATTGTTCACAAAAAGTCTGAAAAAGAATATTGCCTGGCATTACATGGTATTTTGCTTGAACAGGTTCAAGATTGCTCATTCCCTTCTTTTCGGGATACCTTGAGATGGTGTTACTGAACACTTTATTTTTCATAGGATTGTCGAAAAATTTGATTCGATATGTGAAGGAAAAGTGTTTTTTTTTTTAATGTGGATATTGTGATAGAAACAGATGAGACGCATATTATTTTAATATATTGCGTTTAACATTTTAATATATTGTGCCATATAACATTTTTTTAAATGGGGTTATCATTTTGATATATTTTTCTTAACATGTTACAATTAATGTTTATATTGATGTTTTAATATGATTTTATAGAATAAATTATTTGGCTTTTATTCGTTTTCTTTATAAATAAAACTATTTCTTCATTTCAGTTATTATGTATAATCCCTAACATTTTTTCTAGTGATTCTACATAATCCCTGAAAATTTTAGTGATTATATATAATCCCTGAACAAGCCAGTGATTCTACATAATCCCTGGAAATTTCAGGGATTCTACATAATCACTGATTATACAAATTCACTGTAACATATCAACCGAAACCGTTGAAGAGCTATATGTCAAAAATACATAAAATGAATGGCTTAATTCATTTAAAGTCAACTTTGCCTGAAGGAGTTGAAACCTTAGTTTCTTACAAATTTCTAAATTTATAGACGGACAATTTTAGTAAATTTTGTTAAATCATGTCAGTACCGAAATACTGTCTACTGAGGTGATGATATCCCCGTGGACTGATATTTTACCAGCAAAGGTATCGACCCAGTGATGTAAAAAAAATTGAAAACAACACGTTAAATAATTTCTTGCGTTCGAAGCGCTGTTCTAGATTTACCTTCTGTACTCTATATGTTCTTCTTTTTAGAAATCTGCTGATTGTTTTACAATCTTTATGTTAAGATGGTAAAAATGGCATAATGAATGATTAATCGCATTTGTGTGTATCATAACCGATTGTGCGGGACCCTTGTTAAAGTCATGTTTTTTTAAAACCACATTAGGAGTAATGTTGATTATACATTTCCATGTATGCCGTTGAATATTTAGGTGATATTTTTTTTTTATAAAAATGTCCTGTAACAAGTCAGGGAAATGGAAATTGTTATATCATAGTTCGTTGCTGTGTGTGTTACATTTTAATGCTGTGTTTCTGTTTTGTCGTAGTTCTCCTCTTATATTTGATGAGTTTCCCTCAGTTTTAGTTTGTAACCCGGATTTGTTTTTTTCACAATTGATTTATGAATTTCAAACAACCGTATAGTACAGTTGCCTTTATATATCATTTTATATTGCCTTAACTTAAACAGAGACGGATAAGTATTATCAATAAGGCAAAATATATGATATTACAGAATATGTAGATACTATGCCCCGTGGAAATGTGAAAACAAAACATCTTTAAGTTGAGAAAACTGTCAGTCTGTGGTGTATATAAAGAATACAGGCTCTGATGTTTATTATCTTTATAGTAGGATTCAAAATATAATCAGCATTTAAAATCTGTTTTGATTTATATAACAATCAATCAGGTTTAAACCAAGGAATTGTATATTTAAATATACAATTCCTTGTGTAAACTAAACTTCAGCATAATAGGACCATTTGTTATACTCATCAACATATAAGATAGGTTCCTAGTATCAGTGGAACAAATATAATACAGATGGAAAAAGTATTCCATGACGCAATTTCCGCAGAACAAATATTATTATAATATTGTTTCCCTCAGGAACAAATATTAATAGGAACAAATATACGTTGACAGTTAGACTGTGACTCGGACTGTGATTTAAAAAACAAATGTTAATATCTTTTTATAATATTTTCAAAAAAAAACGGTGCGGGAAATGGACATGATTACATTTCCGGATGCGGGAACATAAAAAAATTAAACAAATTCTGTTTTGAAAAAAAAGGTGCGGGCGGGTCCGTCGAACAAGGAATCAAATTGGTGTGGTCTTAGTTCAACAGAAAAAAAGGACATTAACAAATATATGCTTCTTTCGAAGGCAGATTGTGAACAATAATGAACGGTGACCCCATTTTTCTATTTCATTTTTCTTTTAAGTATAAGATAAAGTTCGTTTATATAAAAATATAGAGAAATCCTATTTAAAAAAAAAAAATGATTTAGACCCGCGAGCCCCCTTAATACATCAAATATAGTTGACTTTTTACTTATAAGATCTGTGATATTGACTTCACCAGAAAAACTCATCTTTTATCATATAAGCATGAAAATGAGACCAGGGTAAGGATAATCAAGCCAGACGGACATTTGTATTGTTGCAATAATTTTATACCCTAGATATATATAGCCTGACCATAAAAAACAGCGTTGACGAATCAAATGAACCATGAGAATGAGGTTAAGTTCATTCAGACATGCGTACGTTGCATTCATTACATGCATCAAATATAGTTTACTTTTAAGATACGAACTTGACAATGTAAACAAAACCTGAATCATTGATTCATGGATTACGTTTATTACAGGTGAATTTTCTCCGATCTAAAATATAAAGCGTAATCATTGTTTAAACAATAGTTTAACGTCATAGATGTCTCACATTAGTTTAAACAATATTTATTCAGATAAATCAACATTAAACATATTATATAATGAAATAATATTAAGGATTCAGAAGCAAGCAATTTGCTTTTACAAATCTGTCTCCCTTTACAGACGTAATACACTTATTGAACAATACATAAATATAAATACTGGCATGCTCTGTAATAAATATATGAATATGAAAAAGGTGAAAAAGAAGACAAAAAAAATCATGAGAAAAATAAAATAAAATAATAATAAATAAACGTGAATAATTGTAATTTATACAGTGTGAAATGCTTGGGTTCCTATTGAGCGACGAGGCATTAACATCAAGGGTTAAAACGTTTACTTTTAATAATATATTTTTGCACCAAACTGAATAAAATACTATTTTGCTCATCTGAGAGTACCGTTGATCCAAAAAGCAAAGTTTTTGTGTTTACTTGGACAGGAAGGACTGAAATAGAATCTAATAGTTCATGTCTTAAATTAATGTATATAGGACAAGATAACAGAAATTGAGTATTTGTTTCTACATCACCACAACGACAATTTGGAGAGTCTACTAAATTACGAACGAAAAGGTGAGAATTCAAAGAACTTGAATCCATTCTTAAGCGAGCATGAAGAATTTGACCAAAACGATGTCCTATATAATAATACGTTGGGACCTTACTATTTTGGGTACTAATTTGTTTTTTGAATAATGATAGAGATTCACATTTTCTTATGTTTAAGTTAAGAGTGTTCCATAGTTTTGTTGTTGCAGGGATGAAATATTCAGAATATAAACGGGTCCGTGTGTTGACTTGGGTAATATTATTTCTTTGTCTTGTATTATGATCATGCCTACTTCCTACTGAATCAGGCAATAAGTCTCTTAAATACTCTGGAGTTTTATTGTTCAAAATTTTGTGATAATGAATTACATGTAGTCTATGATTGCGTCGTCTTTCAGATAATTTTTCCCATCGAGTTTCAATATATAAATTGTTTATACTGGTAACTTTAGTACCCCCCGTGACAATACGCGCTGCGTCAAGCTGAATATTTTCAAGTTTAGCAATCAAATTCTGATTTTGGGAGTCCCAAACGACATCGGCATATTCGAGAATTGTGCAAACAAATGATATGTAAACTTTTTCAAGTGAAAATCTATCAAGAACATTTTTCATTTTTCTCATTATATTTATTCTTTTGTAAGATTTAGAAACTATATATTCAATATGGTCGTTCCAGGATCCGTTGTTAGAAAACAAGACACCTAGATATTTGTGTTTGCTAACTGTTTGTAGCTCTTGGGTATTCATATTTAATGGAGGATGAAAGGGTCTATTTACTTTTTTTGACATTATCATACTTTTAGTTTTTTGGGCATTAAAATTCACAAGCCATTTTTTTTACCAATTATAAATCTTATCTAGATCGTCATTTAAAATTGTAGCTGTTTCTGTTGGATTGTCAACCATAATATATAATGAAGTGTCATCTGCGAATAGCTTAATTTGAGCTTGAATGTCTTCTACAATATCATTTATAAATATCAAAAAAAGGAAAGGGCCTAGAATGGACCCTTGTGGGACGCCTGCATTAACAGGTAATCATTCGGAACATGAACCGTTAATAACCACCCGCTGGACTCTGTTTGTAAGATAATTTTCAAACCACCTTAGTAAAGAACCTGATATACCCGCTTGTTGAAGTTTAAATAGCAGTCCCTTATGCCAGACTCGATCAAACGCTTTACTTATATCACAGAATACTACCTTCATTTCTTTACCGCTATCTAAAGCCTTCCCAAAATCATTTGAAATGTTAATTAATTGATTAACCGCTGAATCCCCCGTGTAAAGCCTGATTGATTTTTCGTTAAAATATTATTACGCATAAGGTGATTGTAAACATGTTTATATACACATCGTTCCATACACTTTGAAATTACACTCAACAAGGAAATAGGTCTATAGTTTTTAACGTCATTCGGTTTACTATTTTTATAAACTGGGGTAACATTTGCTCTTTTCCATTGATCTGGAATAGTAGACGTACTTAACGATAGGTTAAATAGCTTACATAGTGGATACTTCAAAACAGAAGATGCTTCTTTTAACAATTTGGGACTTATTAGGTCTGGGCCAGAAGCTTTTGTGGGATTAACAATTTTCAATATATCTTCAACTTCAGTAACAGTAAGTTCTATATAACCAATGTCATCACTAATAGTTTTAAGTTCTTCAGGTAACATAGCACTTGAATCATCAATATTTGACTGGGAAGAAAAAAATCGATTAAATACATTTGCCTTTTCGATTTCATCAAATATTAAGTTGTTATTAACCATTAATGCGTCGTTTGCTTTTAATCCGGATATTTGTTTAACCGTTTTCCACCAGTTAGTAGTGGACGGGCTACTGTTCATGATTTTTTTAATTAAATTGTTGTTATAATCATCCTTTGATTTTCTTATTAAACTGGTAACTTCATTTCGTATTTTCTTAAATTTTGACCAATCCGATGGGTTATTATATTTTTTAGCCTTTCTGTGGATTCTATTTTTTTTCCTTATCTTTTTTTTAACATCATTTGTTAGCCATGGAGGTTCATTTTTACGAACAGTTATTATTTTATTTGGGATACATTTTTCAGCAGCTTCTATGATAGTTTTTGTTATTTCGGTTGTAAATTGTTCAACGTTATTTGAGTTTATTACGGAATCCCAATTTTTTTCTGATAAAATGTTACGATATCTGTCATAATCTCCTCGATCATATAGCCAAATTTTCCGCTTAAAAGTTTTTTGACGACATTTTGGAAAGTTCAAAAGACTTATTATAGGACAGTGAAAGCGTATTTGGTCTAATAAAGGTGGCCCGACTCCACAGTAAGTTATTATGTGAGCATCGTTTGTTATAAAAAGGTCTAACAATGATGACGACGATTCAATAAAATGAGTAGGTTCATCTATCAATTGAGTAAGACTAGATTGGCTAACAAAGGTGTAATTTTTGAATTAACAGGGGCTAGTTGGTTATCGTTAAAATCGCCTGTGGTGATTATGTAATTAATTGTATTATCATTAGACGCCATATCAAGAGAATATTCAATTTTTTCCCAGATATCTGGTCCACTATTTGGAGGTATGTAAAAGGTTCCGAGCAAAGCCTTTTTATCTTTAAATTTAATTTCTAACCATAATGCTTCCAAGCTTTCGCATTCGAGGTCATTTCGACGTTGAGCATGTATATCATTTTTTACATAAACAATTATCCCCCCTCCAACCTTGTGTGGACCTCTGTCTCACATTTAGCAACTGTTGTTATAATTGTGACAAAATATGACAAAATGAACCCAACAGTATGCAGAACACAAAATAGAAAAATAAATAGTACGATTCATAAAATTCACCATTGTTTATTTTATGCATTTGTTTTAAAAACGACGTAAGCTCTAAAGTAAGGAAAATTGGCAATACATGTTTTTTCCCTGTAAGTGTAATAGTTTTTTTTTCAATCTGCTAGTACAATGTATATTTAGACAAAAGAAATCATTGTAACCGTATGTCTTATTTTAAGTCATATCAGCCACGTTTGTTGACCAGACAAGATTTATGCTACATACACTATAGAATTTTCTCTCAAAGTAGTTTTTATATTGGTTCAATAGTTACTGACGTGGTAAAGATATTAATACAATTAGATGACACACATAGTCATTAGTCAATTAACTGTTAAAACGGAGAAACTGTTAATGTTTTGCAGACAATTCCATTAAATGCATCCTTTTGTTAGGATTTTCTAGATTGGATATACATTTGACCAAAGTATCATGGACTAGTTATAATAGCAAATTAAGTTGGTCGTAGTTAATTTCCACAGTTAAAACATCTAAACATAAAAAAATTAAAACAAAAGTGTATGTTCTGTTCGGGGTCGACTTAGAACGTAGATTTTGAAGATGAGTTTAAAATAACAGACTGGCATATGATGCAAACTGTAAACAATTACTCACATCGACTATATGAAAGTATACAGACATGGAAGAATACGGATATGAAAGAAGAACTACAAAAAGGCAGCTAATTATTACACTTAGTGACTCTCTTGATAGAGGTAACAGTACCACACCTACACTCGAAAGCCATAAATTGATTAAGAGAAAACAAAAACGGGTCACAAACCAAAATAAAAAAAAAAAAAAAAAAACCACCAACCACAAGAGAAAACAACGAAACAGCAGCAACATTATAAAAGTATTAACAAATTAATTGGAATAAATTCAGGGAAGCAGTCAAAAGCAAAAATATTCATGGAAGAACAATAGCATCTGTAAAAGAGGGTAGAAAGATACCAGAGGGAGATTCAAACTCATAGATAAAAAATTAACTGACAACGTCATGTAAAGATAGTGTTCATATTTAAAAAAAAAGTTTTTACTGTTTTATAATTGAACCAACAAAATGATTTCAAAAGAAGATTACCTGCTTTTTATTCGAAGGTTTGTGCTTACTGTTTTTGTTTTATCAAACAAGACACATGGCCAAATGATAAAGACGATAACATTATGATTGTTGGTCAATCCTATGAAGTGTGAAGATTCCAAGTTGCATTATTATGTTAAAAAGATGACTAATTGATACATATTCTACCTTTAATCAGATAATTTACCAACATAATATGCTACAGAACAGTAAAAACAAAATCCTTTATAAGTATACCATGTAAAGACCTTTAGATATGAAAGTATACTTACTAGATTTTACTTGTTTTCTGTGACGAACCTGAAAATATTTAAATATTAAACATCACTTTATTTCAGGTTGTTGAATTAAATCTTACATGCATGTTATATGAAAATAAGTTCCTACAGTTATCACAGAAGTAAATGGTTCAAACCAGATGCAACATATATGTTCAAGGCATGAGCTTCACTACGTTTAAGACACATTCAATACTAATTAAATCTGTATGTCATATATGTAAGTGACCTTTAAATTCTTCAATTGACCCCTTAGATAGAAATGAGTTACACATGTACTAGCCGTTTTCAGGTATTAAAAAGAAAAAGATATAATAAACATTGAAAATCAAACAAGGATGAACCATTTGGTAGATGGATTTGATCCATAAACAATCATTCTTATACAGGAACATTGTAGCAACAAACTATTTTTAGCATAGCATATTTTTTTAAAACTTGATATACGTTTTAGTACATTTAAATCAAATATAATATGAGTCAAATTGGGGAACATAAATTTGTCAGCTAATGTCCCTTGAAAACTAAACCATATCGTCCTTTCCTAGCATAATATAACATACTGAAAAATATGAAAACAACACGTTATATAAATGTCATGCGTCCGAAGAGATTTTCTGGGTCTACCGAACAATTTAACAGCTATATAACAATATAGAATTGAATAAAATAGCAAAATTCATCTGCCTGGCCTGCTTTACGTATCTTGATCCCATTTATGTTGACCATGTTGTTAAAAACACACTATATGCAAAATATAACATAAAAATATAAATGCAACTAAACCAGTCCATTGCAGTAATTACTTACCACACATAATTTATGTGTTGTTACTTCCATTTCTCTCAATCCGTTGTCCAATTCTGAGAAACTGATTTCATCATTCTCTTTCAAATGCATTAGTGTCAAAAACTTGACCAGCTGTATATTTGTCTTCCATGTCCTTCCATACTATCTCTTCCATTCCAAGATGAAGAGCCAAATCGTGAAGCATGCGTGTCTCACAATTAACAGACAGACGAAGTAACTCTGTGTTACTTGGAATCTGAGATAAGGCATCTTCACTTATTTTAGTAATTTACAGCAATCAATCATGCAAATCATATTTTTTTTAAATTGAAAGTTACTGATACATGCATCTCTGGTAATTGTAACTGTAATACAAAGGAGAAGGTTTAGTGCCATCAGTTTTTTCCCGTTTGAATGGTTTTACACTAGTCATTTTTGAGGCCCTTTATATATTGCTGTTCGGTGCGAACCAAGGCTCCGTGTTGAAGACCGTACATTGACCTATAATGGTTTACTTGTATTAATTATGACTTGGATGGAGAGTTGTCTTATTGGAACTCATACCACATCTTACTATATATATTTTTGATTTTATTTTATAATTGTAAACACATGGTAAAAATCCATTACTTTTCAACAGATGTTCCAATCTGATAAATGTGAAATATCATTATGTTGAACACACTTATCAGCACTAACGCACGTCAGTAGCATGGTTTATGACATGATATATGAAATAGGATATTTTGATAAGTTAAATATTAACTCTGGTCAATAAAATGGAAGTGCGGAGAGATAAATGATACATTTACCTGGACAATTAGCATCACACTGCTTTTGTTCCTGTAAAATAGAAAATAGTTCTACAATTCAAGTATTTGTATAATTCCATGTAAGCAACCTACTTGCCTATCAGTCCATAAAAAGTATTTTATTTTGTAAAATGTGTGAAATTAATGACAAAGCACACATAATCTGATAATAAAAAAATACAATATTGACAAATACTGATAGATACTACAAGCAAAGTCAGGTAAATATTATAAATATTAATCTGCTCCTCTACCTTACAAAAAAAAGTTTAAACAAAGTGGTGTCATAGCAACATAATCATCCTTTGTCCCTCTGTCTGATACATTCGTCCTTTGCTGTTTAGTTACTATCATACCAACATCAACAAGTTTGTACAGATATAAATTTGTCTCTGAATGTATGGACATTTTTTACATAACAACTTTAAGAGCTTGGTATGTGGCATATATTTTGCTAATTGTTGAAGGCTTTACGGCGACCCATAGGCGTCATTTGGTTTAAGAAGGTGAGTTGTTGCACTGACAATCATATATCATATCTTATTTCTTACATAGAGTTGAAAGTTTAAATGTCTAACATATAATGCAAATAAAGCACCTATCTCATGCAATAAGGGAACTTGGCGACATATGAGTAGGCTTAGAAATCACTTCTAAATTTCTCGCAATGATGTACATAAAAAAGTATTTATACTGCAATCAGCTGTTTTACTATACAGATAAAGCTATACGTATAAACGTAAGCTTTATACGTCAATGACCTCAACTAACCTATAAGCCCCGCCTTCTTACCGGAACTACTATATTTCATCAACAACGTCACGTCACAACCCTGAAAACGTGTAGTAATAATGGTCAAATGTTTATGAATATAAACTTGTTATGTCTTCAAATTGGTAATGTATATGGGTACAGAGTCCCCTATTACCATGATTACAGTAGAAATTTCAAAAAAAAAAAAAAAAAAAAAAAATCGGGAAAATTTCCCGAATTTTTCATTGTAGTAATGAACTCAAAATCGTTCAATTTTTTTTTTTTTGTCGCGTTTTTGAATTTCCGGATCTGCGCAGAAATCTACTGCCGTTTCCGGTCTTGTTTTCATGAGACTTTGAATAAAATGTATATTTATCAGTCTAAGAAATGAACTAATACTAATTCATTTAAAAAACAATGTTTGTTATTAAAAAAAACGTTACCTGATGACAGCGTTTCTTCATTTACATTGAATATGACGTCATAACTTAAATAACGTCACAACTAAAATCCCTAACAAGAGAACCAAAATCGGAAACGTAACGGTATTTGCGTTTCTCTTTTTTAAAACATGTTTGATTTAAAAAAAATCATAACAGACTTCGTCCCCATTTACAGGTAATGCCTGCCTCATATTATACCATGTTTATTAAATGTCATTAATTAAGTTCATTTTTCCTTTTTAATTCCTTAAAATGTCAATGTCCTGCCAACTGGACTACGGTCATAGGAAAATACCCCAAAAATGGTACCCCAAGAGGGAAATTCCAAACACTTTTTTTAACAATATTTGTTACATATTTTTTTTATTTTTTAATTTTTTATCGATTTCAGTATAAAAACAATATACGTATAGTGTCTTGAAATATGAAATTTATTTATATTCGGCACGAAACAGGGGAAATGCTCGGTAGAACCTCGCACTTCCCCCGTTTCTAAGCCTCATACAAATAAATTTCATATTTCAAGACACTATACGTATATTGTCTAATTAAATACCCTTTTCTTGTTCCAAATACTCCAGTTATTTTTAATGTTTTCTCGGTGATCACAAAGACATTCCTCAGTCTCGGAGGCCATCTTGTTTTCTGAAGTGAAACAGTTTAATTTCGAGCAGGAATACTCGGTGTGGAAGGGTAACTTACTGCTGGCTTTAAAATGGATAGAGGATAGATAAAATTCGGAGATTCTCTCTAAAGTAACTAACAAACAATCCCGGACACTGGTGGCTATATGAGGTATTATCAAACACTTGGAGCGCTTGTGGACTAGGTGCAATAAGATCTTATTTCCTTCTACATAGACAACAAAATCATGCTCTCTATCAAATGATAACCAAACAAACCCAGAAAACATAAGTTTCCTTCCACCGTATTGCTTCAATGTCCACATACTGCGACATGTGCATATGAGACGATTCAGTAAAGCTGGAGGTATAATGGTTCCGTTAAAAACAAAGCTAAACTAACAGTCCTTTCTGGTGTACATTTTCGTAACAGGAAATCTGTATCATTGCTTTGGGTAAGCATACAGGGTACAAAGAAGTGTTCTACTTGTAGCCGACTTCCTGTTTTTGTATCTACGCAGTTCAGATACGATATCAAGGTGTATCAGCATATCAAATATGTACTTTTTAAATGGTAAAATCTGACAAAATTATTCTTGCTCCCAAATCTGGTAGAGGTCTAATTTTTGTATCATTCCATTTTCAGACATCTTTTTGAAGGTTTTTCTTGTTTTACCTTCTTTTGGTCAGAATTCAACATCTATACAAAGAAAATAAAATCCATCTTAAGACTTGAAATATAGTCAAAATATACTTATATTAAAAGGTATTACTTATCTATAAAAGCTATGTTGCTCACCTTGATCAGCACAGGAAAACAAGCTTATCTTAATAATTCTATAAAATGTCCTATTTTAGAACAAATTAACTTTTCTTTATCAAGGCCTTTGATGATCAAAATTGAATCCTTTCTCATTATAGAATAATTTTCTTCGCTGAGCGCAGCTGGATTCGACCGCAGAGGTTCAACCCTGAAAAATGGGGCAAAAATGGCTACAATATTACACTATGCTGTTGCGAAATGACCCCCCTTTTTTGGCAAATAGTTCAAAACCTGACATTTCTTTATACATAATTTACAGGTATTGTAAGGGAGGTAAATCCAAATATACACAAAATTGTATTTTAAATGTGTTTGTATTACCTCCCTAACACTACTAAGAAATTTAAGTTAAATTTTGAAAAGTTTAACTACAGAGTGAATGTGTTGTTTCCTGGCAGAAAATCTAAGTCCATTTAAAAGTAAAATACGAAAAAAATGAAATTTTATTTTTACAAAATTTCCTACTAGATACTAGCTTTTGATCATTAACAAGCTTCTGTCCAAGTTTGGTACAAATCCAAAATAGTATAAGAAAGTTATTTAAATTATAAAAAAATTAACCACAGAGTGATGTGTTGTTTCCTGGAAGAAAATCTAAGTTCATTTAAAAGTAAAATATGGAAAAAATGGAATTTTATTTTTACAAAATTTACTTCTGGATACTATCTAATGATCATAAACAAGCTTATGTCCAAGTTTGGTACCAACCTAGGATAGTTTAAGAAAGTTATTAAAATTTTAAAAACTTTAACCACAGAGTGAATATTTGTGGACGCCACTGACGACGGAATGTAGGATCGCATAGTCTCGCTTTTTCGACTAAAGTCGAAGACTCGACAATAATACACTGTAAAGATCTTGTATCGGACACCTGGTGATTTATATGCATCTTCAATGGTGGAATATTCCAACTACAATTAGATTTATCTCAAAGGAGTAGGTCCAGTAAGACCCCTCTTTGGCCCCAAAATAAACCAGATAACGGTTTTGATCCCGAGTGTTCATTATAATGTGAACTTTTTAGATGATATACAATGTAGCAGATAACGGTTTATAATGTGAACTTTTTAGATGATATAGCAGATAACGGTTGGTTTTGAACCCGATTATTCATTATAATGTGAACTTTTCAGATGATATAGCAGATAACAGTTTTGATCGCGATTATTGATTATGGCGTGAACTTTTCAGATGATATAGCAGGTAACGGTTTTGATCCTAATTGTTCATTATAATGTGAACTTTTTTTTTGATAAAGCAAAAAACAGTTTTTATCCCAATTGTTCATTATAATGTGAACTTTTCAGATGATATACCAGATAACGGTTTTAATCTCGATTATCATTTTAATGTGAACTTTTCAGATGATATAGCAGATAACGGTTTTGATCCCAATTGTTCATTATAATGTGAACTTTTCAAATGATATAGCAGACAACAGTTTTGATCCCGATTATTCATTATGATGTGAACTTCTCCGTTGATATAGCAGATAATGGTTTTGATCACGATTGTTCACTATAATGTGAACTTTTCAGATGATATACCAGATAACGGTTTTAATCTCGATTATCATTTTAATGTGAACTTTTCAGATGATAATGCAAATAACGGTTTTGATCCCAATTGTTCATTATAATGTGAACTTTTCCGAGGATATAGCAGATGACGGTTTTCATCCCGATTGCTCATTATAATATGAACTTTTTAGATGATATAGCAGATAACGATTTATAATATGAAATTTTTAGATGATATAGCAGATAACGGTTTATAATGTGAATTTTTCCGATGATATAGCAGATAACGTTTTTAATCCCGATTGCTCATTATAATTTAAATTTTTCAGATGATATAGCAGATAAGGGTTTATAATGTGATTTTTTTAGATGATATAGCAGATAACGGTTAATAATGTGAACTTGCTAGATGATATAGCAGATAACGGTTTATAATGTGAACTTTTCCGATGATAAAGCAGATAACGATCTTGGTCTCTTTTTTCGTTAAGATGTGAACTTTTCAGATAATATAGCAGATAACGGTTATGATCCCGATTGTTCTTTATAATGTGAACTTTTGCGATGACAAAGCAGATGACCGTTTTGATCCCGATTGTTCATTTTAATGTGAACCTTTAAAATGATATAGCAGACAACGGTTTTCATCCCAATTGCTCATTATAATGTGAACTTTTCAGATGATATAGCAGATTACGGTTTGGATCCCGATTGTTCATGATAATGTGAACTTTTCAGATGATATATCAGATAACGGTTTTGATCCCGATTATTCATTATAATGTGGACTTTTCAGATTATACAGCATATGACGGTTTTCATCCCGTTTGCTCATTATAATGTGAACTTTTCAGATGATATAGCAGATTACGATTTGGATCCCGATTGTTCATGATAATGTGAACTTTTCAGATGATATAGCAGATAACTGTTTTGATCCCTATTATTCATTATGATGTAGACTTTTCCGAAGCTATTTTTTTGATGTCGATTGTTCATTGCAATGTGAACTTTTCAGATGATATAGCGGATAACAGTTTTGATCCCGATTATATATTTTGATGTAAACTTTTCTGATGATATAGCAGAAAACGGTTTTGATCCCGATTGTTCATTTTAAGGTGAACTTGTAAGATGATATAGCAGATGATGGTTTCGGTGCCGATTGTTTCTTGTAATGTGAACTTTTTAGATGATATAGCAGACAACGGTTTTGATCCCGATTGTTCATTATAATGTGAACTTTTCAGATGGTATAGCAGATTACTGTTTTGATGCCGATTGTTCAGGATAATGTGAACTTTTCAGTTGATATAGCAGATAACGCTTTTGATGCAGTTTGTTCATTATAATGTGAACTTTTCAGATGATATAGCAGATAACGGTTTTGATCCCGATTGTTCATGATAATGTGAACTTTTCAGATGATATAGCAGATAACGGTTTTGATCCCGATTATTCATTATAATGTGGACTTTTCAGATGATATAGCAGATGACGGTTTTCATCCCGATTGCTCATTATAATGTGAACATGCAGATGATATAGCAGATTACGGTTTGGATCCCGATTGTTCATGATAATGTGAACTTTTCAGTTGATATAGCAGATATCTGTTTTAATCCCGATTGTTCATGATACTGTGAACTTTTCAGATGATATAGCAGATAACGGTTTTGATCTCGATTATTCATTATAATGTGGACTTTTCAGATGATATAGCAGATGACGGTTTTTATCCCGATTGCTCATTATAATGTGAACATGCAGATGATATAGCAGATGACGGTTTTGATGCCGATTGTTTATGATAATGTGAACTTTTCAGTTGATATAGCAGATATCTGTTTTAATTCCGATTGTTCATGATACTGTGAACTTTTCAGATGATATAGCAGATAACGGTTTTGATCTCGATTATCATTTTAATGTGAATTTTTCGGATGATATAGCAAATAATGGTTATGATCCCGATTGTTGAATATAATGTGAACTTTTCCGATGATATAGGAGATCACGATTTTGATCCCGATTGTTCATTTGAATGTGAACTTTTTAGGTTATATAGCAGATGACGGTTATGATGCCGATTATCATTATAATGTGCATTTTTTAGATGATATAGCAGATTACGGGTTTCATCCCGATTGCTCATTATAATGTGAACTTTTCAGATGTTTTAGCAGATAGCGGTTTTAATCTCGATTATCATTATAATGTGAACTTTGCAGATGATATAGCAGATAACGGTTTTGATCCCGATTATTCATTATAACGTGAACTTTTCAGATGATATCGCAGATGACGGTTTTGATGCCGATTGTTCATTACAATGTGAACTTTTCAGACGATATAGCAGATAACGGTTTTGATCCCGATTATCCATTATAACGTCAACTTTTCAGATGACATAGCAGATAACGGTTTTTATCCCAATTGTTCATTATAATGTGAACTTTTTCATATGATGTAGCAGATAACGGTTTTGATGCCGATTGTTCATTACAATGTAAACTTTTTCATATGATGTAGCAGATAACGGTTTTGATGCCGATTGTTCATTACAATGTAAACTTTTCAGATAATATAGCAGATAACGGTTTTGATCCCGATTATTCATTATAATGTGAACTTTTCAGATGATATAGCAGATGTCGGTTTTCATCCCGATTCCTCATTATAAAGTGAACCATTTAGATGATATAGCCGATAACGGTTTTGATCCTGATTGTTTATGATAATGTGAACTTTTCAGATGATATATTAGATAATGGTTTTGATCCTGATTTTTTATGGTAATGAGAACTTTTCATATGATATAGCAGATGACGGTTTTCATCCCGATTCCTCATTATTAAGTGAACTTTTCAGATGATAGAGCCGATAACGGTTTTGATCTGGATTATCATTATAATATGAACTTTTCAGATGATATATTAGATAACGGTTTTGATCCTGATTGTTTATGGTAATGAGAACTTTTCAGATGATATAGCAGATAACGGTTTATAATGTGAACTTATTAGATGATAAAGCAGATAACGGTTTTCATGCCGATTGCTCATTATAATGTGAACATGCAGATGATATAGCAGATTACGGTTTGGATCCCGATTGTTCATGATAATGTGAACTTTTCAGTTGATATAGCAGATATCTGTTTTAATCCCGATTGTTCATGATACTGTGAACTTTTCAGATAATATAGCAGATAACGGTTTTGATCCCGATTATTCATTATAATGTGGACTTTTCAGATGATATAGCAGATGACGGTTTTCATCCCGATTGCTCATTATAATGTGAACATGCAGATGATATAGCAGATGACGGTTTTGATGCCGATTGTTTATGATAATGTGAACTTTTCAGTTGATATAGCAGATATCTGTTTTAATCCCGATTGTTCATGATACTGTGAACTTTTTAGATGATATAGCAGATAACGGTTTTGATCTCGATTATCATTTTAATGTGAACTTTTCAGATGATATAGCAGATTACGGTTTGGATCCCGATTGTTCATGATAATGTGAACTTTTCAGATGATATATCAGATAACGGTTTTGATCTCGATTATTCATTATAATGTGGACTTTTCAGATTATACAGCATATGACGGTTTTCATCCCGATTGCTCATTATAATGTGAACTTTTCAGATGATATAGCAGATTACGATTTTGATCCCGATTGTTCATGATAATGTGAACTTTTCAGATGATATAGCAGATAACTGTTTTGATCCCTATTATTCATTATGATGTAGACTTTTCCGAAGCTATTTTTTTGATGTCGATTGTTCATTGCAATGTGAACTTTTCAGATGATATAGCGGATAACAGTTTTGATCCCGATTATATATTTTGATGTAAACTTTTCTGATGATATAGCAGAAAACGGTTTTGATCCCAATTGTTCATTTTAAGGTGAACTTGTAAGATGACATAGCAGATGATGGTTTCGGTGCCGATTGTTTCTTATAATGTGAACTTTTTAGATGATATAGCAGACAACGGTTTTGATCCCGATTGTTCATCATAATGTGAACTTTTCAGATGGTATAGCAGATTACTGTTTTGATGCCGATTGTTCAGGATAATGTGAACTTTTCAGTTGATATAGCAGATAACGCTTTTGATGCAGTTTGTTCATTATAATGTGAACTTTTCAGATAATATAGCAGATAACGGTTTGGATCCCGATTGTTCATGATAATGTGAACTTTTCAGATGATATAGCAGATAACGGTTTTGATCCCGATTATTCATTATAATGTGGACTTTTCAGATGATATAGCAGATGACGGTTTTCATCCCGATTGCTCATTATAATGTGAACATGCAGATGATATAGCAGATTACGGTTTGGATCCCGATTGTTCATGATAATGTGAACTTTTCAGGTGATATAGCAGATATCTGTTTTAATCCCGATTGTTCATGATACTGTGAACTTTTCAGATGATATAGCAGATAACGGTTTTGATCCCGATTATTCATTATAATGTGGACTTTTCAGATGATATAGCAGATGACGGTTTTCATCCCGATTGCTCATTATAATGTGAACATGCAGATGATATAGCAGATGACGGTTTTGATGCCGATTGTTTATGATAATGTGAACTTTTCAGTTGATATAGCAGATATCTGTTTTAATCCCGATTGTTCATGATACTGTGAACTTTTTAGATGATATAGCAGATAACGGTTTTGATCTCGATTATCATTTTAATGTGAACTTTTCAGATGATATAGCAGATTACGGTTTGGATCCCGATTGTTCATGATTATGTGAACTTTTCAGATGATATATCAGATAACGGTTTTGATCCCGATTATTCATTATAATGTGGACTTTTCAGATTATACAGCATATGACGGTTTTCATCCCGATTGCTCATTATAATGTGAACTTTTCAGATGATATAGCAGATTACGATTTGGATCCCGATTGTTCATGATAATGTGAACTTTTCAGATGATATAGCAGATAACTGTTTTGATCCCTATTATTCATTATGATGTAGACTTTTCCGAAGCTATTTTTTTGATGTCGATTGTTCATTGCAATGTGAACTTTTCAGATGATATAGCGGATAACAGTTTTGATCCCGATTATATATTTTGATGTAAACTTTTCTGATGATATAGCAGAAAACGGTTTTGATCCCGATTGTTCATTTTAAGGTGAACTTGTAAGATGATATAGCAGATGATGGTTTCGGTGCCGATTGTTTCTTATAATGTGAACTTTTTAGATGATATAGCAGACAACGGTTTTGATCCCGATTGTTCATTATAATGTGAACTTTTCAGATGGTATAGCAGATTACTGTTTTGATGCCGATTGTTCAGGATAATGTGAACTTTTCAGTTGATATAGCAGATAACGCTTTTGATGCAGTTTGTTCATTATAATGTGAACTTTTCAGATAATATAGCAGATAACGGTTTGGATCCCGATTGTTCATGATAATGTGAACTTTTCAGATGATATAGCAGATAACGGTTTTGATCCCGATTATTCATTATAATGTGGACTTTTCAGATGATATAGCAGATGACGGTTTTCATCCCGATTGCTCATTATAATGTGAATATGCAGATGATATAGCAGATTACGGTTTGGATCCCGATTGTTCATGATAATGTGAACTTTTCAGGTGATATAGCAGATATCTGTTTTAATCCCGATTGTTCATGATACTGTGAACTTTTCAGATGATATAGCAGATAACGGTTTTGATCCAGATTATTCATTATAATGTGGACTTTTCAGATGATATAGCAGATGACGGTTTTTATCCCGATTGCTCATTAGAATGTGAACATGCAGATGATATAGCAGATGACGGTTTTGATGCCGATTGTTTATGATAATGTGAACTTTTCAGTTGATATAGCAGATATCTGTTTTAATTCCGATTGTTCATGATACTGTGAACTTTTCAGATGATATAGCAGATAACGGTTTTGATCTCGATTATCATTTTAATGTGAACTTTTCAGATGATATAGCATATAATGGTTATGATCCCGATTGTTCAATATAATGTGAACTTTTCCGATGATATAGGAGATCACGATTTTGATCCCGATTGTTCATTTGAATGTGAACTTTTTAGGTTATATAGCAGATGACGGTTATGATGCCGATTATCATTATAATGTGCATTTTTTAGATGATATAGCAGATTACGGGTTTCATCCCGATTGCTCATTATAATGTGAACTTTTCAGATGTTTTAGCAGATAGCGGTTTTAATCTCGATTATCATTATAATGTGAACTTTGCAGATGATATAGCAGATAACGGTTTTGATCCCGATTATTCATTATAACGTGAACTTTTCAGATGATATCGCAGATGACGGTTTTGATGCCGATTGTTCATTACAATGTGAACTTTTCAGACGATATAGCAGATAACGGTTTTTATCCCGATTATCCATTATAACGTCAACTTTTCAGATGACATAGCAGATAACGGTTTTTATCCCAATTGTTCATTATAATGTGAACTTTTTCATATGATGTAGCAGATAACGGTTTTGATGCCGATTGTTCATTACAATGTAAACATTTCAGATGATATAGCAGATAACGGTTTTGATCCCGATAATTCATTATAATGTGAACTTTTCAGATGATATAGCAGATGTCGGTTTTCATCCCGATTCCTCATTATAAAGTGAACCATTTAGATGATATAGCCGATAACGGTTTTGATCCTGATTGTTTATGATAATGTGAACTTTTCAGATGATATATTAGATAATGGTTTTGATCCTGATTTTTTATGGTAATATGAACTTTTTATATGATATAGCAGATGACGGTTTTCATCCCGATTCCTCATTATTAAGTGAACTTTTCAGATGATAGAGCCGATAACGGTTTTGATCCTGATTGTTTATGATAATGTGAACTTTTCAGATGATATATTAGATAACGGTTTTGATCCTGATTGTTTATGGTAATGAGAACTTTTCAGATGATATAGCAGATAACGGTTTATAATGTGAACTTATTAGATGATATTGCAGATAACGGTTTTGATCTGGATTATCATTATAATATGAACTTTTTAGATGATAAAGCAGATAACAGTTTTCATCCCGATTGCTCATTATAATGTGAACATGCAGATGATATAGCAGATTACGGTTTGGATCCCGATTGTTCATGATAATGTGAACTTTTCAGTTGATATAGCAGATATCTGTTTTAATCCCGATTGTTCATGATACTGTGAACTTTTCAGATAATATAGCAGATAACGGTTTTGATCCCGATTATTCATTATAATGTGGACTTTTCAGATGATATAGCAGATGACGGTTTTCATCCCGATTGCTCATTATAATGTGAACATGCAGATGATATAGCAGATGACGGTTTTGATGCCGATTGTTTATGATAATGTGAACTTTTCAGTTGATATAGCAGATATCTGTTTTAATCCCGATTGTTCATGATACTGTGAACTTTTCAGATGATATAGCAGATAACGGTTTTGATCCCGATTATTCATTATAATGTGGACTTTTCAGATGATATAGCAGATGACGGTTTTTATCCCGATTGCTCATTATAATGTGAACATGCAGATGATATAGCAGATGACGGTTTTGATGCCGATTGTTTATGATAATGTGAACTTTTCAGTTGATATAGCAGATATCTGTTTTAATTCTGATTGTTCATGATACTGTGAACTTTTCAGATGATATAGCAGATAACGGTTTTGATCTCGATTATCATTTTAATGTGAACTTTTCAGATGATATTGCAAATAATGGTTATGATCCCGATTGTTCAATATAATGTGAACTTTTCCGATGATATAGGAGATCACGATTTTGATCCCGATTGTTCATTTTAATGTGAACTTTTTAGGTTATATAGCAGATGACGGTTATGATGCCGATTATCATTATAATGTGCATTTTTTAGATGATATAGCAGATTACGGGTTTCATCCCGATTGCTCATTATAATGTGAACTTTTCAGATGTTTTAGCAGATAGCGGTTTTAATCTCGATTATCATTATAATGTGAACTTTGCAGATGATATAGCAGATAACGGTTTTGATCCCGATTATTCATTATAACGTGAACTTTTCAGATGATATCGCAGATGACGGTTTTGATGCCGATTGTTCATTACAATGTGAACTTTTCAGACGATATCGCAGATAACGGTTTTTATCCCGATTATCCATTATAACGTCAACTTTTCAGATGACATAGCAGATAACGGTTTTTATCCCAATTGTTCATTATAATGTGAACTTTTTCATATGATGTAGCAGATAACGGTTTTGATGCCGATTGTTCATTACAATGTAAACATTTCAGATGATATAGCAGATAACGGTTTTGATCCCGATTATTCATTATAATGTGAACTTTTCAGATGATATAGCAGATGTCGGTTTTCATCCCGATTCCTCATTATAAAGTGAACCATTTAGATGATATAGCCGATAACGGTTTTGATCCTGATTGTTTATGATAATGTGAACTTTTCAGATGATATATTAGATAATGGTTTTGATCCTGATTTTTTATGGTAATGAGAACTTTTCATATCATATAGCAGATGACGGTTTTCATACCGATTCCTCATTATTAAGTGAACTTTTCAGATGATAGAGCCGATAACGGTTTTGATCCTGATTGTTTATGATAATGTGAACTTTTCAGATGATATATTAGATAACGGTTTTGATCCTGATTGTTTATGGTAATGAGAACTTTTCAGATGATATAGCAGATAACGGTTTATAATGTGAACTTATTAGATGATATTGCAGATAACGGTTTTGATCTGGATTATCATTATAATATGAACTTTTTAGATGATAAAGTAGATAACGGTTTTCATCCCGATTGCTCATTATAATGTGAACATGCAGATGATATAGCAGATTACGGTTTGGATCCCGATTGTTCATGATAATGTGAACTTTTCAGTTGATATAGCAGATATCTGTTTTAATCCCGATTGTTCATGATACTGTGAACTTTTCAGATAATATAGCAGATAACGGTTTTGATCCCGATTATTCATTATAATGTGGACTTTTCAGATGATATAGCAGATGACGGTTTTCATCCCGATTGCTCATTATAATGTGAACATGCAGATGATATAGCAGATGACGGTTTTTATGCCGATTGTTTATGATAATGTGAACTTTTCAGTTGATATAGCAGATATCTGTTTTAATCCCGATTGTTCATGATACTGTGAACTTTTTAGATGATATAGCAGATAACGGTTTTGATCTCGATTATCATTTTAATGTGAACTTTTCAGATGATATAGCAGATGACGGTTTGATACCGATTGTTCATTATAATATGAACTGTTTAGATGATATAGCAGATAACGGTTATGATCCCGATTGTTTATTATAATGTGAACTTTTCAGATGATATAACAGATAACGGTTATGATCCCGATTGTTCATTATAATGTGAACTTTTCAGATGATATAGCAGATGACGGTTTTGATCCCGATTGTTCATTTTAATGAATACTGTTTAGATGATATAGCAGATGAAGGTATTGATGTCAATTGTTCATTATAATGTGAACTTTTTAGATGATATAGCAAATAACGGTTTTGATCCAGATTATTCCATTATAATGTGAAATTTTCAGATGATATAGCGGATAACGGTTTTTATCCGGATTGTTCATTATAATGCGAACTTTTCAGATGATATAGCAGATGACAGTTTTGATCCCGATTGTTCCATTATAACGTGAAATTTTCAGATTGTTATATATTTAAATATATAATATATGTATTATATATGTGTAATTCAGTTTTATATGTTTTACGGTATGTACAAGTGATGTCCGGAAATGCTTTTTTTGTTTTACGCTCTCTCTTATAAAATGTCTTTAACGTAAGATGTGTTTTTGTTCATGAGCTAGTCGCAACCCCAATACTAATATTATTAAGATGAGGCGATATCGTTACATGGTGGAGTGACCCTAAAAAGATTATTAGGAGACTTTTCACAATTTTATGAGAAAATTTGCTGTTTTTAAAAGACATTTTTATTATTTTTGAAAATGTGACTACCGTTGATAATACATGTAGACCCCATACACGAGGACGACACGTGGTTGATTCGAATTTTACTTAGGATAGTTGAAGATTGCCAAAATAAAGATTTATTATAGTATGCATTGCCTGTATTTATTTTCGTTTACGTAGAATGTGAGATCTATCTCATTTCTGCTCGTCTACTGACTTACAGCTGAGCGCACAGTATGTGAGATTTTTCTCATTACTGATTTTTCCGTGTAATATATATAAAACATTGTATTTTTATTGGGTAAATTCGGAATCTGACAACGAGTCTGTATTTACAGATGATTTTCTGTTGTATAATCAAATAACAGACGACATAGAACATGATATTGGCTATTTATTACAACCTTCTCCACAACAGTTGAACGATTCATTTAGTGTGCCAAATGTAGAGACACCAGCTACCCCTGCCTGGACACTATTTGATAAATTTCAAACCTCAGATTTTACAAATTCTAGTACGCCAAATACCGTAGTTTCGTCAATACTTGAAAACGAAGTTCAACCTTCCACATCAAATTTTAAACATAATTCTTTTCACAAATTGGAAAAGTTAGCCAATTGTCGTAAAGGAGTACGTCCGGTAAGGCCCCTTTTTGGCCCAAACATATAACAGTTTTACAAAATTGTTAAAATGTAAACTTTTAGTTATCTATTGGACAGTTGAATGCTTCTGCTACATAAATATGGGCTGTTTTTGACAATACAATGCACATATATCGGGTTGTAGCACCATTAATTCATGCTAAATTACTGAAATCTTCAAAATTCTATCATTTTAGTTAAATTTTAGACGGTTTCCGCGTAAAACGAAAGTGGCCGCATTCGTGTTCATCCTTAATATTGCAATGTAAGTTGTATTTTATGATAATACATAACATATATAAAGGTTGTGGATGAACACGGATGCGGCCACTTTCATTTTTGACAAAAACAATCTGAAAAGTGACGTTTTTTGGCATATTTGAGAGATTTTTCATATTTCAGCTTCAATCGGATCGTTTTTAATGACTTAATCAGTTAAAATCTTTCACATAAACTAATTGAATCAAGTGAAATAGACACTTAAGTGTTTAAAAAGTGGTCAAAATCTTTCTTCATATGAAACTGAAATTTGAGGCCAAAATGAGTCCTTACCGGACCTACTCCTTTGGGGTATACCCACATGAAAATGCATTCCAGTTTTTGAGTGAGTTTGAGTCTTACGACGTGTTACATCATATATTACCGGAAGAGGATGCTAGAAAAATTGCCTCTTTTCATTTACATCTTTGTTGCCCAGCTCTTACTTGGTTCAATACTCTTCCAGCCGACAATAAGCAATTTTGGCAAACTTTTAAACAGGTTTACAAAAAGCAATATATTGACATTGATTTTCGAAGTCCAACTATACTTCTTGAAGGTGAAATATTTGAAACATTAAAACTTTCAAAAGGGCAATCAATTGACGATTTTTATGTTCAACTACTTGAAAAAGCAACAATTTTGCACAAAAGTGATCACGAAATATTGATTAAATTTATAAAGGGTTTGCCTGATCAACTCGCCTTTTTTGTTCGGGCAGGTCACCATAGTGATAGGGCAAATTGCCTAGCAGTTGCCAAAATGGGCGAAGCTTACGGTTATCGAAAGGACGATGTACCACTAGTGGCTACTGTTAGTAAATCTGTCAATAACACACCCACTGCGGTGAAAGATGTAAACAAGTATAAAACTGATGTAGTTAGTGAACTGCAAGGACAAATAAACAGTCTAACTCAAACTGTCTCAAAACTTGCAACCAATTTTTCTCAGCAAACAGACAGTACTCGTGATGTACAAGAGATGATAATTTTTCTCGTTCACGAAATCGAGATCGTCAGGTATATCAATCTGACCGTGGTTTATGCCGTAAATGTCATGCGCCTGGACACTTTGCGCGTGCCTGCAATTGGAATGAACAAGGCAATATAGATTTCTCTTTTATATGTCATATTTGTGGACAAACGGGCCATAAGAGTCCACAGTGTGTAAACTGTTCGGGAAACCGAATGAACCCAGAATTCACAGGGCAGGACCCCCGAGGCGGCATCTAGATAAAATTTCTGTACACGCGTCTGCCCATGTTAACATTTCTGATAAATCGGTAAATTATTCAAAATCAACTGAATGTACAAGTGACGACGATTCAACATTTGTTAGTAAGTTTTTGTATATGCCTGTGCGAATTGCAAATCTGGAAATTTCAGCATTAATTGATACAGGGTAGTTCAATAAATGTCATGTCTTCGCAACTTTTTAACTCAATACCAGATTCAATGAAGTACGAGTTCAGTGCTACGACTGGCAAAATTACTTTAACGAATAATCAAACAGTGCAAATTTATGGAACTGCTAAGGTTAAGATTACTGTGCCTCAAGGAAAGCACTGGATTCATGTATATATTTTAGTGCAAACATCGCATCCTTTAATCTTAGGAACGAATTATTTATATTCCAGGAATATCGTTCTTGACTTTAGTGATTGTCGCATAAGATCTAAACATTTCAAGGTTTTAACTCAGAAGTCCTTATTTGGGGACACGTAAATGGAAAAGTTCAATATGGAATACAAGGTATATGTATACTTCTAAAATATCTGAAGACCGAGGAGTCATAATATCAAAAGCTGTAGTGACAGTAAATCGAGAGAAACAAGTCCCGATTAAAATTTTGAATTTTACTAATGAAACTGTATATTTGAATAAAGGACAGATTTTAGCGGAGCTTGAACCATTTTCTAAGGTACATGTATGTATGCCTTTGAGTGAAAATAATGACACCCATTTTGTTCAAAATATTCAATTGTCGACTGAACCGGTGAATAAAGATACTGAGATCGACTCTAAATTTATCTCTTATTTTAATATTCCCGAATACTTAACTGAAGTACAGAAATCGACATTGATTGAATTTTTACATTCTAATCAAGAATTATTTGTAACCGAGGAAAGCCCTGACTTAGGCTTTACCAATGTTGTTCAACACCGAATATGCTTGAAGCCCGACTATAAACCGAAACACCAACGTTCATATCGTTTAACTCCGGAAAAGAAGGATATTCCAAGACATCATTTAGATGAACTTTTGCGACAAGGTGTAATTACACCAGTAGAGGAAACAGAAGATGTTCCTATTACAAGTCCGGTGGTACTTTTGTCGAAAAGAACGTATCAAAAAGACAAAGCAAACGCTTCATCGAAAGAGACTAGTTTGTCAAAATTTCGTTTCTGTTGTGACTTTAAGTATTTTTAAATTCCATGACTCAACACTTTTCTTATTCAATTCCTGATTTACAAGATCTCACTGAATCGTTTTCTACAAAAACACCGAATTTTCTAACTTCAATAGACTTATCATCTGGATTTTTTCAGTTACCGATTTCAAAAGACAGTCAACGTTACACAGCCTTTAATACCTGTTTTGGTACTTTCAAATTTTTAAGATTACCGATGGGACTGAGCTCATCTCGAGCATCTTTTCAACTGTTGATGGATAAATTACTTAAAGGATTAACTTTTAAATCATGTTTGTGCTATCTTGATGATATCCTTGTTGCATCCGAAACATTCGATCAGAATATTGAAGATTTACGGAACGTTTTTCAGAGACTTTCGAATGCTGGTTTAAAGCTGGGACCCAAAAAGTGTACCTTTGCTTAGAACTCTTGTATATACTTAGGTCATAAAATTTCAAATAAAGGAATGGAGCCGCCACCGGACCGTGTTCAGGCCATCGTTGATTATCCTATACCAAAAAATGTGAAATAGTTACGCCGCCTTGTTGAATTATTTAATTGGTTTCGGAAATACATCACAAATTTCAGTGCTGAAATGGAACCTCTGACGAGACTTTTAAAGAAATATGAACGTTTTAGCTGGACCGATGAACACCAACGTGCCTTTCAGAATGTTTAATCACTTCTGCTAGATTCTCCTATTCTGGCCTTTCCAAACTTCAATTTACCATTTAGACTTGCTGTAGACTCTTGTTGTAAGGGGATTGGTTACGTGCTATATCAGAAAATGAGCGAAACTGATGAAATTCATGTTATACGATTCGGATCTAAGGCACTTAGTAAATGGCAGAAATCATATGGCCCAACATAGCTAGAATTACTTGGCATGGTTACCGCCGTTTTAGAATGTTCATCATACCAACGAGCAAAGCCTTTTGTTATAGAATGCGACCACCAGGCATTGAAACCGCTATTTAGCAACCAACTGAAAGGCGCAATTTATGAGCGATGGATTGCTATTTTGCAACAATATAATTTTGAAATTCAATACAAACCTGCGAGGGAAATGCAAGTTCCGGATGCTTTGTCACGATGCACGCAAGAGACTAGTAACGCCTTCGAAAGTCCAGACGAGCAAGATCCGTATTTCCCATATGAACCGGAAAATACAGGTCACATAATTGTTCCAGGAGTTATTCAACTGACCACTTTATTACATAACCCGGATACTAGCGACAGTAAAAATTTACAATTGAACAATATTTGTATGCCTGCGACAGTTCCGATGTACACCGTCGATAATAGTGTTCCCAGCAAAAATGTATCATTACAGCCACAAAATGAATATGATGCCGACACTGAAGACATTGATCAACAGTTTGCACGTGTAGCAAAGAAACATAAACAGCGAAAAACGATTCAATTTTACCCACGAAAGAAAAATAACGTAGGGAAAAAATTAGAACCTTTGAAAAAACTGACAGATTGTGACTCAAAGCATACTCAACTATCGATTTCTGATCAGATGAACCAGTTTGAAAAAGTTTATAAACAAATCACTCAGTCGACTAATTTACCAAAATCGGATCAAATATTTGATCAAAGTACTGATTGTGCTACTTCTCAATGTGATGCAACATTTTTTAATCAAAGCACTGAAGGTTCTCAAAATGAAGAGCCAGACAAAATATTTAATCAAAGCACTGCAAGTGATAATGTACAGGATTTGGACAAAATATTTGAGCAAACTACTGACGTTAATGAAACGCAGGTTACTTATATTAGTGAAAATGAAATCACAAACAATTATACCAACAAACGAGACTCTGATACTGGTATTGGTAGTGATCCAAATGTAAATATTTTGAAATCGATTGACATTTTTAGGGAAAAAGGATTTAGAATAGAGTCGATACATGAATTACAGCGCAATGACACAAACTGCAGACCGTTAATTCAGTATCTTGAAAGAAACGAACTACCAAAGCTGCAGAAAGAAGCCCGCAGACTTCTTTTATTAATACCAAATTTTCACTTGATCAATGGAATATTATTTCATACACGAAATAGGAAATCAGTGCGTGCAAAAACAATGAATAATTTTCAGCTAGTTGTACCGGAAATTTCACTGAAAACAACAATTGCATTACATCATGATTCTCTTGATTTGATCCAAGAACAGTACTATTTTCCGAATTTGAGTAAAAAAGTAACTGATTATATTCGTTCATGTCATGAATGTCAAAGCAGGAAAAATACCACACTAACAACAAAAGCGTCCATTACGTCATTTCCTACTCCGTGTGCACCATTTGAAGTTTGGGAAATGGACCTTCAATATAGACCCGTCCCTGTCTCTCGAAGTGGCAATTCTTACATTTTACTGCAATTGACTTATTTAGTAAATACATGTTTGCAGAGCCGATACCTAACACTGTTCCGTTAACAGTCGGAAACGCTCTTTTTAAATTAGTCACGCAATTTGGAGTTTGTCGAACTATCGTTAGTGATCAAGGATCGGAATTTATTGGTAAATGTTTCCGAGAAGTTTGTCGTTTATTGGATATTATTCAGGAATATACCCCTAGCTTCGCTCATCATTGTTTGGGAGCACGTGAGAGACCTCACAGAACTTTATCAGAAAGACTAACACCGTTTATTGTAAAAAGTAAACCATGGGAGGATGTATTACCGGGAATAGTATTTTCGATGAACAATACTCCAAACCAAAGTGTTGGATTTTCGCCTTTTGAAATAATGTATGGGAAAAGACCCCAATTTTCGTTGTCTTTGCATATTAGGGACACAGACTTTTCGTCTGTACCTAAAGATTGTCATGCGTATCTCAAACAGCAATGTGAAAAGTTGAACCTTATACGTACTGAAGTCGAGAAAAATGCTATTAATTCACAAGTTAAAATGGTTGACCGAGTAAATAAGGACAAAATACCAAATATTTCATTTAATGAAAACGACTATGTTTATTTGTCGAAAGAACCAACCGGGTCAGGAAAAAAAATTAAGAATAGATTTGCCGGTCCATATGAGTAAATAGTCCTCATATGTACATCTTAAAGGACTCAAACACGAACAAAATATTATCACAGCCAGTGCATATCAATAGACTGAAATCTGCGTATGTGAGAAAACCAAATCCGTCAAAATATTTTAGGGACCCTGTTCATACGAAACTAGACGATGCTGAAGTGCAAGATTATACATCTATGAATGAGGATAAGACGCCTGTTCAGGAAAACCAAAACACCAATTATGACAATTTATCTGATGATACTCCCGATTCTGATAATACAAACAAATCAGACAATATTTTGATTGTTGAAAATAGTCAACCATGTCTCGCCCAAAGCGCACTAAGAAATTACCCGCTAGGTTCAAAGATAATAATTTCATTCATTTTAATGAGGTTGACATATCTAGCGATTCAAAGTCTGCAAGTCAGTTAAAAGTGAAAAGATTCCTAGCGCATACAATAATGAATGGAAACAGAGCGTATCTTGCTCATATAGTTGGTGAACCAGCCCAACACGCTATGTGGCTTCAAGAACATCAGTTTGGACCGAAAGCCAAGGCCAAATTAAAATCTCGACCTCTGCTAAATATTTAAACATTTTTACTGTCATAACATCATCTTTATTTAATTAGCGTCCACCATTTATATACTCGTTAGATTTATCTCATGAGTACATGCGCGATAGTCATACAACTCACGGTAAATATATAATATATATTCACAAGTAGACTATTTGTCTGTGAGAGTTTTCTTATGACTACATGCGCAATATAACTGTATATATTCACAAGTTACTATTTGTCTGTGAGATTTATCTCATGACAATTTTATTAAGTAGCTATGTACAACGTAACATTTATCGAAATTTGAAACATCGACTCATGATATTAATAATTCGTCAAGGATCTGTGTGATATTGTTAGTGCCGTGTGTATTTTATTCTATCGCAAACTTACTTATGAGATTTATCTCATAGTAAGATATCCGTTATACTGGATATCCGTAAATGAAGACCAAGAGGCAAAAGAGAAAGACTAATAAGAACATGTATTGCATGTTCCCTATTATATTTTGTATTATTATGCATTGATGTGTTTATTATATATGATTCCGGCATCACTTACATTTTTGCTACTTACATATGGTTATTGAAATATCGTATTTTGTATTCATTATTGATAACATGAATAATTGTGTTTGATTGATTAACATGTTTTTGTTTTGTATTGAAGCTTTTATTAGACTTTAAGGGCAGTTAGCCTGAATTACTTTTGAAAGGCAAATTCATTGACTTTAGAACATGTAGCTAGAAGATTTACTTGTTGCTTTTCTCCCTCCGTTTTGAATTTAGAATTATGACTATCTTTGTATGTAATTTTTCATAACAATATAAGTTCGAAAGTTGCAAGGATTAGTTAAAGACTTCGTATTGTCAAAACTTTATAAAGGAAACTACACTTTATTTTATGAAATGAAAATTGTTTTTTCTGTAGTGCTGATTGTTAATGAAATAAGTTTAATACCCCCAAAACATGGAAATTGGAATAGTAAGGCATAGATAACCAAATGAGATTGTATGAATATCTGTCAATGACTTTTATATGTTAATCACAAATAACCTGAGTAGTATTGTTGTGAGTAGTATGGTTCACGAGAAATGCAGAGTGCATGAGAGTTTTATGATCTGGTCTTCTATTGTATTTTTGTGTAAGACTCTTTGAAAGTTTGCATATTTTATCACGTTTAACATTTATCTACAAAATAAGAGTAAGGACTCTGGTGATTTCATAGTATTTATATCATATGATATTAACTGTCACGTTTATGACGAACAAGATATTTTCTATACATTTAGTACTCCGCAATTTGTTCCAATATGCTTATTCCACAAAGTTATCCATACCATTTACTTGTTTGTCAGTTGTATATATTGAAAGTTGAGAGAATTTTGAATATTATGAAAGTTAGAAAGATATATTGGTATTATTGATCATGTATATTATTTGATTATGGTATGAATTCCACATATGCAAAAATTCATTGGGATTTTTTTTTCTGCCGAGGGATGTTATATATTTAGAAATATGCATATATGTATTATAATTGTGTAATGTCTTTAACGTAAGATGTGTTTTTGTTCATAAGCTAGTCGCAAACCCAACACTAATATTATCAAGACGAGGTTATATCGTTACAAGATTATATAACAGATGACGGTTTTGATCCCGATTGTTCCATTAAAATGTGAAATTTTCAGATGATATAGCAGATAACGGTTTTGATCCCGAATGTTCATAATAATGTGAACTTTTCCGATGATATATCAGATAATGGTTTTGATCCCGATTGTTCATGATAATGTGAACTTTTCAGATGATATAGCAGATAACGGTTTATAATGTAAACTTTTCAGATGATATAGCATATGACGCTTTATAATGTGAACTTTTTATATGATAAAGCAGATAACGGTTTTGATCCCAATTATTCATTATAATGTGAACTTTTCAGATGATATAGCAGGTAACGGTTTTGATCCCAATTGTTCATTATAATGTGAACTTTTCAGATGATATAGCAGATAACGGTTTTGATCTCAATTGTTCATTATAATGTGAACTTTTTATATGATAAAGCAAAAAACCGTTTTCATCCCAATTGTTCATTATAATGTGAACTTTTCAGATGATATAGCAGATAACGGTTTATAATGTAAACTTTTCAGATGATATAGCATATGACGCTTTATAATGTGAACTTTTTATATGATAAAGCAGATAACGGTTTTGATCCCAATTATTCATTATAATGTGAACTTTTCAGATGATATAGCAGGTAACGGTTTTGATCCCAATTGTTCATTATAATGTGAACTTTTCAGATGATATAGCAGATAACGGTTTTTATCCCGATTGTTCATTATAATGTGAACTTTTTAAATGATATAGCAGATGATTGTTTTGATCCTGATTGAACATTATAATGTGAACTTTTTATATGATATAGCAGATAACAGGTTTGAACCCGATTGTTCATTATCATGTGAACTTTTCAGATGATATAGCAAATGATGGTTTCAATGCTGATTGTCCATTATAATGTGACCTCATGATATGATATAGCAGTTAACAGTTTTAATCTCGATTATCATTATAATGTGAACTTTTCAGATGATATAGCAGATTATGGTTTTGATGCTGATTGTTCATTATAATGTGAACTTTTCAGATGATATAGCAGGTGACGGTTTTGATCCCAATTGTTCATTATAATGTGAACTTTTCAGATGATATAGCAGATAACCGTTTTGATCCCGATTGTTCATTATAATGTGAACTTTTTATATGATATAGCAGATGATTGTTTTGATCCTGATTGTTCATTATAATGTGAACTTTTTATATGATATAGCAGATAACAGGTTTGAACCCGATTGTTCATTATCATGTGAACTTTTCAGATGATATAGCAGATGATGGTTTCAATGCCGATTGTTCATTATAACGTGACCTCATGATATCATATAGCAGATGACAGTTTTAATCTCGATTATCATTATAATGTGAACTATTCAGATGATATAGCAGATAACGGTTTTGAAGCTGATTGTTCATTATAATGTGAACTTTTCAGATGATATAGCAGGTGACGGTTTTGATCTCAATTGTTCATTATGATGTGAACTTTTTATATGATAAAGCAAAAACGGTTTTGATCCCAATTGTTCATTATAATGTGAACTTTTCAGATGCTATAGCAGATAACGGTTTTGATCCCGATTGTTCATTATAATGTGAACTTTTTAGATGATATAGCAGATAACGTTTGTGATCCCGATTCTTCATTATAATGTGAACTCTTCAGATGATATAGCAGATAACGGTTTTGATCCCGATTGTTCATTATAATGTGAACTTTTTAGATGATATAGCAGGTAACAGTTTTGATCCCAATTGTTCATTATAATGTAAACTTTTTATATGATAAAGCAAAAACGGTTTTGATCCCAATTGTTCATTATAATGTGAACTTTTCAGATGCTAAAGCAGATAACGGTTTTGATCCCGATTGTTCATTATAATGTGAACTTTTTATATGATATAGCAAGTAATGGTTTTGATCCCGATTATTCATTATAATGTGACCTTTTTATATGATATAACAGATAACAGTTTTGATCCCGATGGTTCATTATAATGTGAATTTTTTAGATGATATAGCAGGAAACGGTTTTGGACCGATTGTTCATTATGATGTGAACTTTTTATATTATATAGCAGATAACGGTTTTGATCCCGATTATTCATTATAATGTGATTTTTCAGATGATATAGCAGATAACGATTTTGATCCCTATCTTTAATTATAATGTGAACTTTTCAGATGATATAGCTGGTAACGGTTTTGGTCCCGATTGTTTATTATAATGTGAACATTTTATATGATATAGCAGATGATGGTTCTCAGCCCGATTACTCATTTTAATGTAAACCTTTAAGATGATATAGCAGATAACGGTTTGGATCCCGATTCTTCATTATAATATGAACTTTTCAGATAATATAGCAGATGACAGTTTTGATCCCGATTGTTGCATTATAACGTGAAATTTTTAGATGATATAGCAGATAATGGTTTTGATCCCGATTGTTCATTATAATGTGAACTTTTCAGATGATATAGCAGGTAACGGTTTTGGTCCCGATTGTTCATTATAATGTGAACTTTTTATATAATATAGCAGATGACGGTTTTCATCCCGATTGCTCATTTTAATGTGAACCTTTAAGATGATATAGCAGATAACGGTTTGGATCCTGATTGTTCATGATAATGTGAACTTTTCAGATGATATATCAGATAATGGTTTTGATCCCGATTGTTCATGATAATGTGAACTTTTCAGATGATATAGCAGATAACGGTTTATAATGTAAACTTTTCAGATGATATAGCATATGACGGTTTATAATGTGAACTTTTTAGATGATATAACAGATAACGGTTTTGATTTCGATTATCATTGCAATGTGAACTTTTCAGATGATATAGCAGATAACGGTTTTGACCCCGATTGTTCAATATAATGTGAACATTTCAGATGATATAGCAGATGACAGTTTTGATGCCGATTGTTCTTCATAATGTGAACTTTTTAGGTGATATAGCAGATAACGTTTGTGATCCCGATTCTTCATTGTAATGTGAACTTTCCAGATGATATGACAGATAACGGTTTTGATCCCGATTCTTCATTATCATGTGAACGTTCCAGATGATATAGCAGAAGTCGGTTTTGATCCCGATTGTTCATTATAATGTGAACTTTTTAGATGATATAGCAGATAACGGTTATGATCCCGATTGTTCAATATAATGTGAACATTTCAGATGATATAGCAGATGACAGTTTTGATGCCGATTGTTCTTCATAATGTGAACTTTTTAGGTGATATAGCAGATAACGTTTGTGATCCCGATTCTTCATTGTAATGTGAACTTTCCAGATGATATGACAGATAACGGTTTTGATCCCGATTCTTCATTATCATGTGAACGTTCCAGATGATATAGCAGAAGTCGGTTTTGATCCCGATTGTTCATTATAATGTGAACTTTTTAGATGATATAGCAGATAACGGTTATGATCCCGATTGTTCATTTTAATGTGAACTTTTTAGATGATATAGCAGATAACGGTTGTGATGCCGATTGTTCATTATAATGTGAACTTTTTAGATGATATAGCAGATGGTGGTTTTGATGCCGATTGTTCATTATAATGTTAATTTTTCCGATGATATAGCAGATGACGGCTTTGATGCCGATTGTTCATTTTAATGTGAACTTTTTAAATGATATAACAGATGGTGGTTTTGATGCCGATTGTTCATTATAATGTGAATTTTTTAGATGATATAGCAGATAACGTTTTTGATCCCGATTGTTCATTATAATGTGAACTTTTCAGATGATGTAGCAGATGACAGTTTTGATGCCGATTGTTTCATTATAATTTGAACTTTTCAGATGATATAGAAGATAACGGTTTTGATCCCGATTCTTCATTATAATGTGAACTCTCCAGATGATAAGCAGATGACGGTTTTGATCCTGATTGTTCATTATGATGACAGGCTGTTACAACATTGTCCCAGGTTAGACGAGGGTTGAGCGCTCACGAACATGTTTTGCCCCGCCACATTATTTATATCCCTGTCACAAGTCAGGGACCTTTAGTTAAGTGGTTGTGGTTGGTTCGTGTCCGTCATATTCTTTTTTCGTAAAGTGTTTTGTTATTATTAAGGCCGTTGGTTTTCTCAATTGATTTTTTATTATTTTTATGTTGGGGCCTTTTATAGCCGACTATACGGTATGGTTTTTTCTCATTGTTGAAGGCCGTACGGTTGCCCATAATCGCTCACTTTATTTGAACTTTGGTTGATAGTTTAACTTGTCTTATTCAAGTTATTGGCAAGCATACTACATCTCCTTATTTTCATATTGTTTAAAGTATTCACGATGGTTTAAACATTTTTCTCTAATTTTTGTGCTATTTTCACATTTCTTGATCGGTATCACTAATAAAATATCTGTTCTCGGCAAATAATTGGTCGAAATTTAATCATGGCGTCAAATTTTCTTGTTTTCATCTAAATTTGTCTATTGTGACGTCATAAAAAAGTCGACCACGTCTGATGACTTCACAAATATAAAACACAACTTTCTGCAAATCATTCAAAAGGAATTATAAAAACCATTAGAAAAACAGATTCCACCACTATAACTCGTGTATTACGATATGTATCCACTTTCAACAGTTAAATTTTAATTATTTAAAAAGCTCGGCAAGCCTCGCGCTTTAAACATTAAAATGTGAATGTCTCGAGTGGAGAAATATCGTAACACACTTGTATCTGTTGTGAAATCTATATATCTTTGTAAAATTCTTTTTCTTTCCAACCAGTTATGTTTGCTTTGGTTTTACATAATTCATGTCAGGTCCTTTGCCAGTATGGATTTTAATTTGCTCATTGTTGAAAGATGTGCTGTGTTTTATAATTGCATTTATCCACTTCATTTGAACTCTGGTGGATAGCCCTCATTTGCAATCATACCACATCTCCTTTTTTATATTGTTACATTCTAGTATCAAATTGTTTTCACCCTACGTCAATTGGTCTCAGGTGGTGGAAAGGTGACGATTTAGCAATCATATCACATCTCCTTATTTTTATATGGTTACAATCTAGCTTACATTCTAGTATCAGATTGTTTCCCCCTACGTCAATTGGTCTTTGGTGGAAAGTTGTCGCATAAGCAATCATAGCACTTCTCCGTATTTTTTTATGGTTACATTCCAGTATCAGATTGATTTCCCCCTACGTCAACTGTTCTCTGGTGTTGGAAAATTGTCGCATAAGCAATCATACCACATCTCCTTTTCTTTATATGGTTACATTCTAGTATCAGATTGTTTTCCCCCTACGTCAATTGGTCTATGGTGGAAAGTTGTCGCATAAGCAATCATAGCACATCTCCTTTTCTTAACATGGTTACATTCTAGTATCAGATTGATTTCCCCCTACGAAAGTAAGTCTCTGGTGAAAAATTGTCGCATTAGCAATCATAGCACATCTCCTTTTCTTTATATGGTTACATTCTAGTATCAGATTGATTTCCCCCTACGAAAGTACTCTGGTCTCTGGTGAAAAATTGTCGCATAAACAATCATAGCACATCTCCTTTTCTTTATATGGTTACATTCTAGTATCAGATTGATTTCCCCCTACGTCAATTGTTCTCTGGTGTTTGAAAGTTGTCGCATAAGCAATCATACCACATCTCCTTATTTTTATATGGTTACATTCTAGTATCAGATTGTTTTTCCCCCTACGTCAATTGGTCTCTGATGGTGGAAAGTTGTCTCATTAGCAATCATACCACATCTCCTTTTTTTACATGGCTACATTCTAGTATCAGATTGTTTTCCCCGTACGTCAATTGGTGTCTGGTGGAAAGTTGTCGCATAAGCAATCATACCTCTTCTCCTTATTTTTATATGGTTATATTCTAGTATTAGATTGTTTTCCCCCTACGTCAATTGGTCTCTGGTGGTGGAAAGTTGTCGCATTAGCAATCATACCACATCTCCTTATCTTTATATGGTTACAATCTAGTATCAGATTGATTTCCCCATACGAAAGAAGGTCTCTGGTGAAAAATTGTCGCATAAGCAATCATAGCACATCTCCTTGTCTTTATAGGGTTACATTCTAGTATCAGATTGTTTCCCCCCTACGTCAATTGGTCTCTAGTGGTGGAAAGTTGTCGCATAAGCAATCATACCACATCTCCTTTTTTATATTCTTACATTCTAGTATCAGATTGTTTCCCACCTACGTCAATTGGTCTCTGGTGACCAATTGTTGTTGGATTAGCAATCACACCACATCTGCTTATATTTATATGGTTACATTCTAGTATTAGATTGTTTTTCCACCATTGTCAATTGGTCTATGGTTGAGGAAAGTTGTCGCATAAAGGAAAAAAGATGATTTCCAATTGATCTCGAGAACACGATCACCAGTTATTAATTGATACAGGAGATTGACGTTTGATCTGGAGGACAAAAAGTCAAGCTAACAATAAATTGTCTGATAATGCTGATTTCCAATGGATCCCTAAAACATGATAACCAAGCATTGTCTGATAATAGTGATTTCCGATTGATCTCTAGAACATAATAATCAGATATTGTCTGATAATTGTTTTTTTAATTGACCCCAAGCACATGATGACCAGACATTGTCTTATACTGGTTAATTCTGATTGCATACTTTGTCAATTGTTATATTATAGTTCGCTTCAGCGTGTGTTACATTTTAGTGTTGTGTTTCTGTTGTGTCGTAGTTCTCCTGTTACATTTGATGTGTTTCCTACAGTTTAAGTTTGTAACACCGGATTTGTTGTTTTTTTCTCAATTAATTTATGACTTTGGAACAGCGGTATACTACTGTTGCCTTTATTTAACTCAGTATTCAGACAATGTCTCAAAAAATCGATTGCTTTTTCTTCTGCAAACAACAACGAACATCATTTGAAAAACACAGTTCACTTTATCCATGGTAATGTAAAAAGGGGTCCAACCGATTAAAAGTATCTGTGTAATATCATTTATCTTACCTCCTATACATTTCTAGGAATATGATTGGTTAAAAGCGTCCGCCTGCAAACCGTGTATATTTGATATTAGGTTAGAAGGGAGAAGGGGCTTATCTCATACACGGTTAGTAGTGGAGTTACGTCCCTTTATATTCCATATTAGGTAAGAAGGGGGCGGGGCTTATTTCATACACGGTTAGTAATGGTGTTATGTCCCTTTATAAAAACCAAACGGTACTGAGAAAAAAACTTAAAAGTTTCAACAGACAAAGAAATTGATGATTAAGATTGAAATAAATTCATAAAACACATTTAAACCTTACAAGTCGTTACTGTGGCATCTGTTTTTGTAGGATCAATGGAAGTATTTTCTTAATGCTAACAGTATTGAATGCTCATTTTGAGAATCACTAGTCCTAATTTCACACGTTAAGATAGTCGGTAAGATAAATTCGTTACATAGTGTGCTAGGGACGTAATACGGTATATATGGGGTCAGTAAATTCCATATGGGTATTCGAGCTTCGCTCTCACCCCATATATACCGTATTAGGTCACTAGCACACTATGTAACTAATAATTTGTTATCATAAACTTACACTCAAAAGGTCAACACGCACACATTGCAATAGATTTGTCTCTTCATGGTTTATTGCTTGTTTTCATTTTGGTAAAAAAAAAAAAAAAAAAAAAAAAAAAATGGCAAATATTTCAAGCAATACATTAAATTATTAAGACTATCAAATAACTACCTATATTTTTTTAATTTTCCTTTTATTATGAATGAAATAAGACGGTGGATATATGAAAAAAACATCTGGGATAGACACATAACAAAACAATATTCCAGCCATAAAGGGGTGCCTAGATAATAAAGCTGTGAATATATATAGCATCAACACCTGATGCCCTTATGGACAAATATTTCTGATATCTTTCTCATGAAAAACAAAGAGAAAAGGCTTTCCTGTTTTGTCTTATGTTTCTCACGGCACTATACAAGTTTTCTTGATTTCACTGTAAGAATACTTATAGATACAAGTTTATAAAGTTTCACACATATTTATTAAAGTATGTACATAGCGATTATATGAGTAGTATGTTATTAGCAATATTAATATTACAGTATTTGCTGCATGTGAATATTTTTGAAAAAAAAACAGTAATTATACAGTCACATACTGGTCAAATCTTTAACATTAGTCCAATATTTTCCACTTGGTTCACATTCTTCATCTTGCTGTCTATAGTTTTATGAATATATAGTTTCAACCTGAATTTGACAGATTTATGTTTCTATTATACATGTTATAGATGATTGTCTTCAAATCTGTTACTTTGGTAGACTGTGTACTTCTTATGATATGTTTCTCTATTGTGGTTGAACATTGATTTAGTGCTCAATTTCAACTTCAATCGTCATCCCTAAAATAAAATTATAAGCTACTAATTGAACGATTGTTGTTATCTAATGCCCAGTGGCATTTGTATAATGCACATTTACTGATTAGGACAAGAACAATTTACCAAAGTGCAATTGGTATGTCATTTAATAGGTGCGCCAGTTTTACTGCCGGTTTTAAAGAAGACTAAACATGACAATATTTCTATTCCTGAGTTACCTTTGTTATAACTGTTTCAAATTATACTTCAAATATTTATCACTGACAAAATCAGTTTGCAAAGCTAGAATGACTACTCATATCAGGTAACGGAACGCATAAAATATATCGCAACAGGGTCTTAGCAAATCTCAACATTATTAAATTGTTAAGTCTGCATACACTTATATTTTAATACAAACAAGTCTTCATTTACCATGTTTACCTTATTCTTTTACAAACAAGTCTAGTAATGGTCATTGTCATTTCTCAGAAATCACGAAAATAGCCCAGATTATATTACTGGAAAAAACATTACAGGAAAAACGAAAAAGGCTAAGAAATACAAAAAAAAACCTGTTTAAAAGTATATGTACCTGATACTTCATTTTTAATTGATTTCACTTCGTCTCTAGAAATAGTTTTAGCCAGAATGTCCTTCAGATGATCTGTATACAGCTTAGTTGGTGTGTTATGGCGATCAAATCTTTTTAAAAGGTCACTTGATATATTACTTAATTCATTGAAACGTATTTCGTCAAGTTTAAATATCTGAGAATGTTGTAATTCGTTTCTTGTAAGTCTTATGCGCTCAATATCATCTCCAATAGCTATGTCCGTATTCTTAAAATCTTGCCAACATCCTCCCCATGGTCCAGGAGGACATCGTCGGTGGTTTGAATTACTTGGAACATGTTTATTAAGTTTCCTGTGTTCACTGTATAAGTACGTTATATCACAATCACACCTTGGACGTAGATGTGGTTTATCTGGTTTTAATAGATCATATAAAACATCAGCAAAAATATTCAATGCTATCATTCCCATCTTGGTAAAATTAATTTCCTCTTCTGTGAACTGGAAAGAATATAAGAGTTAAGAATTGTGATGTAAAACACGAACAAGATAATCTACAATAAGACTTCACATAAGTTTTGGTTGAATCAAAAGTAAAAACACAAAAATACTGAACTCCGAGGAAAATTCAAAAAGGAAAATCCAAAATCAAAAGGCAAAATCAAAAGTCCAAACACATCAAACAATTGACAATTAACTTGGTAAAGTACTCACAGAAGTTTTAGCAAGAAAACAAAAACATAAACAGTTTATATAAATCAGTAAAACTTTGAAGGAACTGGCACCAAAGCCGAAACTAACTTTTGCTCAATTGGAGAAATCTGTGTATAATGTTTCAAAATAATTATTGACAAAATCTTGCCGATAATATTTAATTTATAAATTTATGTTTTTTTTCTTACATAGGAAAACCATAATAATTAAACACATGTATCATTTATTGATATTTTTTAGCATCTGGTCTAACAATTTAAAACCTTCATGATAATATGATTGCTTCAACTTAACTAACAGCAGTATGATGACTATCAAAGTGGAAAATTCCCCAAAGGCAAGTGTTGAACCGAAAATAATGCCATTATTTAATGATGAAAAGGATTTATCTTAATGAAAAAAAAAGTAAAATCTCAAAAATACTGAACTCCGAGGAAAATTCAATCGTAAAGTCCATAATCAAATGGCAAAATCAAATGACAAAACACATCAAAAACGAATGGACAACAACTGTCATATTCCTGACTTGGGACAGGCATTTTCAAATGTAGAAAATGGTGGATTGAACCTGGTTTTATAGACATGTAAGAAAGAGAAATAGAAATATTTCTGTCAACAATTCTATTTCAAGCATTTGAATTTACATTCTTAAATTAATTCACATTAATTTTTGTGGAAGTCAACATTTGTTCAACTTTAACCATCGATAAAAGAACACTTACATTTAATTTTTTTAACAATTTTTTTCTTCTTCTATATATATCTAGTCATTGTTCAATCTTTAATTTATTATGATATTGAATGGAAAACTGTACTTCTCCTGTTTTATTATTTCGATTTTTAGGAAATAAATATAGAACGAAAATATAATGTGGTGTTACATACTCCTGCCGAAATGGCTGTTCCTGTTGCCCTTTCATTGACATTCGAAAACACCCTCTCACCAGCTTGGACACGGACACGTACCTCAAAATAAAAAAAAGTATGTCATTCATTTTCAATAGAAAATAGTTGGTAATATTCATGAAAAGTTTACGCAGACAATTTGTCAATGAAGGTGGCACCTATCATATTCTTTTATTCTATTTTGATAATGTAAGGTTGAATAATCGACTTATCCAAGCATGCAAGTATGTCTAAATTCTTTGGCTATGTATGCATATTAGTAAAACAAGTTAGATTTCTTTTCAGAGATGAGTTACCTCATAAAACTGGAAATTAGTGTACAATTTGGAGTCTAGTATGGGGTTCATTATCATTGAACCAGTATATATCTGCTCTATGGTCGGGTTGTTGTCCATTCTCAATTTTATTCCTATAAGTTTCATACAACTGAAGGAAATGTTTGTTTTTTTTTACATACAGCGACGAAGGTAAACGGCGCAAAATCATAGAAATAGCCTACTCGGTCAGTAATGCCAAAATGCTCAAAATACTCAGTTAAGAGTATCATGATTTTATAACATGAATTGTAACAATAGTTTGCATTTTGATGGAATGAACTATTACAAAGCATATAGTGTCAATCCAAAAACAAATTGCTCGATTTGACGAATGCATGATATTTTCTCGAGAATTTGTTTTAAGTAAAACAAGTAAAACATATAAATTTATCTTATTTGACATTGCACTTTATATAATACTTACTACTAGTTATACAAATATGCTATACAATATAATTATAGCTTGTTACCTTGGTGGATTGAACTGTAGTTTGGGTTTGACTTGAGCTTTCGATATAAAGATTAGATCTGGGAACATTTTCAGAACTCTGTGACAATAAAAAATAATTTTTAAACAAAAGTTAATAACCACTATCGGTTGACCACTACTACCTTATATTTAATTAAAACATCACTCTACTTAAATCTATGAATTATTAATGAAAATAATCATAAAGTTTATGTGGTGAGAGCAAAGCTTTAATCCAATATAGAATTTACTTAACCCATATATATCGAAATCTAACATGATGTCCATTACACCCTTTGAGTACACACCCGTGGTAAAATATGAATATATTGTTCGGGCGGTTTCGATTGTGCCCCCACGTCATATGTTTTTTTTTGTCACATGCAAGTAATTAAGCTATCATTTAAAATCATTCAAACCTATCTAAATACGTTATTGAAATAGTTAAAGCATGCCACTAGTTCCATTTGCTCTGTTCTTTAACGTCTTAATAGTACGTTATTTATGGGAATGGCAATTCGTTTCCTACACCGAGAGCGCCTCCATCAAAAGGAATTGCCATATTTATTTTATTAGAATAGAAATAATCCATGGGGGCTTGCATTTATACTGATTTTACCACGGGTTTGCCCTTTATGCTGATATTTCGATCTCACTGTAAAGTATTCGGCATAAAGAGCCAACCCGTGGTAAAATTAGTATAAATGCAAGCCCCCATGAATTATTTCTTCAATAACAAACAGTAACACACTGACCTGTTAAATTGCAAATAATATTTTTATCACTCAATAACTATAACTTTAGTACCCAGAAGAAAAGCAAGGAACACTTTCATAGGATAAGGGTAGATGGAAGGACTGAAAGATGGTAACCAGTGTACAATATACTTACACATTTTCTATATAGAATACATATAACATGTAAAATATGAATAAATCTGTAACTTACATCAGATATTTTATGTTGTAGATCTGACCATTCACCAGTGAATGTGTGGATAGTAGTACATGTCTCACAATAATATATTTTTTCCTGATCTTCACTTAAATCAAATGATCCTGTCACACACTCTGGTTTTGTTTGGCCACATTCCCACTTCAACTCAAATCTTACATTGGACATCTTGAATCTTGTACTTATTAACTTGATTATTTCCTCTGTCACAAAGTCTGCAATGTATTTGAACAAACCTCTTTCAACTTGCTTCCCAAACTGCCAAATCTGAATTTGAATAACATTTTGACCTTTCATAATAAGTAATTTTCTCAATTTTGTCGTTTTCTGTAACTCAAAGACAGCTGAGCTTCTGAAAAGAGCAATTTGTCTTTTCTGTTCCTTAGTGACAACTTCTGCAACGTTATATTTCCTGCACAGTGACGCAATTAAATGATTCATTAAATGGGGTGGTAGAAACCTAAACATATAACATAACCAGGTAGACTTAGTACATACGTTTTCCATCACATTAAACATTTCGTATATATCACATTCGGGTTCTGATTTAATCATACAAGGTAGATAATAGAGAGGTTGGTCATCACCAGCCTCTCTTTGGGTTTCCGATGTGTTAGGACGTATAATGATATCAAATTTCTCCATTACATTCAGGATATGATCCTTGTGTTTGGAAAAAATGCTTTCACCTTTTCTAAATATGTCGTCTAAAACCTCGCTATGCAATTTGCCTCTACTATACAATTCTTTCCATTTGTTTCTATTTCTTGTACTAATAGCACTAAATTTTTTGGCTGTGACAATACATCTAAAAACATCAGACAACCACTGTGTGTCTAAAATAATATAAAAAGGAAGATCTTTGAAATAAACTAAGGCTCTGATCTCATGGTGAAATTCCAGGAACAATCTAAGTTCTTCATCATTAAGTGGCTGAGGTGTATCAATAGCAATATTCTGAATTTCTTGAAAGGAAATAATAGGTAGCACCTTCTTCTTTTCTTGAAGTCGTTTTTCAAGCTGAATAAATTTTAAAGGATAATCTGTATTCCATGTTCTCATTGTTCTTGCTAAATTTAGGATGTTTTCTCGTATTTGCTGGAATACACTGGGATCATCTTCTGTATTGGAAATGAAGTATTCTTGCCTGATATGTCCTAGTTCATCGTCTGAGATATTCTCTGTATACTTAAAAATATTTTCTCTGCATGCATCATCTATCTAAAAAAAAATGTAATCCTCTTATCTATATACATGCATGATGGGTTTATTGTACTATATCATATTTCAGAAATTGTTGAAAGATCTTTTGTAAACTATTAAAACGGATTGCTTTTTCTATAAACACTTTTAACCTTACAATGTGATAAAGCTTGCATTTATATATTGTCAATATATGGCATATGTGTTGGTCTGGTGAAACAGTAAAACAGGTATCTGTACAAATAAACACTTTGCTGTTTGGGCTTTTCTCATTGTTGAAGGCCGTTCAATGATCTATAGTTGTTAATTTCTGTGTCATTTGGTCTCTTTTGGAGAATTGTCTCATTGGCAAACATACCACATCTTCTTTTTCTATACAAACATCTGACAACATTTGTAATTTCCAATACCTCTTCTTCTTCACAGATCAAGGCATCTTTCCAAGTGCCAACAATAACTATCGGTGGATCAAGATCATCTGATGTTCTCTTGTTGACATCAGATTTATTTCTGTCCTCTTCCAATCTACTGTAACAGTGTATTGAATCCATCCATAATTGGAATAAATCTACAAAGAAATGTGTATAACATGTATATAGAATTCATATCACCATTCATTCAAGTTTAATGTCATAAATGTGGTATGATGGATAATGAGACAGCAATTCACAAAAGATCAACAGACCAGAAGATAAACAGCTAAAGGTCACTTTTCAACATTTTCAAATTATAGCAGATTCCAGCAATGGAGGAACGAATTCACAAAAAAATAGTTATTACAATATAACAAGTTGTCTGGCTTAAAAATAACATTTTATTTTCGGCTTTTATAATGGACTGTGTCAATAATTTTCTACTATTAATTAATTATTGACCTTTTTTTTTACTGTTTCTATTTTACTGTATCATCAAAATCATTACCAAAGAAATTGTTTCAGATGTAATTTAGGTGCATTGTTCTATCATGGGAAACAAGTTATGTATTCTGTCTCTATTTGTCTGAAAATGTCTTAATTCTGTTTGAGTTTGTCTTACTAATTTTGTGCGTATGAGGCGCTTTTCTAGATTAACATGATTACATGTAACCTTCATAAGGAATGCTCAAATTCAAAGATTCGAAAGCCTAATGTATAAGACCTAAACACGTTCAGAGCTGTATAACCAAAAGGCATATACTAAATAGAAAATTTCATCTAAAGTTAACTTAGACTGATGGAATTGGAACCTTAATTATTTCTTAATTTATCAAAATTGAGGAAATTCTCAGTCAGCCCTTAAATTCACACACAAAACAAAAAATCCCAGTTCAATGGTTTTCAGCACTCCAAATTATTTAATTCATAAATAAGTCATGAATTGGAGGTTTAATACCTTACTCTGAGAAAACCTAATAAGCAATATCTATGGCATTTGTTGGTAAACGGTTTTATTTGACCGTGACCTTATTTTCAAGTTTGTTTCTAAGAAACTATAAGCGACAAATCAACTATAGTTTGTGTATCAAATGATTGTAAGGTGCATATGTATTTTGGTTTAGTTTATCTGACTTTGGCTTCATGTTCTTTAATTATGTTAATGTGATACCTGTAGTAAAAGTATATATTCAGATATTTCGGACTATCAACATAAAATCAATGAACATGCGCGACATTTCAGCGTGTTCACCCTTGTTATATCTGTTGTGTATCCACTTCCTGTTTGCTAACAGTTTATCATTTTACAACACTCATTGTAAAATGAAATTTGTTAAAGTTTTCTTGGCTTTTTTTTAAGGGAATGATAATTTATATTTGGTGTGCAGCTTCAGTATGTTGAGTTGTAAAATATTTCTTTACAACAAATACAGTTGACATATATTGCATATAGTATAATAAAAAAAACACCAAAACAAAAAAACTTCACCACTGAACCATGAAAATGAGGTCAAGGTCAGATGTCACCTGTCAGTTGGACATATACACCTTACACTGATTCTATACACCAATTATACAAGACTTATTGCTTAAAGTATCTGATATATGGACTAAACCAGGGAAACTTAATCTTATTCACTGCTCCATGAAATGAGGCCGAGGTCAGATGAAAACTGTCTGACGGGCATGAGGACCTTGTAATGACATTAACGGTACCAATTTGCCTGCACCAGATGCGCATTTCGATAATACATGTCTCTTCAGTGATGCTCATGGCCAAAATATTTGTAATCCAAAGCTTATATAACAGATGAAGAGCTATAATCCACAAGGTCCAAAAAGTAAAGCCAAATCCGTGAAAGGAAGTAGAGCTTTGCATGAGGGAGATACATTCCTTAATCTATAAAAATTTCTAACATGCATGTCCTATATATTGTTATCCTAATATGCATAATAAGAGAGAAATTTCAAGAAGTAACTGAAGCATGACTATGAGGTCAAGGACAAGGGACATATGACAGACGGAAACTTCATAACATAAGGCATCTATATACAAAGTATGAGCATCCAAGACTTCCACCTTCTAAAATATAAAGTTTTTAAGTAGTTAGTTAACGCCATCGCCGTCGTCAGATCACTATCCCTGTGTCGTGCTCTCTGCAACAGAAGTTGCAGGCTCGACAAAAATTGCTTACTCGCTACAACTTAACACTACCAAGCTGCAGACTTTTGTTAAGGAAGTGTTTTGTTACTATACGTGAATTTGCACAGTTAATTAGAAAGTTGGTTGCTAGTGAACATGGTGTCTTATTTGCACCAGATTTTTACAAAACTTTAGAAATACAAAAGGATGTTGAATTAAAATTGAAAATTTTGATGCATGCTAGGATTATATTATCAAATGAGAGTAAACAATGTATAAACTGGTGGATTGGAAACATTCATGATAGTTATAATCCGATTGTTTTTAAACTACCAGATAGAAAAATTGAATCTGACAGTAGTATGTTAGGATATGGAGCACTTGATGTAACACATAATCTTACATTATCAGGTGTTTGGAGTTTAAGTGAACGTAATAAACATATATATATTTTGGAACTGAATGCAGCTTTTCTTGCATTAAAAGCCTTTTGTGGCAGAACTCGTAATGCTATTAAGTATTTGAACAAGAGGCTCTCAAGAGCCTGAATCGCTCACCTTAATTTTTTTGGTTAAATCTCTCATCAATGATTATTTTGGCTTTTCAATTTATTCAAATGTTCTTTGAATCGTCCTATTTTCTTCAAAAGCAAAAAAAAAATCATTTTCTCCTATGTTCTATTTTAGCCATAGGAGCTATGTTTCTGACATACAAGGAAATGAAATATAAAATTTATACTAGATACTCTGAAACTCATTTAGCCTAAGTTTGGCTGAAATTGATACAGCAGTTTCAAAGGAGAAGATTTTTAAAAGTAAGTCAACATGATGAACAAATTGTGAAAAAAGTCTTTAAAGGGCAATAACTCCTTAAGGGGTCAATTGACAATTTTGGTCAAATTGACTTATTTGTAGATCTTACTTTGCTTAACATTTTTGCTATTAACAGTTTATCTGTATTTATAATAATATTCAAGATAATAACCAAAAACTGCAAAATTTCTTTAAAATCATCAATTCAGGGACATTATACCTGAAAAACCAGTTACCCAATTCGGCTGAAAATTTCAGGACAGGTAGACCTTGACCTAATAAATACTTTAACTTTGTCTTATTTGCTCTAAATGCTGGAGTTTTTTTAGATATAAGCCAAAACCTGCATTTTACCATGTGTTCTATTTTTAGCCATGACGGCCATGTTTTTTGACGAAATAAAAAATAAAGCACAAACTTTATTTTATACACCCTACTGATCATTCCGTTGAAGTTTGGTTGAATTTGGTTTAGTAGTTTTAGAGGAGAAGATTTTTTAAAGTTAGCAAATATGATGAACAAATTGTGAAAAATTGTCATTAAAGGACAATAACCCCTTAAGGGGTCAATTGACAATTTTGGTCATATTAACTTATTTGTAGATCTTACTTTGCTGATCATTTTTGCTGTTTACAGTTTATCTTTATCTATAATAATATTCACGATAATGACCAAAAACTGCAAAATTTCCTTAAAATTACCAATTAAGTGGCAGCAACCCAACAATGGTTTGTTTGATTCATCTGAAAATTTCAGGGCAGATAGATCTTGACCTAATGAACATTTTTACCCCTGTCAGATTTGCTCTAAATGCTTTCGTTTTTGAGATATAAGCCAAAAACTGCATTTGACCCCTATGTTCTATTTTAAGTAACGGCGGCCATGTTTTTTGACGGATCAAAAATCGACGCACACACTTTGTGCAGGATAATCTAAGGAACAAAGGAACAATCATGCTAAGTTTCATTCAAATCAGAGGAGAAGATGTTTGAAAAATTGTTAACGACGACGACGACGACGACGACGACGGACGCCAAGTGATGAGAAAAGCTCACATGGCCTTTTAGGCCAGGTGAGCTAATAAAATGGGAGGAAGAAAAGAGGAGTTAAATAATTTAGCTAAAGAGATATGGTTGTGGTGTATACATAGACAAATTTGGCTTAGTGTTTTTCATATCCCAGGGAAGTAAAATATAAAAGCAGATGCATTAAGCAGACACAAGTCTAATTCAGATATGAAATGGATGATTATTGATTTCAGATATGGAATGGAGGATTATTGATAGTAGTTTTGAGTGTATAATGAATAAACTTGGTCCATGTGACATTGATTTATTTGCATCAAAACATAACAATAGATTATAACAATATGTATCCTTTGGCCCGGATGTGAATGGTTTGGCTGTTAATGCATTCTCTTTAACTTGGAATACATTTTATGCTTATATATTCCCTCTTTTCAGTGTGATCAGTGCAGTGTTACAGAAAAATTGTCAGGAAAAAGCAACCGTATTAGTTATAGCACCTTTATTTTCAACACAGCCTTGGTTTCTGCAGCTACTACAAATGATTTGCGATCAACCATATATTTTTCCAAAAGTGGAAACGATTCTGACGAATCCCAAAACAAATCAAACTCATCCTTTGAAAAACATGAGATTGGCGGCTTTCAAGGTCTCAGGAATAAAATGTGTGATGGAGGAGTATCAGCAGAGGCTGCCGACATCATCATCAATTTCTGGAGAGATTCTACCAAAAAACAGTATGGGACATATATCAAAAAGTGACTGCATTTTTATGACAAAGAAAAAACGGACCGATTTGATCCATCTGTAAATAGTGTATTAACATTTCTGTTAAAATTGCATTTGAACGGCTTAGGATATAGTGCTGTTAATACTGCTAAATCAGCAGAATTAAGTTTTGTTTACCTTATTACTAATGTGCAAATTGGAAAACATTTTCATGTTAAACAATTTATGAAGGAAATATTTAATAAGTAACCTGTTTTACCTAGGTATAGTTGTACCTGGAATGTGGAAATTGTGTGAAGTCTGTTAAAGACTTGGAACCCAGTGAAAGATATTACATTAAAAAGCAACATTTAAATTGGCCATGTTATTAGCTTTAACAACAGGTCAAACAATGCAGAGTATTTTCTTAATAGATATTAGAAATTTGAAACTTGATATATTCTCAGTTAAAATTAGATATGGAGACTTGCTTAAGCAAACTAGAACTGGATACCAGTTACCAGAGATATTTATAGAAGCATTTAAGCCAGATTATAGGATTTGTGTGGTTCATACATTAGATGAATATTTAGAACGCACAAATAAATTGAGATTTAATAAAACTCAATTGTTTTTGAGTTTCCAAAAACCGTATAAACCTGTAAAAAAGGGCACCATTGCTAAGTGGATTAAACAAGTTTTAATTTTGGCTGGAATAGATATGACAATTTTTACACCTCATAGTACTAGAGGAGCTGCTACTTCCTATGTTAGTGGAATTCCAATAGCTACAATTCTTCGCACAGCTGGATGGAGGAAAGATAGTGTGTTTAGAAAATTTTATCAAAGACCAATGACAGCTCCTTCAGTAAAGGCATCTTATTGACCAAGAGGAAATAAGATAGTTTGTGTATATAAGGATGTATATAATTTCCGAAATTTAGAATTAGTAGTGTTTTCCAAGTAGTGAAATATGTAGTGTTTATAGTATAACTGTTGCTACTTAACAAAGATTTTGACTGAAAGTGCAGAACTGAACTCTAAAGACTCATGTGATTTTATAGGAAGATTGGACTTACTAAGAAAAGAGTATCAATTTCACACATATCATCTATCTACGGTACAAGGGCAATCACTTAAATAAAACACTCATATTTTGTTCTCTACAACATTTTATAGATATCTTAGAGAAACTAAGGCTTCAGAGCAAATGCGATGCGATTTTCATTACATTAAATATTTCAAAGAATTGTACATACGAGAGCGCTTACAGTGTAATTTTTCATAAAACAAATATTTCTAAGAGGCATATCTCTTTTAAAAAAAATGCTCATCACTGATTTTCGAATTGATCCGAGACTTTGATGATATAAACCATAAACATCTGGCAAGAATTGCACACATGAAAGCATTAACTATGCAATTTTCCATATAATCAATCTTTCCAAGGGGCATAACTCTTTAAAAAAACATTATTGACAACGACTTACAAATTCGTCAAAGACATTGATTATATAAACCTATAATATAAATTCCATGTTAATCTGGCAAGAATTGTACACATTAGAGTGCTCACAGTAGGCAATTTTCCATATGATTAATATTTCCAAGGGGAATACCTCTTTTTAAAATAATTCATCTGCACTGATTTTCGAACTTGTCCAAAACATTGCTGATATAAACTTAAATAAATTTCATAAAAAGCTGACAATAATTGTACAAATGAGAGCGCTAACGATGCAATTTTCCATAAAACTAATGTTTCCATCGGCATAACTCTTTTAACAAGAATGTGTTCCAAGTACACGGATGCCCCATCTGCACTATCATTTTGTATGTTCAATTGACCTTGAAAATGGGATAAAAAAAACTCCAATTTGGCATTAAAATTAGAAAGATCATATCATAGGGAACATGTTTACTAAGTTTTAAGTTGATCGGACTTCAATTTCATAAAAAAACTACCTCGACTACCAAAACTTTAACCAAAACTTTAACCTGAAACAGGACAGACGGACGAACGGACGAAAGAACAGACGGACGCACAGACCAGAAAACATAATGCCCATAAATGGGGCATAAAAATAATTGATTGGCACTGATATTCGAACTTGTCCAGAACATTGCTAATATACACCTATGATATAAGTTTCATAAATATCTGGCAAGAATTGTACATGTTAGCGCGCTAACAAGACCAGATGGACGGACGGAAAGCGTTGCATTTGGGACAATAAACACTAAACCTAATTCAGCTTAGGTACCCGATAAACCTAGTATGTTGTCATGAGAATAGTCATGAAGACAAAAACTTAAAACCATAAGTCATTTGTGTAGAAGATTTAGATTTTCCAGTTTTTCTACCTTATGGAAGATATAGAACCGCTGACCAATAGCATACGCATATGACAGATGTTTGAC